>CM016563.1:36434401-36763729 GCA_003412495.2 Echium plantagineum
GGCATCTCTGTGTTGTTCACCGCCATTGTCATTGTACTCGCTCTTGTTCATCAACTTTGTATCATCTCCAGTCATGTGATTGGAGCAACCTAAATCAACAATCCAATCACTGCTATAATTTAAGGTCTTTGACTTTTACACTCCAAATATTATAACCACACTGCACTTTGTCACTTTTTATAGATTTTCATAGAGTAAATTGAAGGGTAAAATTGAGAAAATGGAGTGTAGTAATCGATTTTTGGAGTGTAAACATCAAAGCCCTAATTTAACACTTTTTCACTTACAATTGTAAGTGCTGACTCATCAACAACCTCTTTCTTGGGCTTTTCTACTGCCATAGATGACATCACAAAGTCCTAGTCGTTTTCTGCACAATCCTCCTTCTTTAAAGAGGTAACACTGTTGCCTTCAACTTTCTTCTACCAACAGTCTCGCACAAAATGTCCCTTTTTGCCACATTTATATTGACGATCCTTCGATTGCCATATTTGTTGACCGTTATTCTCATCACGGGCTCCTTGTGAACAACCCTACTTTGGCTTCGTCTTTGGTTGTATGATCTCTCGACTTCTCGTCCACGTCCTTGACCTCGACCTCGACCTCGAGAATCCCTCCTGTTTAGAAAGAGAGATTTCTCCTTATATCTATCTGATTGGTTAGTTGGTTTGCCGAGATCCTCCTTATTAATTAGCAGATTCTCCAAGTCTACTAACGTTGGCTCGGTCGCCTAGCCCCGAGTTTACTTGACAATGCTCTTATACTGCCTGAGTCCATGAATGATAATCCTCTTCATTCGGTTTTTGGTAATGGCATTGTCTGGGTCTAACTTTGAAATCTCATCACTTAGAGATTTTACTTTTGAGAAATATTGACTCACAATCATATTTATCTGCGACATCGAGAACAACTCATTTTCGAGTCGTTGTAACTTCGCATCATTCTTGTTACTGAATATCATAGCGAAAGTGTCCCATGACTCTTTCGGCGTTCGGGCGTGCTTAATTCTATGTAAAAACTCATCTTCAACTGCTACAGTTAAGGCATACATAACCTTACCTTCCTTAATCTTCCATTTCTTGATTTCTTCAGGATCAGCTCCTTGTCGAGTAAATGGAGTCCCCTCTGCTGTTGTGTCAGTGCCTCTTGTCTCCCGTGGTGGTGTCACATCGTTTCCATTAACGATATCCCATAACTCCTGTCCCAGCAGATAGAACCTCATGCGAGCACTCTATGATCCCCAATTACTGTCATTGAGTTTCTTTATAGTGGCAATGGCGCTAGTAAAATCCGCCATGATTTTACAATACTCTGCAAAGTTTTTACTCCACGAACCAAGCTCTGATACCAATTTTTAAGAAATCGGGGGCCAATATAACGGAAGAATTATACTCGAATGAACGCAATAAATAAATATTAGATGGAAGACACTACTCAAAGTTAATATTTAAATCAGTAGCAAAATTATTAATATTCAAGAAAAGAAGATGAGCAGCTTACCAAATGTAGTTCTTCAACTTTCATTCATGTATGAAATGAGTAAGGTACATGCCTATTTATAATAACTGAAGTTGGTGGGAATAGCGAACTCCACAAAGATTTTTCTAGCCACCGATATTCAAGAACTTCTTGGACAATTCTTAGCTTCTTGGAGAAGCTTTACTAAATATCTAGATAATTTCTAATATTTTATTATATTATCCATTCTTCTACAAATTGGAGGCAATGATGTTTTAACATTCTCTTGCTGAACAACGCCAAAACTAAAGTTGTTAGGAGAGAACGAGTTTAAACATTACGAAGAGTTCTAGGTCTCCAAAAAGTGGTGCAAACTTTATGTTACTATTTTAGGCAACAAAGGATTTTATAGTTTCTTTCATTTATTAATCCATTCTGAAAAGTTTACAGGTCTCTTGTGTTGCACCTAAAATTTATGCTACTATTGTTGGCCTAAACGATAACTTTAGATGGGGTGAGTAAGGTTTTACGACTACAATCCAACAACAATTAAGAAATAAAAAGGAAAAAGGATAATTTTTGGACAAGGATTGTTTCTTTATTGCTACAGTAACAATAGAATAAAAAGCGATAGCCTCTAATTATCATGAAAGATGCAAATATTTATTGATGTTCATTACATACAATGTGATAACCTATCTTTCTAAAACTATTATACTTAGAGGATGCTCATACGAGTGCCCTCTAAGTAAGCACTTCGAGGGAACTTCATGGGAGCGCCCTCCAAATACTAGGAAGGCAATATGTGAGAGCGCCCTCCATTTTGTTGAGTTGTGAAGCCAATTTCGAAGGAGACCAAAGGATGGGTCGGTGGATGGCAAGTTCCGATCCAGACAGATTCAGTGAGGGTTTTGGCGAATTCTAATAAGCTTTTAGCCCGGTTTCTTATGCTAGCTAGGTTTTCTTTTTTGTCTATAAATAGAGGGGTTCTCCAATGAGTCATGAGAAATCTGAAACACAATGTAGACACATAGGGTTAGAGAATCATCCTAGTAAGAATATTAGGGCTCTAATATTCTTGAAGAACTTAGAGAGTTTAAGTTTGTTCTTGTTTAGACTTTGTTGTTGAAACTTTTGGTGTATAAGAAAGTATTCAATGGTTAGACTAGCTAGTTGGTAAGGCTTGTGTAACAATCTATATCATAGTGGAATTTGCAGCAAGAGGACGTAGTCACTCACATTGAGGGCGAACCTGTATAAATTCTTATGTCTGTTTAATTCCGCATTTTGTTCTTTTCGTTGTCATTGGATTCTTGGGTTAAAGGGAATTATCCGAAGGGCATTAATTCCTAAAAATTGGCATCAGAGCCTTGGTTGTGATCGGAACCGTAAGAATCAATGGCTGGAAGCGAGGAGGATGTGACACATGTGGAAAAGATCGATGGGACAGATTTCAGATGCTGGAAATTGAATATAGAAGGATGCATTTATGGGAAGGAGTTGGAAGCACCACTAGCGGGAAAGCCTGATATGAGGTTGTGTATAATCAGACCGTGTTCCTCAAGCAGAATTGGGTACAGGAAAAACAGATAAGGTTCGACATGGTTGTCGTCGATGAGATTCCTGTTGTTGATGTATTGGAGAGCTCTCGAGAATTCTGAGGAGGTGTGAGAATGTTGTTGTCGATGTTGCTTAACAGCTAAAAGTGCAGGGGTCAACCTTGGAGAGCTTCGTTATATGTTGTGCCGATGTTACGTGATAGCTAACGGATCAAAAAAAAAAAAAAGCTAAAGAGGCATGGGTCAAATATGTTATACTTGCCTGGTAGTTCTAAGGAAAATTCATGTTGTTGAACTTTGTATAGAAGACATGTGAGGTTCGACGTGAGAAATTCTATGAGGGATAGAATTGTCGTTGATGAAATTCCTGTTGGTGATGTAATGGAAGAGTTCTCGGTGAGTTCTGAAGAATTGTGAAAGGGAAGTTGCATTGGAGGTCACGAAGGTACCAACTGACAGAATGTGAAACTTCACTCGTTGATGAGTTGAAGACTGTGGACGAATCATCCGAGTTAGCTGGCGTGGTTTACATGCCTGGTGAGAGGTATTTCCAACCTTCTAGAGATTTGCAAACTAGTGAAGGATGTTCTGATCAAACACTAAAGGTCAATGAATTGGATCAAGGAAAGTCGTCAACGTGGAAATTGAAAGAAGAAGAGAAAAATTCATTGATGACCATCGAGCTTGGAGGTTTTCCAAGGTGTCTGCGTTAAAGACAAGGGCAAGACATGGTTGTATAAATGAGGGCAAAGTCCATCAGGGTAAAGGTATTGACTACTCGCGATTCTCTTCAGTAGTCAAGTTGGTGTCATTTAGGGATGTTCTGGGATTGGAGACGAAGCAACTGAAGTTGGGATCAGCTTCAGTGGGTGTTCGGGGATGATGAACTTGAGTGGGAGCTACTGCAGATTGATGCTTGAAGATGGTGATCCGAAATATGTATTTAAGTGGGAGATTGTTGAGTTGTGAAGCCAATTTCGCAGGAGATCGGAGGATGGGTCGGTGCATGGCAAGTTCCGATCCAGACAGATTTTGCGAGGTTTTGCGAATTCTGATGTGCTTTTAGCCTGGTTTCTTATGCTAGCTAGGTTTTGTCTTTCGCCTATAAATAGATGGGTTCTCCTATGAGTCATGAGAAGTCTGAAACACAATGTAGACACATAGGGTTAGAGAGTCATCCTAGGAAGAATATTAGGGCTCTAATATTCTTGAAGAACTTAGAGAGTTTATCTTTGTTCTTGTTTAGACTTTGTTGTTGAAACTTTTGGTGTATAAGAAAGTATTCAACGGTTAGACTAGCTAGTTGGTAAGGCTTGTGTAACAATCTATTTCATAGTGGAATCTACAGCAGCAACATGACGTATTCACTCACATTGAGGGCGAACCGTTATAAATTCTTGTGTCTGTTTAATTCCGTCTTTTGTTCTTTTCATTGTCATTCAGATTCTTGGGTTGAAGGGAATTATCCGGAGGGCATTAATTCCTAACACACTTGGGAGGCACAGCGAAGGAGGTCACTTAAACGTGATTTTCAAGTGCATTTTGTAGTGCCCTCCAAGTAGATTTTTGTAGTAGTGATAATCTATACATAATACGTCGTAGCCGGACCTCTGGCTAACAAGGTTGTGATGGAAATATAGGAATAAATGAACAAAAAGCAACATTAATTCAGCTTGTTAAGAATTCCCTTTAACAAATTAATGGCCAAGGTTCGAACCTTGTCATGAACAACATATTTTTCTTTTGGTCCCCTCAATAGAATTATTCTATTTTTTCCCATTTTAGCCCCTCCTTTTTTAGTAGATGGATTTATTTCTCTTCAATTCTTTTTTCAAGCTTAACCCCCTCCTTCTAATTTAGTAGATGGATTTATTCTATATTTTCTAATCTTAGCCCATCACTTAATTTGTATTTCAAACTTTTCCTCCTTCTTGTTTAGTAAATGAATATATAGTACTTTGATTAGACTATATTATATACATCTATTTGGGTTATAAAATGAATTATTTTCATAGATCAATTGATAATGTATATAATTTTATTTCGGATTAAAATTTAGAGAGGGAAGAAATTCATATTCCTTAGATTGATTTTATTTTTATTTGCAATTTTCTCCTTACATTAATTGTTTGCTCACTTTATTTGCTCATATATTAATTTAGAATATGAAGATATATTGTATATGTATTTGGTTTCTTCGGATTGAAATTTGAAGAGGAATGATATTCATCTGTTTCGTATTCATTTTTTCTTTCAATTTTCCCCTCCATTAATTTCTATTTTCAAATTTAGCTACCATATTGATCTAGAATATAAAGATATATTATATGTATATTTATTTAAGTTGCAAATGTATTATTTATATAGACTAATATAAAAACAATGTAAATAAAATTAAATGACTATCGAATGATAAACAAATACGAGTACGTTTGTCCTACAATTAGATAAATAATCTTTTGAATATGCTCATTAGATCTCAAACCGCATTTTCGATTAGAATTTGAATATTTATATAAATATTTTTGCAATATACATGAAAATATGTATATTCTATCGAACTCGAATATAAAATATAATGAATATCAAATCGAATTCCAATATTGGTATAATACTACTATCCGATTGAAACATTTTAGTATTTGGACTAGTTATGAATATATATATTCGAGTATTGTCATAAAAATCTAATTTCGATGATATTCGATTTGAATGCAACTGTTTAATGTGATGAAAATGCTAGGTTTGAAAATGAGCCGTTTTGGCCTTGTATTGGTTAAAACAATCTAATGAATGACACCGTTTTCCGATTTTACTTGTTTTCTTTATAATTTTGCACCATCAGAATTGGGTTCTTGAGTCCGGCTATGTAATACGGATATACTTATACAAAACTTTACATTTTTTGTCTATTTAAGTGCAATTATTCCTACCCTTTCTTACAACAATTAATTTTATATTTTACTACACCAGATGATGGGAAAAGTTTCAACTATTGGCTCTGGTTGATCATGAAATTCGTCAACTTCTTTGTCTGAAAGTATTGGTTGCAGTTGGTGAAATAGTGATCCACTAATCGAGTTATACCAAATGTTAAAACAACCGGTTCAATCGGAAGGAATAACTATAAGGTAACCAACACTAAAAATTTGGTAATCCAGTTCAGTGCACAACCACCTAAGTCTGGGGGCAACCTGTCCAAGGGACCATTCCACTATACGAAAAAAATCTTACAAGGAGGGACTTACTAGTCTTGATGAAGAGAAGACTAAAGAGAAATCTCAATTTAATGTGAGTAAGGGAAGGATCAACAAGAGAGGAGTTGCTCAAGTTGAGGATGCATCTTGTGATGGAGTGGACTTTGGCAGTGCTGACCAAATGACCAAATGGAAGTTTGTGTGTGCTAGGATTATATGGCCTGAGAAGCATTTGTCTAACAACATATTGAACAACTACACTTACATGGCAGTGTTAGAGAAGAGTCGTATTATATGTCTGTTGGTGAGGAGAGAATATTGGGCTAGGTTGGTAACAGAATTCATCAGTTCTATGACTGCTGAAATCTGGGATCCTACTCATGAACTGTTCTACAGGGTTCACCGCAGAGATTATGAGTTTGTGTTCAGCCCCTCTATCATCATCAGCTTTCTGAGGAAGGAGGTTGAGGATGCATCTTGTGATGATGTCGACTTTGGCAATGCTGACCAAAGGACCAAATGAAAGTTTGTGTGTGTTAGGATCATATGGCCTGAGAAGCATTTTGTCTGACAGCACAATGAACAATGGGAGTGTTAGAGAAGAGTGGTATTACATGTGAAATTATAAACCACCTCACTGTTACGCCAATTGCTATTACCAGTTAAAGTACCAGAATGCAGAAGACAGAAAAACACAAAATAAAGAACACAAGGTTGGTAACCCAGTTCCGTGTCAACGCACGTACATCTGGCGGACTGCCTGTCCAAGGGAAAACTTCACTATACTGAGATTTACAAGGAAGGTCTTACTCTGTACGCTCCCCGTACACCGTTGCCTAAACCTAGACTCTTCTATATGAGATCTACCCCTACAGAATGTATCTCCCGATACTTACAAAATCAAATGTGAAAGGTAGAGATTAAAACATCACTATTGATAATACCTAATGGTGGTATTTCAATCGGAAATTCAGTTAGAAGATAGATCTGATCTTCTAACACATCTGGACGACCTAGCACTAAAATCTAGATAATAAAATCTTCTTCTATTGCTCTTGTGCTCTCTACAAAAGTCGGCATCTTCCAGCTACGGTGAGTGCTCCTTTTATAGGCCTAGGTCGCGGGCCTTCTTGTATATCTTGACGGGCTAGGTCAATCTACATTAACTCTCTTGAATATCACATAAGGTAATGTGAATCTTGGCCCTTGGCATCTTGTCATTGATTGCGCCTATTAATAACCAAAGTTACCATAAACGAATCCAACATAATCCCGCTTCATAATGACAAGATCTTTCCTAATTCATGTTTCCTTTGTCCACACGTTGTTGACCTACGTCCAAATCTTCAACGTGATCTTCCGGGATCTTCCGTATTTTCTCTTCATGAATTAGTCTTTAATGTCTTTAATGCTTAACTCCGTAATGATTATTCTTCCGCTCACTGTTATACTTTCATTACAATAGATGGTACAACAGTTGGTCTCTTCAGGAAAAACGTGACCAATACACTCTGTGCACTCTTGTGCAACCAACACTCAAGGTGTGCTAACAAACTCCCCCTTTGGGCATGTTTTTCATGACAAATGCCTTGTTTGTTTTCAGAGTGTAAAGCAAGTGTTTAAAGACATATATTGGTTCTAGTAAACCAGATATCAGTTCAACCATCAGTGATGTGGTGAACACAGGCAGTCAGATGTTTTTGAAAACATCACATATTGGTTCTATCTAACCAGATATCAGTCCAACCATCAGTGGTGTGGTGGACACAGGTAGTACTCCCCCTATTTGACATAAAAACAGGTCCTATGTCAGCCAGGAAGAGAACAAAAAGTAACCCTAAAGAGCAACCGAAAGTTGCTTGGTAAAACTGCTGTTGAAACAGAGGTTACAAGGTATGTAACAACAGCAGGGCCTCGTGAGTTTAGGTTGGTTGAACACACAGACCAAGAGCTGCACGCAGTTCTTCAAATCTGTTAACATCTAAAGCCTTGGTAAAGATGTCAGCGAGCTGCTTATCAGTACCAATATGCTCCAAGGTCAGCACTTTATCTTCAATTAAGTCTCGAATGAAATGATGACGGAAATCGATATGTTTAGTCCTACTGTGCTGAACAGGGTTCTTTGAGATGCTTATAGCACTCATATTATCACAAAAGAGAGTCATAACATTCTGATGTATGTTATACTCTGTAAGCATCTGTTTCATCCATAGTAGTTGAGCACAACTACTTCCAGCTGCTATATACTCTGCTTCAGCAGTAGATAAAGAAACAGAGTTTTGTTTCTTGCTGAACCACGATACAAGATTGTTCCCTAAAAAGAAACATCCTCCAGATGTACTTCTCCTGTCCTCAGTGCTGCCAGCCCAGTCAGCATCGCAATATCCCACAAGACTGCCATTTGTGTCATAGGTATAAAATAGTCCATAGTCAAGAGTACCACTAACATACTTGATAATGCGCTTGACAAGTAGAAGATGACTGTCTTTAGGACATGCTTGATATCGTGCACAAACACCTACAGCATAGGCTATATCTGGACGACTAGCTGTGAGATAGAGTAGAGTCCCAATCTTACTTCTATACAGACTGACATCAACATCAGTACCATCAGCATCTTTGGTCACTTTCACATGAGTTGCCATGGGTGTTCTTTTAGCTTTGGAATTGTCTAACCCAAACTTTTTCACAATGTTTTTGGCATATTTGGATTGAGACAAAAATATACCTTCTTCTTGCTGAACAATTTGAAAACCCAGAAACATTTTTAACTCTCCTACCATGCTCATCTCGAATTCAGATTCCATTTGCTTAACAAATTGATTTACTAGATGAGCTGACATTCCCCCAAATACTATGTCATCTACATAGATTTGTGCAACCATAAGATTTCCTTGCTCTCTTTTGATGAACAGAGTGCTATCTGCTCCCCCTCGTTCATATCCTTTCTTGAGAAGATAATCAGTAAGTCGATCATACCACGCTCTGGGGGCTTGTTTCAATCCATATAGGGCTTTCTTGAGCTTGTAAACATGATCTGGATTGTGAGGACATATAAAACCTTTTGATTGTTCGACATAGATTTCTTCTTGAATGACCCCATTGAGAAATGCGGTTTTGACATCCATTTGATACAACTTTATTTTGAGATTGCAGGCAATTGCTAGTAGGAGTCTGATAGCTTCTAATCTTGCCACTGGTGCAAATGTTTCATCATAATCTACACCTTCTATTTGAGTGTACCCCTGAGCTACAAGTCTAGCTTTGTTTCGGTCTACATTGCCTTGCTCATCTGTCTTATTCTTGTAAATCCATCGTGTACCAATGATGTTGCTATTGTTAGGTCTTGGAACTAATTCCCAAACATCATGCCTTTCGAACTGTTGCATCTCTTCTTGCATAGCATTGATCCAATGTTCATCAGAAAGGGCAGTTTTGGTGTCCTTTGGTTCTACTCGAGACATGAAACAGGTTTCTCCAAGTAGTCCAGCCAGCTCTCTGTAATTGACCTTTTTATGTCGAGTGGTGACTCCTTTAGTTAGTTCACCAATGATATTTTCTTTAGGATGATTTTTCTGAATGTGAGCTGCTGGTTCTATTTCTCTGTTTTCACAGGATTGTTCTGACGCATCTGTTAGCTCTTCAGTAAGTTCCTTCTCAGCATTGTCATCCTCAGTGTCAATGACAGTTGGAGACTCTGTCAGGTTAAGCTTAGTACCCTGATCCACAACCTTGACATTTATAGATTCCATCATAGCATTAGTTTTCTTGTTGAATACTCTCAATGCTTTGCTGTTCCTAGAGTAACCCAAAAATATCCCTTCATTACTGTTTTCATCAAATTTTTGGCGATAGTCACGATCAGCTAGTATATAACATACACTCCCAAAGATGTGAAAGTGTTGAACATTCAGTTTTCTTCCTTTCCAGAGTTCATACTGAGTCTTAGTGGTTCCTGATCTTAGGGTGACCCGATTGTGTATGTGACATGCCGTATTAAGAGCTTCTGCCCAGAATTTTGTAGGGACTTGTTTGGCATGAAGCATGACCCTTGACATTTCTTGAAGTGTACGATTCTTTCTTTCAACAATGCCATTTTGTTGAGGAGTAATGGGAGCAGAGAATTCATGCATTATTCCATGTTAATTACAGTAGTCATCAAAGCTGACATTGTCAAATTCTCTCCCATGATCACTTCGAATTCTAAGCACGTTAACTCCTTTGAGTTTTTGTAGTTTGTTGATAAGTTTCTGAAAGACTTCAAAACACTCTGATTTTTCTCTTAGGAATTCAATCCATGTAAATCTTGAAAAATCATCAACTAGAACAAATGCATATTTCCTCCCTCCTAAGCTTTCTACTTGCATAGGTCCCATAAGATCCATATGAATCAACTCAAGAACACGTGAAGTGACAACATGTTGTACCTTCTGATGTGGTACTTTGGTTAATTTTCCAATCTGACAGTCTCCACAAGTGACTTCAACATAAGGTATCTTAGGTAAGCCTCTTACAGATTCTTTGGCAGAGAGAGTGTGCAGGTTTTGATAATGAGTATGACCTAATCTTAGATGCCAGAGCTCAACTTCCTCTGTAACTTGACTTTTAAATGCTTTGTGAGGTGACCAAAGATAACAGTTATCACTTGACCTGGTTCCCATCATGATACATTGTTGAGTTGGGTCAGTGACTTGACATTCCCCTCTGTTAAATTTGACATCCATTCCATTGTCACACAGTTGACTAATACTTATAAGGTTGGCATGCAATCCTTGAACAAGTAAGACATCATCTAGTTTGGGTAGTCCAGACACATTCAGAGTACCTTGACCAATAATGACTCCTTTTGCTCCTCCTCCAAAGGTAACATGAGCCTTCTTTATTGATTTGATGTCTTCAAGATGACTCTTGTTTCCAGTCATGTGTCTCGAACACCCACTGTCAAAATACCATCCTTCCAGAGAAGTAGCTTTCAGAGAGGTCAATTCAATGTTACTGGTTTGAATATGAATAGGTTTACCAGTAGACTTGCCCTTTCTACTGTTAATACCAGTATGGGTCACAGTTGGGAATACTTGAGTAGTAAAAGCAATTTCATCTTCGTCTGATTCTGTATCATCATCTGAGAGAGTGGATGAAAAATTCTTGGATTGTCTCCGAAGATAGTTTGGGCATTCAGATTGAAAGTGACCATATCCATCACATTTTCTACACCTAGAATTTTGAGACCTATAAGAAGATCTGAGATTCGATCCTCCCTTGGATTTACCATATCTTTTTTCTGGTCCAGTTAGATCTTCAGGTCTTCTCTCCGAGACATCCTCATATCTCTTCTCTTTATCTGGATAGTCTTCATATCTTCAATTTCTTCCAGTATATTCTTCATATCTCTCTCCTGGACGTTTGTTCAGACGTTTGAAAGTTTTTCCAAAGTTCTTAGCCTAGAGACCCAAATTTTCGCAGATTTCACTAATATTGGGCGTGTCAGTTTTAAAAGCTACCTTCTTGTTCTTTGAATCTTCTGATTTGGCAAAGCTCCCTTCAAAAGTCCTAAGATTTCCAATTAGAACATCATATCTGTAGGAGGACAAATCTTTTGATTCTTCAATAGCAATAGCCTTAGCAGAGAACCTTGCAGGAAGTGTTCGGAGCACTTTCCTTACCATTTTTTCATTACTGTAGATTTCTCCAAGTGCTGCACTTTCACCAGAGATCCCTTGAATCCTGAAATCATATTCTTGAATAGTCTCATCTTCCTTCATTGTTATACTTTCCCATAATGAAGTCAATTGTTGTAGTCTTGACATTCGGACTTGTTCAGTACCTTCATAGGAGTTTTGAAGAATCTCCCAGGCCTTCTTGGCTACTGTTTCTCCAGCTATGAGACGGTAGACATTTTCATCAATGCATGAGAAGATTGCATTCATGGCCTTGTGGTTAAAGAGGGCCAGACTACTTTCAGCATCAGTCCATTCTATTTCTGGCTTGAGGACAACCTGTCCATCCTTGATCTCAGTAGGATGATCCCACCCTGTGGTGACAGACAACCATGTCTTCTTGTCACTAGCCTTCAAGTACATAATCATTTTATTTTTCCAGTAGGCATAGTTAGATCCAGTAAGTTCTGGAGGACGAATAACATTGGATCCGACAGACATTGTGGTGGTATTAAATCACTCTGTTTATCGAGTGCCTGCTCTGATACCAATTGAAATTATAAACCACCTCACTGTTACGCCAATTGCTATTACCAGTTAAAGTACCAGAATGCAGAAGACAGAAAAACACAAAATAAAGAACACAAGGTTGGTAACCCAGTTCCGTGTCAACGCACGTACATCTGGGGGACTGCCTGTCCAAGGGAAAACTTCACTATACTGAGATTTACAAGGAAGGTCTTACTCTGTACGCTCCCCGTACACCGTTGCCTAAACCTAGACTCTTCTAGATGAGATCTACCCCTACAGAATGTATCTCCCGATACTTACAAAATCAAATGTGAAAGGTAGAGATTAAAACATCACTATTGATAATACCTAATGGTGGTATTTCAATCGGAAATTCAGTTAGAAGATAGATCTGATCTTCTAACACATCTGGACGACCTAGCACTAAAATCTAGATAATAAAATCTTCTTCTATTGCTCTTGTGCTCTCTACAAAAGTCGACATCTTCCAGCTACGGTGAGTGCTCCTTTTATAGGCCTAGGTCGCGGGCCTTCTTGTATATCTTGACGGGCTAGGTCAATCTACATTAACTCTCTTGAATATCACATAAGGTAATGTGAATCTTGGCCCTTGGCATCTTGTCATTGATTGCGCCTATTAATAACCAAAGTTACCATAAACGAATCCAACATAATCCCGCTTCATAATGACAAGATCTTTCCTAATTCATGTTTCCTTTGTCCACACGTTGTTGACCTACGTCCAAATCTTCAACGTGATCTTCCGGGATCTTCCGTATTTGCTCTTCATGAATTAGTCTTTAATGTCTTTAATGCTTAACTCCGTAATGATTATTCTTCCGCTCACTGTTATACTTTCATTACAATAGATGGTACAACAGTTGGTCTCTTCAGGAAAAACGTGACCAATACACTCTGTGCACTCTTGTGCAACCAGCACTCAAGGTGTGCTAACAACATGTCTGTTGGTGAGGAGAAAATATCGTGCTAGGTTGGTGAAAGAATTCATCAGTTCTCTGACTGCTGAAATCAGGGATCCTACTCATGAACTGTTCTACAGGGTTCACCTAAGAGATTATGAGTTTGTGTCAACCCCTCTATCATCATCAGCCCCTACAGCACATGGAACTCGATGAAGCGGGATGTCAAGTGGTTTGACCTATAATAGCATTCAGAAAGACGTTGTGAAGTCGAACTGATGGAATCCGTGCTCATACCTCTACCCAACACACCTGCCGTGTCGCCCTCTTCCCCCGTAACTTTGTCTGTGGCTGCCTCTAACGCTCCACTGTTAGGATAGTCCTCGGCTACAGTAGGTAGGAGAGATCCATCCGACGTGTGCAACTGTAGATCATCAGACCTGCTCTCCTCAGAAACATCACAGGTCTCGGCTGCAGCAGGGATGGGAGTTGCACTCGAATTAGGATGCTGCAGATCAGCCGTCCAACAATGCATCTTCGTCATACACATCAGGTACCATAGGACCAGAGCCGCAATCCATAATATGTTCACAGTCAATAGACAAATAGGGGAATACACCCTCAACTGTTGGGTTTTATTACGAGTTTTACATATCAAATTATGTAAAATCGCATAAAAGATCGAATACAATGTTCAACAATTCACATTTGACTACGATCGAGTGTGCAGTGGAAGAGCAACAAGTGTTCCCCTCTCTAGTTGGTCCACATCAATGAAGGATTGATTCCTTCACTTGAAGCGACTAGAGCTTGAAAGTGTTTTAACAACAAAGAATGAACCATTTTTTCTCTTGGTGGTGAGTTTTTGGCCGAGAGGTGTGTGAGAGAAGGGAGTATTTTTGTTGCTTAATTCACAATTGTCATATAATGGACTGAATAAATCATATGTGATGCCTTTGGTGAGTCAAATGCAATAACTCCCAAATCATAACCTCCCTTCATATTAAACACCTATTCATGATAAGAATAAGCGTGCTTGGAATTCAAAAAGTCACTTGACTTTTTGTCACCTCATATGGACGACTAAGGGGTGGAAATTCCACTTTTGTATTTTTTCCCCTTCATTCTTTGACATTTACACTTTTAACCCAGAAGTTTCAATCGTATTGAAAATCAAGTGCATTGTTTGTGTGTGACCTTCTAGGATCGAACTAACATTAGCCATATGTTAATAAAATATCAAACAACTATTTTAGTGACATATAAATCATGAGTGGACCCTAGTAAAACCATCATGACCGCCAATGCATTTCGAATTAATTCCTAACATGTATATTATTGTCGAACATAATATATGTATGAACTTAACTTTAAATAAGTAATCACTACGAACAATCAAATTGCTCAAGGGGCACTTATTATGACGTGTCAAACACCTCATAGTTCTAACACTCCCACTTGCTCTTGGACGATTACTTGTGAAATGATTCCTTCGCATTGTGATTCCAACAGTCACGCTATGGTAAGATATGTGTCTCATATTCTTGCACCAATAGTTTCTCGGATACATAGACTTAATGTGATACCCAATACTGTTACTGGATATGGCCATCTTAATCACCATTAATCTACCGAGATCTCATAAATCAATTGACATAACCGGTTTGTGCGAATCCCATGTAATGTACATTCAATGTACCAACTTGTTCCAAGTATGCCAAACATATGCCTTTATAGCCTTTCTTCTACAGAAGACGGTTGACATAGTCAAGACATGCAAGTCCCATGCTAATGCATTGCCGCCATACTGGTGTAAGAATCACCATTTAACATAACTTCGATGAGAAACACTTAGGACACAGATATGTCATCTTCTAAATTTCTCATAGCGGTCGAATCCAGTATCAGGGCTTGGACTAGTTCCAAGATATATACCCATGTGCATGACTAGAGTACGTTAAATCCCTTTCTTGCCTAAGAAACGTGATCAAGACAATCATGTACATACTGATCATTACAATGTTCGGTTCCAAGCATTGAAAATTTGATTAGGGACAAGTTATCCCCTTGCTTCTAGGCTTAGTAGAAGGTCTCTCATTTGGGATCCTCAACCCCATAGACCTCTCTAGATTGCATGGATAACAATGGAATCAAAATAAAGATATATGTATAAATAACAGTAAAATTGAAAATAAACATACATATATTTGAATCAATTATTCAACATAGTCTTATCAGGACTAAACTATGACAAAATACAGAAAATACAATTCTCACTAAACCTAACACCAACCAAGCATATATCTAAGTCTTGCAGTTCATACATGCTTGTCATGTTTGCCGTGAGGCAACGGTTTGGTCAATGGGTCGGCTACTTTGTCGTATGTATCTATCTTGCATACACTCATATCGTCTCGTTTAATGATGTCACGAGTGATGTGAAACTCTCTAAGCACATGTTTAGAGCAGTGATATGATGTGACCTTGGTTCTTTGGCTTGAGCAATTGCACCAGTGTGATCTCAATATAACACTACTGCTCATCAATGATAGGCATAACACCATGTTCACTCACAAACTTCTTAATCCAAGATGCTTCCTTTGCAGATGCTGCAACATATTCAGCTTCCATTGGTTTTAAATAATTTTTAGCTAATTGAAATGTTGATATGCTTTAAATAACTTTTAGCTAATTGAAAAGATATGCTTTATTATGGAAAGAAAACAACAAATGATTTCATACATGTGCATCTAGGAATTGATGAGTCGGATGTAGATGAGCATTTAGATATAATGGGAGATGCAAATACAGGCATTGACCTTATTATTGGTTAGTAATTTATTGTGTACTTTCTGTTAGTAAAAACATCAATCATTACCATTATAACAAGCAAAAAGGAATGGAGATTGTAAAATACTAAAGTGTGTTGTTTTTCACAATAATTATCACAATAAAATTTAAAATAGATCATGAACATCTTGAACATGTTATAATTGACAACCTATTTATATTAACATTTATAATCAATGATCCCTCAAAATTAGTTATGCCACCGTTCGTACTTAACAGTTACGCGGAAATAAAATTAGATGTATTACGTAATCAGTTTAAAATTTATTTGGACTAACACAAAATAGAATTTAGATGTATTCTATATTTGGTTCACAATATAAATGTATATTGTTTACTTAAATCAAATCATTGAAATGTCAAGATTACAATTAAATTTATGGAGATCATGTGATGGTCGTCAACAAAATCAAACAAGGAGACAAAAAGGATATCATAAAATAGCATGTAATTTCCATGAAATGATTGGGACTATAAGAACACCTTACCCATCCCAAGAGTAGTTTCATATTGCCATGCAACTCTTTTTCATAGGGATTCGTCACAAATATGTTGTATGAGTGAAACTTTCGACATCTCAACTTGCACTAGCCAACCTAAAATCCTTAAATTTTTCTCTACTCAAAAACTCGAAGGTAGACATTTTCGGCAGTAAATTCCTATGAGTAAATTGCTGAAATGGTCCTCGAAAGTGGGTTCAGGTTGCCTTTTGGTCCTCGAAAGTACAAAAGTTGCAACTTAGTCCACGATATTAGCCAATGTTTGCAGATTGGTCCAAAATTTAGTTAAGGTGTTAATTTTTAACGCCCCAATGGCGATTGTAATTCACTCCTAAGCTAATTTTATTATTACCGTTCTAACTTATTAACAACACATGTAACTCACGAGGCGCGTGGACCGTTAACATTTAACAGCGCCGTTAAATTTTGGACCAATCTGCAACCGTTGGCACATATCGTGGACTGATTTGCAACTTTTGTACTTTTGGGGACCAAAAGGCAACCTGCACCCATTTTCGGGGACTATTTGAGCAATTTGCTCAAATTCCTATATACAACAATGCCTTTGGATTTACTTCAATGGGAGTGCAGTATGATGAAAATTTAGCTGGAGGCGGAAAAGGGGTATATACTTTTCGTGCACATGGTGCAATATATCGTCGGATAGGAAACTTAATTCGTCTTCCAGACACGAAGTCTAGATATGCTTAATCCTATATTTTGGACACAAATCATCAGGTTGAGAGTAAGATGCTTAGATAGTGATTCGTTTCATAGAAATTTAGTGTGAAGATACAAAATGTACTACATAAGTATAATCCTTTTGTCCTATTATTACGTCAGCTTGGGCAACGAAAAGACATACCCACATGTCAGTTGCACTTGCACATCAAGCAAGAAGCACCAAAGATGCACCAATATAGCATGTCAACTGCATCTCAAGCTGGTGATGTTATTGTGGATGACGATAACTACAAAGATATGAATTTACATGATATCATAGTAGAAACAGTTGGAGAAATTTGATGATTATTCCAGGCATAGCCCGGTACTATGACCCATTGCAGTATGTTCTACTTTTGCCACATCGTCCGTATGGATGGACCTTCTATACCCAAAGAAACAATGGTCGATTGCCGTGCATTTTACTCATATATACTTTAGGTACATCTCTATTATTTTTAGTTTTAGTAATTACTCTTAATACTTTTTCATTATTAAAACTCTAATGTTATGAGATTTGACCAAATAATACATCCCGCCTGCTACTCCGTGGTGGACGACTTTTATAACAGTATGTTGTTGACAATTACGTCAAGATTGAGGCTCACAAACTACGATGGATTATAGATCATCAACATACCATACGTGTTGACCTCTACAAAGGACATCAAGACTACATTAGCATTGGTGAAAATGACGAAGGTATTGCCGATGGATTAACTCAATCACATTCTAACAAACTTGACAATATACATGGTGTACTAATGATTCATTTGTAGGAATAGTGGTCAAGTATCTAATCTGTTGCTATTTTCATTTCCTAGAAGCAAACGACCAACATCAAAAATACCAAGACTCAATGGTCGTAGTACATCATTTTGCTATGCCAGACTTGATGATTACTATCACATGCCACCAAAATTGGGATGAAATAAAACATCATTTACTTCCAGGCCGTCCGCATCAAGATCGTCCAAATCTACTTTCCCATATATTCGAAGCAAAGTTAGAGGAGTTCAAACAAGATATAATTCATATACTTATGTTGTTAAATATCAGAAAATGAGGCTTCCACATGATCACATGCCTATCATATTAGCAGAAAGTGATCAATTGAGGAAATCCCGATGATAGACAGGGTTGTAAGGGCAGAAATTCCATCGAAGGAAGATGAGCCACTTCTTTATGCAACTGTTTTATAACATATGATACGTGGACCACATGGATACAATGACTTGATATACCCATGTATGAAACATGGCTCATGCAAAAAGAGGTTCTCGAAGGAGGTTTGCACACAAACAAAACGGGGGAATGATTCTTGCCTATATTTAGGAGGCGTCTAGGGCTCGGTGCAAAAGTTTGATTCACGGCTCGAAAAAGTTTGATTCACGGCTCGGTGCGCATATGCAAACTCAAACGCAAACGGTAAAATTGGATGTTCGACCGATCGGACCGCACGGTGCGAAATAGTTCGGTCCGATCGGTCACTATAAAATATGATCCACTATAAATGTTATACATCACCAGTCCACTTCAGTTTAGTCCATTACACATTAGCCCTAGCCCATGCCCATATATCCATATATTATCTAACACCTAAACCTAAACACATTACACACTCACATTCTCACGCCTCACCTCTGACCTCACCTTCACTCCCAGAAAATCTCATCTCATCGGACGATTCTCTTCTCCCTCCTGCAGTGCTACGTTCTCTCTGCCGATTCTCACTCTCTCAAAATCTCATCGGCCAAGAAATGTCGGATTTCAACCCCCCCATTCATTTCAATTATAGTTGGAAAAATATTAGGAAGTTCAAAAAAATGGTGCGGACGGAAAGTTTGTCGCACGGTGTGCACACCTTATGCAAATCGAGTCGAACTATATCTTCAAAAAATACCTGCAAACTCAAACCCAAACGGGAAAATTTCCCGTCCGCAGTTTTCTGACCGGATCGCACGTGAGTGCGACTCTCGTGAGAACCGAACTCAAACGTATCTAAGTTTGGTATAGTTCGGTCCGTTTACAGGCCTAGAGGCGTCCAAGTCCACTGATTCCACTTAATAATGATAATAATAAATTTGTTGATAACACTTGGTACGTCTCTTACAATCCATGGTTACTATTAAATATGATTGTCATATAAATATGGAGATAACTATTAGGGTCTCATGTTTAAAATATTTGTATAAATATGTCTACAACGGACATAATACATTAATGATGGAAGTGCAACGTGTCCACAATAAGGATGAGATTCAACCATTTGTAAATGGGAGATGGGTATCTGTCCCAGAGGATTCTTGGCATATCTATGGGTTTAAAATGAGTAGGATGTACCCTCGGTCTATCGATTGCAAATTCTTTTGCTTTTGAGGAATATTGTGCGTTATAGACCCGAGGAAAGCATTACTTCTCTTCTTAAAGGTGAGCATACTGTTGAATGTGAAGCCAAATTTGTAATGCTGAAAACAAAGATCAGACTTGATCAATACTTGGGTCGGTACTTGGGAAAGTACAAAAATACGGTACGTGGGAGGTTAGTACTTAGGTTGGAACTTGGGCAAGTTCCGAAATCAGCTACAACAAAGATCAGTACTTGGATCGGAACTTGGTCGGTACTTGGCCAAGTTCCAATCTCAGCTTTTTCAACAAGGGTTTTTTTTGGCAGTTTTGGGCTTTCTAAGTCTGGTTTTTCCTATTCCTTTAAGGTTTAGACCTAGGCACTCTTTATGCTCATTGTTGAATAGTACCACAAATATAAAATCATAAACAAAGAGTCTTGAGAGATTTGTGAGGCTTGTAATTATGGTTCTTTATTGTATAAGAAGAACACCTAATCGAGAGATATACAAATATGGTTTGGAGTCCTTGTAACAACTATTCCGGTGTTTATTAGTGGAATCTGCAGCAGCAATAGGACGTAACCTCTGACAATGAGGGTGAACGTATATAAATCCTTGTGTCGATTACTATTCCGCAAGTTCTTTCTTTTGTTTATTATAGTCTGATTAGTGGGCATCATCGTGGGCGGGATCTAGTTGTCAGATTAGTTTTGGGATTCTTTAATTAATTTTATAACGGCAATAGATTCCTAACACGTAACTGAAAGACGATGCTCACATAGTTGTTCGTAAACAATAGATACACATTTAACTGGGCACTATCTATATCATGACTTGTTTGTTTGGAATAGTCAACGAAAAATTTAGGCGGAAAGGTTATAAAATAAAAATTCATCGGGAGGATATAAACAGTGTCTCCCTATCAAGGGGCAAGTTTTATGAACATATCCTTTTGCACCACGTGAGGGGACCACGATCATCTGAAGAATTAGGCACTGCAAATGGAGAAATATGTGTCACAAGTAAAGAAGCGGATGGAAGGTTAGCGATATAGAAACATATTGACTATGTTAGATACACATCGGAAGAGGCAAGCCCTCTGTATTCGAAATCTTGATGTATCACTATTGGTGAATTGTCATCCTACCAGAGTTCGTGAATCGTGGACAAAATTTCATCATTTTAGGATAGAGGACCATGTTTCCACAACTTGTGGATGTAATTCATTACTTTAAATATGTTGTTGAAGGACATCAACACAATATTATCGAAGCATGGCAAGTCACTCTCTGACTATGACTTGCCAACCATTTCTGAAGTACATCATGATAATGAGAGTGTTCCTAAGATTAAAAAAGGATGAACTTTCTATCCCTATATCCAATCAAGATTTCAATTCCATCGAGAAGTTGAGCTCAGATCAACTACTTGCTTTCTAGAAAATATTGTCAACGATTGAACTTGGTGAAAGCAAGGTGTTTTACATTGATCGACCTAGAGGCACTAGAAAAACATTTTTATACAAGGTTTTACTATCTAATGTAAGGAGTGGAGAAAACATTTCTATTGTTGTACTTTCATCTGGAGTTGCATCCACCGGTCTACCAGGGGAAGAACTGCTCATTCAAGATTCAAACTCCCCTTAAAAGCGGACGAGCCTAGCCATTATGGGACTGAGTTTGAATTCCACCAGCTGAATTGATGTGATGGGTCAAGGTAATTATGTGCGATGAAGCTCCCATGACCAGCAAATATACATTTGAGGCATTGGATAAGACCTTGAGGGACATAATGAAAAATATTGAACCTTTTTTGTGGTAAAATAGTTGTTTTTTATTTAAATTTTAGTCAAGTCCTTCCAATTGTGGTAAAATAGTTGTTTTTCATTTCTCAGAGTTTCTCCTTAGAATGGGTCATGGTCGTGAACCAACCTTTAATAATGATTACGTGAAGTTGTCGTCAATTATGGAGCAGTCGCTTCATATATTGATCAATTCAACATTTCAAAATATGGGAACAACATATCTGAGTCCAACTATATGGTCACAAGGGTTGTTATAATCCCAAAAAATGGAGATGTTGATAAACTCAATGAGACGATTATTGAAAAATTTCAAGGGGAAAAATTTGATTACACTTCAAGGGACTCTATCGAAGATGATATGCACAATTTTTAGTAGCGCGAGTTTTTAAATTCCGTGTCCCAGTGGCTTGCGACCTCACAAGCTTAAACTGAAAATATAATGTTCAATAATGCTTCTGAGAAATCTTGATCCACAAATGGGGTTATGAATTGGTACTCGATTGATATATTGAAACCTAACCGCAATTGGGTCACTACTGTGGGACAAGAGTGTTTCTTCATTGCATGCCATTGAATAGTGAGGATGACAGTGGCCTACCCTTTGTACTAAAAAGAAATCAACACCCTGTAGGAGATGGCTTTGCTTTAACAATCAACAAATCACAAGTCCAGACTCTTTCCAATGTTGGAATTTTTCTGAGAAATCATGTGTTCAGTCACGGGAAAATATATGTGTCATTATCAAGAGGAGTGTGTGCATATACAACCAAGATATTGATCAAAGATGGCAAATTGGGAAGACAGGAAGATTATTCATAAAAATACACTACTAGAAAAAACGGCAAAAAAGACGGGAAATCTCGTCTTTTTAGCCTAAAAAAAGACGAGTCTCGTCTTATTTACTAGGTCGTTTATAAGTTGTCTTATTTGCTCCACTCGTCTTATTTTTTCTTTCCTTGTACCCTCCGAGATTGAGACAATTTGGTGCTTAATTTTGTCTTATCTCGTCTTTTTAGCTTCTGAATACATGTCGTACTTTGTCTTTTTTGTTCAACTAAAAAACCAAATAATCGATTATCTTTTGTCTTATTTTGTCTTTTTTGATATCCTCAACTTTTCTTTCTTTGTCTTTGTTGCTATGATCTACATGTCTTACTTTGTCTTTTTTACTATAACCTTCATGTCTTTCTTTGTCTTTTTTGCTATAACCTTCATGTCTTACTTCGTCTTTTTTGATATTTCAACTTAGTCTTATCTTGTCTTTTTTGATATTTCAACTTTTTCTTATCTCGTCTTTTTTGCTTGTTGAAGCTCGTCTTTCTTCGTCGTTTATACTCAAGAACATCAAAAAAATGCAGCAAGAAACTGCCAAATTTTTGCAGTTTCTGGTCTGCAACAAATCCACTAAAACAAAATTCTGGGCAGTAGGTAAAATTAAAGAAACAATATAACATAAACTCAAAACAATAAATTCTAAAGAAAACATAGAATTAAATAATAAAACAAAAGAAACAATACTATTCAAACAAAATATAAACTTGAATAATAATATAACAAAAACACACAAGATTAATGTTAAATAATACAACATAAACAAACAATAATAAAGGAAGATGTCATATAAATACAAAGATACAAATAACTCACTTTTTGTGTGGTTGATAGAAATACCTATATTAAAACAAAGTACAAAAAACAATTGTTAGATTATAATTAAACAATTGAATGAAATATAAAATAAAAATATATAGATACTAACCTTGTTTTTATAACAATACCTAAGAAGAATGTCAAAATAAACAAATTAGTGTTATTCATGAAGATGGAAATTAAAAATGAAAATGAATTGAAATGATTACTAAGAGAGCATTATTCATGAAGATGAACATAATATAGTTGTAAATGAAATGAGGTGTGTGTATATATAGAGAAGAAGAGGGAATTTCAAAAATTAAATTAATGTCTTTTTTGTCTTATTTTGTGTTATTTGCTATTTGAAAATTCAAAAAATGCCACCTATTTTTCTAATTTCATGTCTTTTTTCGTCTTTTTTGCTTTCAAAATTTCGATTTCCGCCAAAAATTTCGTGAGTTCCCTCCAAATGATTCAAATTAATTTCAGGACATGTCCTTCTTTGTCTTATATACTGCTTGTATTATAACTATGATATCTTCTTTATAATCAATTTAATTAATAAAATACTAGAAATTATTAACTACAAAGACAAACTAATGAAATTTGTTTTACTTTGTCTTACAAACAAACTATTATACGGTGACCTCTTTAGCAAAAAGGACAAGGAAAGACGAGAAGATGAACTTCGTCTTTCTTCATCTTATTTGCTTACAATCTAAAAGGACGAACAAAGACAAAATAATGAAGTTTGTCTTACTTTGTCTTATTTGTTCCTATGTATTTATTCATTTTTTGACACTTGTTTTAAACATTAGTATTAAATTTTAATGCATTAATTGTAATTCATGTATTATTTCTTAAAGGATTAATTCTAAACTAATTTACATTCTACGTTTAATACTTAATCAATGATCGGACATACTCGTAGTTAGTTTTAGTAAACTAATACTCGTTTTTACGTAAATCCATATCGCACATTAGAATTAATTGATTATTGAGTTGTCGTGTTGTTTTTATTTTTTTATATTATAAATCAGCTAACAATTCACAAAGTTGTTTAACATAATCATTAAATTGTTTAACATAAGCAAAGTATTATATGGTGACCTCTTTAGTAAAAAGGACAAGGAAAGACGAGAAGAGGAACTTCGTCTTTCTTCATCTTATCTGCTTACAATCTAAAAGGACGAACAAAGACAAAATAATGAAATTTGTCTTACTTTGTCTTATTTGCTCCTATGTGTTTATTCATTTTTTGACATTTTGTTTAAATATTTGTATTAAATTTTAATGCATTAATTGTAATTCATGTATAATTTGTTAAAGAATTAATTCTATAGTAATTTTACATTTAGGAAGCCATCAAGTAAGACAAAATAAGACAAGGCTGATTTTTTGAAGGCACACGTCTTATTTCGTCTTATTTGATAGTATTTAATTATTTCAAAAATATAAATTATGTTTAAACAAAATATGAAAAAGTCAAACTAAGACAAAATAAGACGGTTCGACGTTTCACGTCTTTTTTGACTTAAGAAATTTGACTTCAACCAATACTTGTCTAGTTTTGATCTATTTTGTCGTTGTCTTATAAAAGACGAGTCTTGAAAGTTCTATATCCACTATGTATGTTATACCAGTTGTTACGTTAATTGGTTTAACAGAAACAATATAACAAGTATGCAAATCAAACACGGAGAACTTGGTAACCCAGTTCAGTGCCTAAGCACCTACCTCTGGGGGGCAGCCTGCCCGAGGGAACAATCCATTATTTAAAAGGAATCTTACACGAAGGGACTTACTAGTATGCCCGCATACTCTCTATCGCCCTATACAATGTCTTTTCAAAATAGGCTCCCTACTCTTATATCACCCGTGTGATTAGATGTTTACAAGATTCAATTGACTAAACACTCCTCACTGTTGTTGTAGAGCAACAACTGTACAATTAGTATAGATGCTTGAAGAATGTGTTTTTATACAAAGATTGCCTAGAAAACTATAACACAAATTGCTTAAAAGCTTTATTCGTGTGAAAGTAGACAAGAGAATAAAAGGTGTGTTCTACTAGTGAGGCCACCAGTGTTGGTATTACGTATGAACTTAACTTTAAATAAGTAATCACTACGAACAATCGAATTGTTCAACGGGCATTAATTATGACGTATCAAACACCTCATAATTCCAACAACCAGCTCTTTTTATACTAGGCATTTCGGCTCATTACATTTAATTAGTCAATTGACATTAAATGTAAATTGATTGACACACGGCCGAATAAATGCTCATCCGTAAGGTGACCACGACCGCATTTATCTTGTAATTACTTGGTCTTGAGGTGATTATGTCCGTAGCATAAATTACTCCAATCAGCATTAATCACTCTTGATTCTTCTAGAAGGAGTTGACTTGATTAATCATTTGGTTCAATGCTTCATTTGAATTAGCGTCTTTAATGCATTGTTGCTAACACTTGGTGTAGTGAAAAACTTCATCCAACACATGTACATGCTATGTACCAACAAGCTCCCCCTTTGGGTAAGTTTTTCATGACAAGTACCTCCTGTTGTTTTGTAAGATAGGATGATCCAAGGTAGTGATTAATCAACATAGTCTTCATACTAGATAATCAACTCCACTGATGAGACAGTGAGCACAATAGTCATTCATGTCGTAGAAACATGAAAACATAGAAACACACACAATATAAAGTATCCAACATAAACAACATAACATAAAATAGTTAGAACTTTTAGTGTTTCCAATTTACTCCCCCTATTTGGCATAAAAACATAACCAAAGCCATAATAGAGGGTTTTCACAGCAATCTTCACACATCATCTGACTGATCAGCAACTGGGTAGTGTCAGCAACATTGGTAGCAACATTTGGTCTACCAGTCTTTTCCAAGTCCTTGATCTTTCTATCCACATTTGCAAGCTGCTGCGTCTTTGCCTGGATTTCTTCAGTTAGCCTTTGCTTATCAGCCAAGTAGACAGCCATTAGGATATGTGTTGTGGGATCACTGGAGGTAAATGGTGGTGGTTGATCAACCTTCTCCACTAGAATATCATCTTTGTGAGTCTGCAGCAATTTGTCACTAGTGATGACAGCCTTGGATTCTGTTCCTGGTCCATCCTCCTCACTTAGCATATCAGGCCTTTGTTCTAACAGGATTCCACAGATCAAGTTGGTGAAACCAATGGGCTTGTTCTTTGCAAAGGACAAGGCATGGTCAAATATTTGATCAAAGATGACTTGGCCAAAGTTGAGCTTCCCAGTTTCCAACATAAACAGCTGCTTCCCCATAAATTCACTGATGTTGGTACTATTTGTAGATGGGACTAAGCTGCATATAACTGCTTTGTGAAGAATAGAATATTTCAGGCTCAAGGCTGATGCTGGCAGATGTAATCCTTTAGATGCCCATTGGGTCACTCCCCCTGCTGTGATTTCAGCCACAATGTCATTCAGTTTTAACAACTGGCCAGTTTCTCCTTTGTCTTCTCTACCTAGGTAAGCATTGATGATAGTAGGACTGAAGATGAACTCATAGTCTCTGAAATGAACCCTGTAAAACATTTCATGTGTAGGATCCCTGATCTCAGCAGTCATAGAACTGATAAACTCCTTTACCAGTTTAGCCCAATGCTTCCTTCTCACAAGCATACATGTGTAGGATGCCACTTGTCTCTAACACTCCCATATAAGTGCAGTTGTTCAAAGTGGTGTCAGACAGATGTTTCTCTCGCCAGATGATTCTTGCACATACAAACTTCCACTTTGTCCTTTGGTCTGCACTCCCAAAGTCTACTCCATCAGAGGGGGCATCAGCTACATGAGCTACTCTTCTCTTGTTTATTTTCCCTCTGCTTACATCAAACTGAGACTTTCCCTTCTCATTCTCTTCATCACTTGAATCAACAAGTTTTCTTTTCTTGGATAACGCAGGGGCACTAGCTTTTACTTTTGCAGGTCATTTTCCCTTATCAGTGGGTTTAGAGGCTGAAGCAGAAGCCTTACCAGATGCTGAATCTGTTGGTTTGGAATGAGAGGTTGCCTTTTTCTTACTAGTGTTGGACTCTTTGATTTCAACAGTTTGCTTCGTCTTCTTTAACTTATCAGCTCTCTTCTCTATCTCATCCAGAGTATCATTCAACTCATCCAATTCAGAAATTTCAACTCCCTTCATACTAGACCTGGTTCTCCTTCTCTCAATTCCAGGTCTGGAGGACAGAATTTCCACATCTCCATCATCATTCTTTTCTACATTTTCTTCCAAATTCTGTTCAACCTCCACATTTGTTTCAACAGTAGGAGGCACATCATCTACCGTGGATTTTCCTTTGGAGGACATTCCAGGTTTTCCCTTTAACATCAAAGTCATCTTCTTCCTAGTGAAGACCTGTTGAGTTTTAAGAGACTCCAACACACTAGCCATAGTGGCATCCTCAGAGTTTACACCAGATTTTCCCCCAACATCCTTATCAGATTTATCTAAATTTTCAGGATTAATAGGGACAGATCTAGTTGATTGTTCAGTAGGGTCACTAGACACAGGATTATTCGAACATGCATCAACATTAGGGTTCATAGACATACCATCATCTTTCCAAGGAAGTAGCAATATTTCCTCTTTCTCAGGTACATTGGTCTTTGATTGCTTAGAGGTTTCTGCTTTTGCTTTTTCTGTTTTTGCTTTTTCTGCTTCTGCATGTCTAAGAGCCTCGGCCTCTTCCCTTGCACTTCTGATTTCATCCTCGGGTGTGCCCATTTGCAGCGGAACGACTTCGAAGAAGGTTTTTGCACAAAATGGAGTGGAAGATCGTCTTCTTGGTGCCATTGCAATTGCTAGGGCTGTTGGTTTCCTCTGATTGAGAGACGATTTTTTATTTTGGAAGAGATGAAAAGAGGAAAGAGAGTGTTTTGGTAACAAAGATCGTGAATGGTGTTGAGAAAATCAACCGCCTTCCTTTTTGAATCAAAAAGCTGTTCAATAACTGACATGCAATTAATTCCTTCAAAATAAAACCGTCAATTTTGTTCTTTCCATACCCTTGTGGTCTCAATACCAGTTGTTATAACAATTGACCACTAAACATTATAACAACTTTTGGTCTTGACTTACTCCTCCATAACACACAACCCAAGGGCTGTTCTTAGATACTCAAATTGATTTGTATCTAACCCTTTGGTAAATATGTCAGCCAATTGTTTGTCAATGGCAACATGCTCTAAATGCATAACTTTTTCTTCAACCAATTCTCTAATAAAATGATGCCTTATGTCAGTGTATTTTGTCTTGCTATGTTGCACTGTAGAGATGCTTATAGCACTCATGTTATCATAATAGAGAGTCATGGTTTCCTGATTGATTTCATACTCTTCTAACATCTGTTTCATCCATAGCAATTGTGTGCAATTACTTCCAGCAGGTATATACTCAGCTTCAGCTGTGGACAGAGACACAGAGTTTTGTTTCTTGCTGAACCAAGAAATCAGATTGTTCCCCATAAAGAAACAAACCCCCTGAGGTGTTTTTCCTGTCTTCAAGATTTCCTGCCCAGTCAGCATCACAATAGCCAATCAAACTATTCCCAGTGTCATTTGTATAAAACACCCCATACATGTGAGTCCATTTGACATATTTGATAATCCTCTTAACTAGGGACAAATGACTTTCCTTAGGATCTGACTGGTATCTAGCACACACTCCTACAGATTGAGTGATGTCAGGCCTACTGGCAGTAAGATATAAAAAGCTACCAATCATACTTCTATACAGGCTTGAGTCAACACTCTTCCCATTTTCATCCTTGGTAACCTTTATGTGAGTAGCCATAGAGGACCTTTTCTCTTTAGAGGTGTCCAGACCAAATTTTGAGACAATATTCTTGGCATAGTTAGCTTGGTTCAAGAATATTCCTTCCTTCTTTTGATAAATTTGAAATCCAAGAAAGTGTTTCAATTCCCCTACCATACTCATTTCAAATTCTGACTCCATTTGTTGGATGAACTGTTGTACCAACTGGTTTGACATTCCTCCAAAGATAATGTCATCCACATATATTTGTGCAACTAGTAACTTACCTTTCTCTTTGTGTACAAACAATGTGTTGTCTGCACCTCCTCTTGTGTATCCTTGTTTCAAGAGATACTAGTAAGTCTTTCATAGCAGGCACGTGGGGCTTGCTTCAACCCATACAAAGCTTTCTTCAACTTGTACACATGATTAGGATTATTTGGACAAACAAATCCTTTGGGTTGCTCTACATACACCTCTTCTTGAACAACTCCATTTAAAAATGTTGTCTTTACGTCCATCTGATACAGCTTGATCTTTAAATAACATGCAACAGCAAGCATGAGCCTAATAGCTTCAAGTCTAGCAACATGAGAAAATGTTTCCTCAAAATCTAGGCCTTCAACTTGTGTATACCCTTGAGCAACTAGTCTTGCCTTGTTTCTAACAGTGTTGCCTTGTTCATCCTTCTTGTTTTTGTAGATCCATTTTGTTCCTATGACATTTAACCTAGGAGTTCTAGAAACCAATTGCCATACCTCATGTCTTTCAAACTGGGCTAACCCCTCTTGCATAGCTAGTATCCAGTGTTCATCTAGAAGAGCTGCTTTTACATTATGTGGCTCACTTTTGGACATAAAGCAGGTCTCCCTCAACATTCCAGCCATCTTCCTATAATCCACTATATTTTTCTTTCTTGTAATTCTTCCTTTATTAATGACTCCAATAATTGCTTCCTTTGGGTGATTACTTTGAATACGAGCAGGTGGTTCAACAATGCTGGCAGACTCAGTATCTTCTGAGGTTGAGGGAGATCCTCTCTCTTCATTAGGTGCATTGTTGTCTCCTAATGGAGGTTCCCTAGCTTCAATAGGTACAGTCTCCCTAGTTTCAATAGGTAAGGCATCAAATACTTCATCCTGCATAGCTTCATCCATTATCTTCACATTGATGGATTCCATGATAGTATTTGTTCGAATATTAAATACCCGAAAAGATTTACTATTTGAAGAGTATCCTAGGAAAATGCCTTTCTCTCCTTTTGTATCAAATTTCTGCCTATGTTCTTGGTCAATCAGAATGTAACACTCACTGCCGAAAATATGAAAATATTACACATTTGGCTTTCTCCCCCTCCATATTTCATATTGTGTTTGCAGAGAGCCTGGTCGAAGAGTGATTCGATTGTGAATATGACAGGCAGTGTTGATAGCTTCAGCCCAAAATTTCAGGGTACACTTTTCGCATGTAGCAATACTCTTGCCATCTCTTGAAGAGTACGATTCTTTCTTTCCACAATGCCGTTTTGCTGTGGAGTAATTGGAGCAGAAAATTCATGGTTGATTCCTTGAGAGATGCAGTAATCATCAAACTTGCTGTTCGTGAATTCTTTCCCATGATCACTCCGAATTTGAATGATTTTTACTTGTTTTTCATTTTGAACCTGAGTAGCCAGTTTGTAAAAAGCATCGGAACAATCCGATTTTTCACGTAAAAACACCACCCATGTGTATCTTATCACATATGCATATCTTTTCCTTCCAACACTTTCCACCTGCATGGGCCCCATGAGATCCATATGTACTAGTTCAAGTATGCGATCAGATACCACTTGTTGTAACTGTTGGTGAGACACTTTCACCTGCTTACCTACTTGACACTCAGCACATTGAATGGCTTGAATGTTCAGCTTGGGTAAACCTCTGACAAGTTCTTTTTGAACTAATTTCTGGAGATTTCTATAGTTAGTATGTCCCAATTTTTTGTGCCATAATTCTGCTTCATGAGTAGTATGACAACTTAAAGCCTTATGTGTGGACCATTGATAACAGTTGTGACTAGATCGATTGGCCTTCATAAGCAAGTGGTTATCCAGATCTCTCACCTCACAAGCACTCTTGCTAAATTGGACATCCATTCCATCATCACACAGCTGACTAATACTAATGAGATTAGCAGTCAGTCCTTATACCAGCAACACATTGCTTAACTGTGGTAAACCAAGAACATTGAGTACACCTTTTCCAACTATTGTACCTTTTTCCCCTCCTCCAAAAGTGACATGTGATTGCTTCACAGGTTTTACCTTTGATAGATAACTATGATTGCCAGTCATGTGTCTTGAGCAACCGCTATCAAAATACCAACCTTCCCAAGTTGTAGCTGTTAGAGAGGTAACTACAACATTTCCTACAGCCTGTTCCTTAGGAACCCAGATAGTTTTTGTCTTAGGGACCCAAGTCTTTTTGGTATTCTGTGTATATCTACTTTTTCCCTTACCATACAGTTTGTAGCAATAGGGTGTTATGTGCCCTTTTTTCCACAGTGAAAACACCTCCACTTTGGTTTGGATTTCCTCCTGTCAAGATAAGATTCCTGATCCTCTCCATAACCTATCCCACTGGTACTCTTATAGGGTCTACCTTTCTCCAGTATTTCATCTAGAAGATTTGTGCTAGAATTCATCATTATGATGCCCCTTTTCATGGTCTGAATTCTTCCTTCTACTACATCCATTTTGTTTTTGAGACAATTGTTCTCCTGTACCAGTTCCTTATTCCATTTGTCACTTTTACCTTTCTCTGTTGTTATAGCAAGATAGGCGTCTGTAAGTTTAGTCCAGTTGTGGAAAAGTTTTTCATAGTCAGCCACAAGTTCATCATGAGTGATTTCTGCCTCTTCATCACTGTCATCCCCTTTGTTATTAACAACTGGTTCCACCTGACTAGGAACACCTTCTACTGTGATGAAAGCAATCACTTCATCATCATCATCTTCTTCATCTGAGTCATCAGAGAAAGTGGTGCAATAGTTTTTGTGCTGCCTTTTCAACACATGAACATAGAACATTCATTGCCCTGTTGTTTGCCAAAGCCAGATCTGATTCAAGATCTGTCCATTCCTCCTCTTTTTTGAAAACCATTTGACCATTTACCTACTTGGTAAGTGGTTCCCAGTCTTTCACAATAACCATCCATGTTCTCTTTTCAAGAGACTTGAGAAAGATAGTCATCTTGTTTTTCCAGAAACTGTAGTTATTCCCATTCAGATCCGGAGATCTCAGTGATTGATTTGAATTAGTCATTCTTGTGGATAACACTAATCGTTTAACACTCTGTATATTGAGCTCCCGCTCTGATACCATTTGAAAGTTCTATATCCACTATGTATGTTATACCAGTTGTTACGACAATTGGTTTAACATAAACAATATGACAAGTATGTAAATCAAACACGGAGAACTTGGTAACCCAGTTCAGTGCCTAAGCACCTACCTCTGGGGGCAGCCTGCCCTAGGGAACAATCCACTATTTAAAAGGAATCTTACACGAAGGGACTTACTAGTATGCCCGCATACTCTCTATCGCCCTATACAATGCCTTTTCAAAATAGGCTCCCTACTCCTATATCACCCGTGTGATTAGATGTTTACAAGATTCAATTAAGTAAACACTCCTCACTGTTGTTGTAGAACAACAACTGTACTATTAGTATAGAAGGTTGAAGAATGTGCTTCTATACAAAGATTGCCTAGAAAACTATAACACAAATTGTTTAATAGCTTTATTCGTGTGAAAGTAGACAAGAGAATAAAAGGTATGTTCTACTAGTGAGGCCACCAGCTCCTTTTATACTAGGCATTTCGGCTCATTACATTTAATCAGTCAATCGACATTAAATGTAAATTGATTGGCACACGGCCGAATAAATGCTCCTCCATAAGTTGACCACGACCGCATTTATCTTGTAATTACTTGGTCTTGAGGTGATTATGTCCGTAGCATAAATTACTCCAATCAGCATTAATCACTCTTGATTTTTCTTGAAGGAGTTGACTTGATTAATCATTTGGTTCAATGCTTCATTTGAATTAGCGTCTTTAATGCATTGTTGCTAACACTTGGTGTAGTGAAAAAGTTCATCCAACACATGTACATGCTATGTACCAACAAGTCTCAATCTCGTCGTTTTTGATGAAATTTCTAGTAGTGATATATTGTTTACAAAGAAGTTTATTACCACCAATTCCATCACAACTATAAGGTTCTAATAATTTTCGTTTAAATTCAATATTTGGTCATATGTAACCATATGTATCCATTTGTAGCCATTCAATAAATTTTCTTTAAATTCAATATTTGGTCATATGTAACCATCACGCCATATGCTTCTTTTGAATAAAATCCGTAATTAGATACAACACTCAAAGGATGAAAAATTTATTATAAAATGTATAAAAAACTCGTACAGGTTGGACTGTACATAAACGGCTAGTAATAAATAATTAGTTTGTAGTATGCGTATGATGGTTGGTTATTATATTGTCATTTTATCGATGCTCATAGGACAAGCAGGAGAATGTAAGATCATATATAAATAATCTGCCCTAGTTAATTTAATCAAGTCCTAATATCTAATAATAACTATAAAGCGGCTAATTATAATTGGTTAATGATTATTTACTAATATATGCAATTGCACTTGAATAGTTAATAAAATGTACTTGTTCATGAACAATTATTTGTGAATAGCCATGGTTGTTTACATTAAAAGTATAGTCAGAAAGGACAAATAAACAATCAATTATATTCAAGTCCAAAGATTTGTCAAAAAATATGGACGGAAGTATATTTCTATTCAAGTATTATAATTTTATATGTAGAAAATCAATTATTCAAATATCATACAAATTATAGTAATTAAGATTAGCATTTACATACTATTCTGTCCCCCCCTATTTGGTATTGTAATAGCCACAAAAGTACTATTCTTGTGTATGTATTATGTTTTCAGATGGGGGTGTGGTGTAATGGTTGTGTGATGGGGGGAGGGGGGGCTATGAACAGTTACCGATTCAGGAGTCTAGTATTTAGTGGTGCAAAGTGAAAATTCTTTTTCATAAAAAAGATAACATAATATTAATTTAACAAAATAGTTCATTGAAGATGAAGTTTTTAAGTTTATAAAAAAAATCTTCCATTAAATTTTTGAAACTGTGTTATAATTACGTCATCGCTAAGAGTACTAAAGACATCTCGCTCAAAATAAGTTACAAGATGATCATTTAATCGTACGAAGCATCCGAGCAAGGAATTAACGGAGTGAAGGCAATTGAAGGAAAACAGCCTCCCAACTCTGAAACAAAAGTGACTTGGTTTATGGAATATATTGGACCATTTTTTTGTCAATATTCTTAAGAAAAAACAAGAGTAATTACTACGTAGTAATGTATAAGACGGATGCATGCATGAGTAAAATGTTAGTCATCAATGTGTAACAAATCTTACTCAGTAGTGCAGCATTTGCATGCATGCATGTATGTGTGTTTTTGAGTCATGTGTCATCTACTCTTTAGCATTTATATATCTCTCGAGATCCCCGTCAGACAACTACATAAGTTCGTTTTCCATTGGCTTTTTGGCAGAGGGAAAACTTCCTTATTTCTCTGTTTAATATCAATTGGTTATTTTGTTTTTGTTAGGCTAACTTTGGGTTGATGTTGTGCTTTGAACTTGTTTCATTTTCTTTGGATTCTAAGGGAATTTATGAGACCTACATGCATGTTAGCATTTCCAATTGTTATTTTTAAAGTTTAAGGATGATACTCCTCCGAGTCAATCGAAATATCGAATGGCCTAGTGGAAAAGATTCTTGCTAGTGACCAGAAGGTCCTGGTTCGAAACTTATTTCATTGTTAATTTTTTTTTAAAAGGATGATACTCCCTCCGTCTTTATTTAATTGTCATTTTAATAATAATTTTATACTTATTTTTTTATATATATAGTAAAAACAGCTTTATTAAAAAATAAGAAAAACAAGAGTTAAGTACAATAAAAAAAGCATAAATCGAATCCCCACTCTATACTAGTGGGCCAATTACTCCTAGTCCGAGCAATGCGCCTCTGGCTATCAACACGAGCCCAAACATCCTGAAGACACTTAGCCACAACTGCACTAGCTTCTTGTCTCTTATTGCCAAAATGCACCTCATTTCGAGCCCGCCAAATGTGATAAACAGCAGCAGTTACACATAGCCTACGAAGCCTTCCTTTGAAACTTTTGCCCAGACCCTTGCTCTCAATCCATCTAGCTTCCTCATCCCATGTAGCCGGTACATGAAACTCATTCAAGTACATTAACAACTTTCTCCATACAGTAGCTGAAAAGGAACAACAAAAGAACAAATACTGCAAAGACTCTTGTTCCTGACAGAATGCACAACTATCCTCTATCATCATGCCCCATTGTCTAAGCCTATCTCTTGTGGGAAGACGGCCAAGGCGCAGGAGCCAAGTAATGAAACTGAACTTAGGACATGACCTAAGAACCAGGGAATCCTCCACCACCATACATGACCCTCAGTACCTCTCAGGGTTCTCCACACATCAGTGGTCTTGAAATCATTCTTGCCAAACCACACCAACTGATCCTGATGATCCCTCAGATTTGGGAGTCCATTTCTAAACACCTCAATCTCCACAATATTGCTTCGACAAATAGGCCATCTTCTTCTTTGTACTATGTTCCTAATAATGTCATGTTGCCCAATATGTAAAATGTGAATGTCTCTGCTACTGAGAAATTCAGCTGGAACTCCATGCTGGTGCCAGTTGTCATAGAGGCAATTCACCAGACTTCCTCTGCCAACAACACACTGAACATGAGGCTTGATGTGAGGTCTCAGCATCAACAACTTTCTCCACACCCAAGAGTCCACACTTCTACTATTAATTCCCCATATACATTGCTTGCCCAACCTATAAGTTTTAATCCATTTAACCCAAAGTGTCTCTTTCCGGCTGCATATGTTCCACAAATGCCTTGACATGCTGGCAAGATTCCACTGGTACACTTGCTTAACACCCAGGCCCCCTTCTTCTTTCTTTAGAGTAGCTTGTTTCCAGGCCACCTTGGCAAAGAAAGGACCCTCAGAAGCCCCTTTCCATAGAAAAGTCTTCATTAGTTTCTCAATTTCTTTTATGACAGTTTTGGGAAGGAAGACAATTTAAGCCCAGAAATTATAGATGCAAAAAATAACAACATTCAGCATGACTAGTCTGCCAGCAAAGCTCAAATGCTTTGCACTCCATCCATCTATGTGCCCCTTGATTTGTTCCACTAGTCTCTTGCAATCATGAGGTCTTAACTACTTTGTAGTTAGTGAAATTCCCAGATATCTGACTGTAAGTTCTGCCCTTTCAATCCCTAATATGGCACTCAGATGATCAGCAACATCATCAGAGACTCCAGTAAAATAGGAGGTACTCTTATTCAAATTTGCAAATAACCCAAACAAGTTACCAAATTGCTCCAGGGTGTCTTTGATTAACCTCATGGCAGACTTAGTAGCACTACTAAGGATGAATAAATCATCCGCAAATCTCACATTTACAAGCCCTATTTCCTTACATCTGGGATGGAATTCAAAAGCTGCATTACCTTTCAACATTTCAGTAAAGAAATCCATTACCATGATGAATAAGTAGGGGGACAAGAGATCCCCTTGCCTTAATCCTCTGCTACTTTTAAAGAACCCTGCAACCCACCATTCACTGACAAGGAGAACCAAGCTGTGGAGACACAATTCTTCACCCATTAAATAAACTTTACAGGATAGTGCATAGCAGCCATAACTTCCCACAGGAATTCCCATCTGACTGTATCATAAGCCTTCATGACATCAATTTTCATGGCACACCTAGGTTTACCAGTCTTCTTGTGATAGCCACATACTTGTTCTTCCATCAACAAGACACCATCTGATATATTTCTCCCAGGGACATAAGCAGTTTGTTGTAAACCAATGACATCCCCCAATGTTTTCTTCAATCTTCCAGCCAGAATGGTAATAATGCATTTATACACTGTGTTGCAGCAAGATATGGGTCTAAAGTCCTTCATAGTCTGGGGATTTGACACCTTTGGAATCAAAGCAATGATGGTGTTGTTCAAGTGTTTAGGCATATAACAAGTGGAGAAGTAAGTCTTGATAGCTTCAACCACATCATGCTTAACAATGCTCCAAGATCTTTGGAAGAACTCAATAGTAAAGCCATCAGGGCCAGGGGCTTTCCCAACTTTCAAACTCATCATAGCCTGCTCAATTTCTTGATCACTGATGGGTTCAGCCAACATATGAATATCCTCTTGCTTGATATGCTTCTTGACAACTTGTTGTATAGAGACAGTTGCCACCTCATTCTGTGTTGGAGCATAGAACAAGTTAACATAGAAATCCACCATGACTTTTTTAAGCTTCTCATAATCTTGGACCAGATTGCCTGAAGAATCATGGATGGCCTTAATTCTGTTGTGTGCTTGATGAATCCTTATAGCTTTGTGGAAGAAATGAGTGCTAGCATCTCCCTCCTTGAACCATTTAACTCTAGATTTATCATGTAAGAATTAGAATTTAGCTTTGCTCAAGGCTCTATACTCTTTCTCTAGTTGAGCAGCTTCTGCCAACACTTCAACACTTAAGTTGCCACCAAGAATTGTGCCATTCACTGCCTCAAGCTGAATTTGCTTCTCCTTAACTCTGGTACTCAAATTTGAGAATTCCTCTATATTAAGTTGTTTAAGATGTACTTTTACTCTCTGCAACTTGCTGTGAAGGATGTCCATACCACTTCTTACATCATCTCCAGTCCAGGCATCTTTAATAATTTCATCATATCTTGGATGTGATGACCAAAATTTTTGATATTTAAAGGGCCTGGGTTCCATGTGCAGGGCTTGACCAAAAGAGATATCAATAGGACAGTGATCAGATTCCACAGGAGTGGGAACACAAACACTGCTACCTCTGTACTCATCAAGCCATTGAAGATTGAAAAGAGCTCTGTCCAGTACTCTTACTACACCCTTATCTTTCTAGTTTCTAGCCCATGTGAATTTGTTTCCAGAACTAGGGTGATCAACAACATCAATGGCTCTGATACACTCATTAAAATCAGCCATGGCTCCACTATCAGGCTCTCCTCCACTTTCTGACTCAGACAAGGCTCTAACCACATTGAAGTCCCCTCCAATGATCCAGGGAGTGGCTTGAACAATGCCAGCACTCTGCTTCAAAGATTCGCATAGTTCCATTCTCTTATTTCTAGCAGTGTCCCCATAAACAACAGATAGCATGAAAACCTTCCCCCTCACAGTGGCTTTACATAAGATGTGTTGTTGAGTATTGATGAGAGGCTCCAATTGCACACTATGAGGATTCCAACATACCACTATTCTACCAACTCTATAAGATATGATATTATGTACAAAGTCCCACTGACCACAAACATGAGTAATAATCCTACCAACATTATCAATGTTCAATTTATTTTCTACAAAGCCAATGATATCAAAACAACTACCGCACTTCTTTATTCTATACTGTTTATTTACACTATTAAGGCCTCTAATGTTCCTGAATCTTATCTTCATGTGAAAGGTGGTGGATGTTTACCCCTTCCTCTGGCACTTTTCCTTCCTCTTCCTTTAGCCATAATCTGTGCCAATAATGCTGATTTGATGGAGCTATTAATGGCACTTGGTGAAACATATTCAGGCCTCTTAAGTTTGCCTCCCTCATGAGCTATAGGTGCCTCATGTTCTTCTTCCAAAACAGCAAAGGCATTTGTGACCTGCATAGAGACCCCTTCACTTATGTCAATATGATCATACCTCATTATGGTACATTGACTCCATCTCGGATTGCATGGCTAAAAGCCATTCATTAGCATCCTCTTGTTTCATGGCTTCCTCATAGGTGGAAGGCTCCTCGCTTTCAATCAGAAAGGATTCCCCATACCATCTATCAGGTTCCTGACGGGACCTTTCGGATCTCCGAGGGATGTTTTGAGTATCAGTCGGCTCATCTACGGTTTCCCGTGGATCGAGTTGAACTTCTTCTTCATAAGAAGGGCTCACCTCCTGAGGTGATTCAGCCGAGGCGCTAGTGCCTGCTATATCACTATCTTGAACAATTTCAAGAGTCTCATTACTCTTATACCTCTTTGTAATGTACTCCTTCTCAAGGAAAGTTCCACTACGTGCAACGAAAATCTTATTTTCGGGCCTGAGATAAAAGAAGTATCCCTTGGTTTCCTTAGGATAACCAATGAAATATCACTTGTCTGACTTGGGTCCAAGCTTATCTTTGTTAACATTCTTAACATAAGCTTCAGATCCCTAAATCCTCAAGTATCCCAATTTGGGACTGCTCCCAAACCACATCTCATGTGGAGTTTTAGGCGCTGATTTAGTTGGACATTTGTTTAGTGTGCGAGCGGCAGTTTCCAGTGCATAACCCCAGAAACTTATTGGGAGATCCGATGTGCTCATCATCGCTCGAACCATATATCTAATAAAAGTTTGATTTCTCCTTTCTAAAACACCATTGTGTTGTGGTGTGCCAGCAGGAGTGAGTTGTGATACTATACCACAATCTCTTAGGTGTTGCAAGAATTCATGGCTCAAGTATTCTCCTCCTCTATCGGATCGAAGAATCTTGATTGTCCTGTTGAGCTGGTTTTGTACTTCATTATGAAATTCTTTGAACTTTTCAAAAGCTTCACCTTTATGCTTCAACAGATATATGTAACCATATCTGCTAAAGTCATCGGTAAATGTGATCAAGTATAGAAAACCACCTCTAGCAGGTGTATTCATTGGACCACATACATCACTATGTATAATCCCCAATAAATCAGTTGCCCTTTCACTCGTACCAGTGAAAGGTGACTTGGTCATCTTACCCATAAGACATGATTCGCATTTGTCAAAAGATTCAAAATCTAATGTCGTAAGAATTCCATTTGCATGGAGTTCTTTAATGCTTTTTTCATTTACATGACCGAGTCTGCAATGCCCATAAGTATGTTGGGTTCAAGCCATTGGTTTTGTTCCTTTTCATACTAATGTTATAAGTTTCTACACCTATTTCCAAGATGTAGAGACCACTCTGCAGGGATGCAGTACAATAAATATTACCACTTTTAGAGATAAAACAACCATTTGTATCAATAGAAATGGAAAAACCATCTAAGTTCAAAAATGATATTGATATAATATTTCTACACAATGTAGGAACATATAATACACATTGTTCAAAACAATACAATATCCTGATGGTAATCTTAATGTTATTGTTCCTACAACAACAACTACAACTTTTGCACCATTGCCTACTCGTAGGTCCACCTCATCCCTTGTGAGCTTTCTTCTATTCTGCAAGTGCTGCATATTTCGACAAATATGATTACCACATCCATTGACACCCAAGAATTAGAATCAGAAGGTAAGTCTGTTACAACATAGATACCTGTTGACGGCGTAGCAGTGGTCACACCACTCTTCTTGTCCGCAAGGTACTTCTTGCAATTCCGCTTCCAGTGGCCTACCACCCTACAGTAACGACAATTGTCATTTCTTTTAGCATCTTTCCTGGATGCATTCTGGGTAGGAGATGTTTCATGATAGACATCCTTTGTCTTGTTCTTAGACCACTTCTTCTTCTTCAACTGTTTCTTGTTCTGAATAGTCAGAATAGAGGAAGAAGTGTCTTTAGCCTTCTTAATGTTTTGTTCAGCGTTGATGATCATTCCATGCAACTCAGACAACGTTTTGTCATATTGGTGCATGTTATAATTTAACAAAAAACCATTAAACGAGTCTGCCAACGACCTAAGAATGATATCCACAGACATCTTCTTAGAGACAGGTGCCCCCAACGAGGCTAGTCTTTCGACTAACCCTCTCATCTTGATGACATGGGCACTCGCAGGCTGACCATTGCTGAGCTTACAATCAACAAGGGCACAAACAGTGTCGTACCTCTCGTTGCGTGCCTCCCGCTAGAACAAATTTTCCAGCTGGCGGTACATCTCGTAAGCGTTGACCTCCTCGAATTGAATCTGAAGATTCGATTCCATGTTGGCCAACATCAAGCAGTGGACATCAGTAGCATCGTTCTGATGCTGTTCATAGACATACAGCTCCTCCTCATCAGTGGGAGGTTCCGTAGGAAGCGGGTTTAATAGCACATACTCTGTTCTCTCAGACTTAAGAAGAATTCTCAAGTTGCGAGACCAGTCATGGAAATTTGAGCCGTTTAGTTTGCATTTCTCCAGTGAGGAGCGGAGAGATTTCGAGCTTGATGAGTTTATAGACATGATAACTACATTGAAGAGAATACGGAAATTTAAACACTCAGATAAACATGTCATAGCGATAACTCAAAATATCTAAATATATGAATTCATACAATTGTGTTTACAATCCTACTAAAACACACAATGTATCCGAGAACTCAGACAATCAATAATCGAACGGCAGCACGCAACATTTCGACTACGAATCATGTGAGTAGGTGATGATCACCATTCTATGTCAAACATAGCTCTCGGTCTCACCAAAAAATCTTACAAGATTGTATTGGTGACTCCTTTTGCCAACAGACCCAAATCTAATTTGGAAATCACTTTTCAACTAACCTGGGCCTACTGATCCATATCAGAATGAATGATCGAAGGCCGAGTCTGACTCGGAAATCATTCAATCACTCCATCGCTATCAAACCAAGAATATTTCACGTCTGCCATTCCGGCAGGTCCGCACATATCCATGATTTATACGACTTTAGGTTCAGGTATGGCAATAAACTTGACTTGTGGTAGGATTAGTTACACACATAGATTCATGTCATATATGCATATATATTCACTCAAGCAAGAACATATATCATATGAGCATGGAAATAACGAATGTAACGCATATAAATGGGACTCGTGATATGATCTTAAAAATTGAAAGAATGAAATCCAAGTTCTAAACTAAGTCATCATGTCCACTTCAGTTCCTGGTATGGCTCCGTCTTCTCTTGCTTACAATCACTCGCAGTGATAATCAATTGGCACGAAGGCCAAAATAAATGAATTGACACAAATCGTCATAAAATAGCTCGCAAGCTATATTTTAATTTTGACACAGGTCGTCATATATTCAAGACAGTGTGCAGACTGTATTTTAAAAACCAGATCATATCACTCGTCCCAACATTCATTCATAATGAAAATAAGCATTCACCATATAACACAATATATGAAATACATGCATTAAATCAATTAAACACGTAAGGATGTTGTCACTCCAAATAATCACACAATATATAATCCATGTATTTCCATATGTAGTGAATATTACATCACATGTAACAATTAATTCAATAATCCATACGTATTAAATTAATTAAGGCCTTTAATATAATTAATAGTCATTTTAATAATATTTATATCCAATATAAATAAATTAACAACTAATCATATTAGTACTATTAATCAACCGAAAATCAAATAACATTAAAGTCCATTTAATTTATATAAAATCACTAAAATAGCCAAAAATCACCAAAAATGATATTTATTCCCAAACACTGTTCCGGTCGTGAATAGTGTTTTCCGATTATGTTCTAAACATTACTCGGAAAATGTATGGCTATTCAAACTTTATTTTCGAGTCCAAAACAAATTCAAGAAATTCCAGAAAAATATCTACGGACTTGTATGGAAGTCTAGTATTTGATTTATATTTTTATTGAATTTTTGGAATTAGTTTACAGGCCTTAAAAATCCGAGTTCATACACTGCTCCTAGTGTACAATAACCTTAAAAATTGATATCATAACATACATACATGCGATTATAATCCATAGAACAATATTCTAAAGTGTTTAAAGTGAATTTGAACACTTGTACTAGGCTCTTGATATCATGTTATAATTCTCTATGCATTTTACATATCGAGTTTACATAAAATGCATAGCAAGATCGTTAATACGAGTTCAAAATTCACATTTAATCTACGGGTTATGTGTGATATACCTCTTGGAGCGTGAGTGCGTAGCAGAAGAGCTCAAGTGCGCCCTCTCTAATTAGTCCACACCAATGTATAGCTTGATTCCTTCCTTGGAGGAACTAGACCTCAAGTGTATTAGTAAGAATCGCACAAGAAGGAGAAAGACAATTTTTCTTCCTTCTTGCTTATGAAGTTCGGCCAAAATGAGATATGAGGCACAAGGAGATATAAATTTCTTGTCTCTTCTTCACTCATATACTTCACATCTTATATGCAAAAGTCAACCACTTTCTCTTGGCTCAAGGACACTTTCTCTTGGCTCAAGGAGACTTTCTCTTGACTCAAGGGTACTTTTGTATGCCTTTTTCAAAAAACCAAGACAAGCATGGTCTTTTCATGTGCACCTAGGGCCGACAAAAAGGGAGGGTGAGATTCCTTGAATTTCACCCCTCCTTTCTTACATCTTCACACTTTTGACCCGGAAGTTTCGATCGAATCAAAAATCAAGTTGCATTGAATGTGTACACGCCATTACACATAACTCCCGATCACACACAACCCGTAGTGTATGAACTCCCGATCACACACACATTAACACGCACATTAACACGCCATTACACATAACACATGCATAGGAAAGTACCCAGACGTGAGTAAGAACTCACCTCAAGCAACCACCAATGGAAAACTCACTACTAAGTCGAATGCAAATATCGGCCAAGTATGAGGACCTAATAAAAGAACATACAATCTATCAACTGTTACTCATATATCATCCCAACTCCCCTACTAATCAATATAAATCCTTATAACATTATAATAACTTCACTTCACCCCCAAGTATATAATATTTATGAATTTACCTCTAAATCTCTTTTTTTTTACTCTTTTAATTCCACCTAATTATTAAAATAATTCCAATATCTCGAAAATAATTATTCCAGTTCAATATATGTTGAAAGAGTTCAACCATTACGCCCAAAATCGTTTATGCACCAAGAATTGTTTTATCCTCTATTTAAATGCATCTATAACTAATTTAACATCCATAATTTAAGTTAAATAGTAAAGCATTTTTAAAAATTTCGATTTCCAAACCATGTGTTCACTTTATCCTCAAGATCATTGCAATGAAAGAGTTTTTAGTTTGGAGCTCAACAACTATATCTTTTAATCTTAAATTTCATTTTAGTCATTAAAACACTAAAAATAGTAAATAAATCCAAAACTCTTCAAATTTTTCTGAGAATGCTTTTAGCACAGTAGAAAAACTGATTTCCAACTATCTTTAATTTTCTTAAACATTTAGTATTTAGTTTCTATTTAAAACACATCTCAGCTATTTAACTTCGAACAATTTTAGTAAGTTAAAAACAAGTCAAAATCAGATTTTACTTCTTGACGTATGTTCCCTGTACGAAAGCCTACATACAAAATAAATTTCGAGATTTTTGGAACACATTTGCTATTTAATTCATATTTTTTACACACTTTTCAACCATTAAAATTCCAAAATTCATACAATATTCAAACAATATTCAAATTAGGTGCTGGGTTCAGTCCAGTGTTCAAAATATAAAGGGCTACACCCAAATTAAATTTCATAATTTTTGGGATACGTTAACTATTTATTTCGAATTTAATTTTCAAACCAACATGACCTATAATCCTCAACAATTGCACAAATACACGATTAATTATACCTTAATGCGAAGGGGAAGGCCTAACGATCACGATATTTGAATCAAGAATCAAACTTGAGCAAGAGGATTAGATGAATAGAGCAAGAAGGTGATGGCAAGTGGCGATTTGACTTGTGTAGAGGGCGGCCAATAGTTTGTCGATGATCGAAGGGTTTTGTGTCAAGAACTACGCCTTAAATTGGTGATTAGAAAGGCCCTAACATGGGCTTGGCCCAATTAAGTTAGCTCGAGTGCAACTAACGAGTTACTAAGAAGTTCCATAACGAGTGTAACAAGATTTATATGAATACCTAACGAGTTACTAAATGGTGATTCTTAAACCTGTATGGCGAGAATGCATTAGCATGGGACTTGCGTGCTTTGATTGTGTCAATCGTCTACTGTAAAAGGGAGGCTATAAAGACATATGTTGGGCATACTTGGAACATGTTGGTACATTGCTGTACATCAGAGGGGATTCGCACAAATCGGTTATGTCGATTGATTCATGAGATCTCGGTAGATTAATGGTGATTAAGATGACCATCTCCAGTAGTAGTACTGGGTATCACATTAAGTCTACGTATCCGAGACAATACAGGTGCAAGAGTATGGGGACACATATCTTACCATAGCTTGACTGTAAGAATTGCGATGCGAAGGAATCACTTTACAAGTAATCGTCCAAGGGCAAGTGGGAGTGTTAGAATTATGAGGTGTTTGACACGTCATAATAAGTGTCCGTTGAACAATTTGATTGTTCGTAGTGATTACTTATTTAAAGTCAAGTTCATATGTGTATTATGTTTGACAATAATATACTTGATGCGAATGAACTCGAAATACATTAGGCATCAGGATGGTTATACTAGGGTCCGCTCATGATTTATATGTTAATAAAATACTTGTCGATATTTTATTAACATATGGCTAATGTTATTTCGATCCTAGAAGGTCACACACATACAATACGTTTGATTTTTAATACGATTGAAACTTCCCGGGTTTGAATGTAAACGTCAAAGAATGAAGGGGAGGAAATTCCACTTTGGAATTTCCAAACCCATAGTCAACAGAAATGAATGATAAAAATGAACGAGAAAAGTCATTTGGACTTTTGAATTCAAACACAATTATTATTGTAATTAATGTGGTATAATAGGTGGGGATGTTACACTTCGTTTTAATGTGATTGAACACAAATGATGATAACATCTTTTTCTATTCAAAATTCTATTCAACATAGTATTAAATGGTGAATAAATTGAGAGGGAGGTTATGTTTTGTGTTAATGCTTTATAAACACCATTTGGTGACAAAACATAACAACAATCTTCTCATTATCATCTTTTTACTTGTAAGATAATTGAAAAGAAAAATACTCTTTTCTCCTACCACACTTGGCCGATAACACCAAGAGAAATAGTTCTGCTGGTGTATTCTTTGTGTAAACACTCTCAAGCTCTAGTTACTTCGAAGGAAGGAATCAACATTGCATTGGTGTGGACTAACTAGAGAGGGGAACAATTGTTGCTCTTCCGATGCATGCTCAAACACGCTTCAAAGGTATACACACTAACTCATAGTTAAATGTGATTTTAGAACATTGTATTCGATCGTTTATACGATTTTATATAATTTGATATGTAAAACTCATAATAAAACCCAACAGAATCTCCACTCTGATCTCAATTGAAATTGTAAACCTTACTATAGTAGACTAATTGAAGCCATTTGTTGCCAACACTTGGAGTGACTGAACACTAACACAAAATTGAGAGTAAAAACACTAGAAACACTCACAATGGCAAATCCAGTGTCAATGAAGTACTCACAATGGCAAGCCAGTTGTGTGTCAATGAAACACTCACAATCATAATCCATCTTGTAAAAACACTTACAAGATCGGACTTACACGAATGCCCAGATTTCCTTCCAAATGATCCTTTAAGCATCGAGAGCTCCCCTTTTTATAGTGTAGCTACATCTTGGCAAGCAAGAAAGATTTTTAAATGTGATTCCACCGAATTGCAATCTGGACGAATCAACTTATTAATGCACTTTTCATAATCTTTTCAAGGAGCGTGTTAATTAATCTTGTGAATCACCGAAGAAGTCTTTTCCTTAAATAGGCCAATCAACAACCCCAATTCTCCTTATCAAATATTCGTAATGTAGATATTTCAACGAACAGTATCAACTGGTTTCAAATTATATGCTTCAATTCCCAATTGATATTTTGAAGAATGATTATTTGACTCTCGGAATAAACTAAGTATTAATAATTACTATAACTAAAAGGTTGAAGACTTGAATTTTAAGAATTTAGAAAATAGAATAAAATTAAGGTCACAATACATATATAGAAAAAGACCAACAAACAATATACAAAAGATAAACTTTTTAATTTCTACATCCAACGAACAGGTTACTAACTATTAAAAGTAAATAAAAATTTTAACGTTGCCAACAATTATTAGCCCAATTCACTCCTATAATGACTCAATTGCTTTGCAGTTAAATTAAAAACTTTAGTTCGAACCCACCTCAAGCACACAACAACCGCCTTACCTTTGTGCATTTCACCACTAGGCTACATCTATTTCATGTTATGTTTTGTACAACTAATATAATATATAAATATTTTAATTATTTGGGGGCCCCCAAAATCCTGGGGCCCTGCACGTGCGAACTGGCATCCTTTTAACTTCGTGATATATAATATCTAGTTTTCAATTGCTATAAAAATTGGCCTTTCAGAAAAACTCTATTCCAACACCTTGCATTAATAATTTTCTATTGAAATTATATCGTTATCTTTTTGTTTTTAAAAGAGCTGATTATAAATTAAACTAGTTCCAGTGGTCAGTTGATATAAAAATCAGTCTTTCAAAACAACTCTATTCCAACATCTTGCATCAAAAAATTTCTATTACAAATATTATTACATATTTGCTTTTAAAAGAATTGATTATAAATTAAACTAGTTTTGATCGTCAGTTAGAATAAAAATTGATCTTTCTAGAAAAACATTATTACAACATCTTGCACTAATAATTTTCTATTAAGGTTATATTGCTGTGTTTTTGCTTTTAAATAATTGATTATAAAATAAATTAGTATTTTTTTTCTGAATTTGAACTCAAAGCCTTTAATTATGATGGTTGGATCAATAATTATTAAGTCAAGACCATAAATTAAGTTATAGTTTAATGTCTTCTATAAAAAAAATCAGATCTGCCTCAATCATCAGTCATTATATTCACAAAAATCATTTGTTGGAAAAACTTCAATAGATCCAATTAAATGGTTCAAAAATAAGAGAATTTTATCGAAGATTCCATTTCGTAACGCGTTCAAATCTGATTTGACTACTTATAAATGTATTTAATGAGTGAAATTTTGTTTATAGCTAATATTATAATATTTTTTAACAATTCTTTCTTGTAATGAAATTTAAGTTTTTGATTTTATAGATTAAGGGTACTAGCTTAATTATTTAATTATTATTTTTTAATTGAAAGTAAAGTATATATTATCGGGGTGGAAGAAATCTATATTGAGGCCAGAGGGACCGGTTTATTAAAATGCCTTGCCAGAACTCGAATCATGGACCTCCAGTTGTAGACATTAAATCGATAACCACTAAATTAATACTATAAATTAAAGATACTAATTCAACCGCTAAAGTATTCGATTAAATTATAAATGTGGCTTAATAGTGACAAAGTCATAATACCAAGACTTACTTGGCCTACATGTATATAGGTGACATTTATTCATTAAATCTTGAGTAAGCATCAAATTTCATTTCAATCTAAGGTGCGCATGGAAATGTCTGGTCGACCCATGTGAGAAAAATTTCAACTATAAATTGCTTTTGTAGTTGTCGATAAAGCATGAGGGCCAACTTTTCCAAATGTGCAAATTCAATGGTCCACTCAGTCTCAATATAAACAATCATACTCATTTCAATATTATCCATCTCTAATATTACTAGCCAATAATAGTAAGTAGTAATGCTCATTTCTAACCTAACAATAACTAACGAAAGACTACTATTTTGCTTCAGTACTACAACTATGTGCGGTTTAAGAACATCTATACGTGTCGATGGCTCCATAACCTAGTGGTATTCGACCCAATTTATTATGCAAGAGGTTATAAGTTCGAACCTTATTGGAGACAAATTTGTCTCATATTTTACTCTAATTCTCTATTAATTAAGAATTTATGTATTTATTATTTGTAGGGCAAATGGCACCATCGATCACTCACTTTATCTAAAATTTCCACTTCGATCACCCTATTTCAGTTTTGCATATATTCGATCACTGAATCGCATATGTAGTTTTATTAAAATATCATCATTCCGCGTTTTTTCCAACTTTTAAATCATTTTCTATGTTTTTAACTAAGGCAATTTAGTCTTTTTACAGCATCATCTTCTTCCCTATCTCCTTTCCCCTCTCTGTTTTTAAATTATATGAAGATAATCCAACATTTCAGCCAACTCTTTCTCTTTTTAAATCACTGCAAAGCTTACTAAATCATAAACCAAAAAGAGATTATCTTTTTATTCTAAATCTAAAAATAGACAATAAATATCAAGAGGAAGGTGAAAAAGTTCATACACGTTGTGGTATTCTTAATGGTTTAACAAGAGGTCCTTATTATTGACATATAGCATACTTGAGATAAAACTAATCTGAACACACAATTGATATGCTGTTAATTTTTATATCTAACAATAAAATTGAGAAAAATCTAATTGGGTTGTCATATTTTGTGTAAAAAACTAATCTGAACGCATAATCTGAACTCACAAATCACAATTGAAATGCTCTTAACATTGGAAGATCGAAATTGATCAGATTGAAGAAAACTAATGGAAAAAATTGAGGAATCTAGTTGGGTTGTCATATTTTGTGTAACAAGCTAAGAAATAAGCTTGAGATAGGTGAATATTAAGTATAATGGGTATGTTACGGGGCAGGGTGGGTTAGGGGGTAAGGGCAGGGGTAGGGGTGGGGGTGGGTGTGTTGAATTTATGTGTATTATTTTTTGAGCAAATGGTTGAAATGGTCCCCGATAGTATGACCGAGTTGCACTTTGGTCCCCAATAGTTATACGGTTGCACGGTAGTCCTCGAAAATGGCCAAAATTTGCACTTTAGTCCCTACGTCAAATTTTCCACTAACATTTCAGGTGTAGGCGTTAAAACTGGAATAAAATATATTTTCTTGGATCTCTTCATTCTTCTTTATTACATCAATTTTTATCCTTTCATTTCAAATTTTATTATTTCATCTTTTTCCCAACTAAACATATATTTTCATCTTTTTGCCAACTAAACTTATACATTCTTCAATTCACAACGGAGGTCGTTTAAGAAGTTGGCATATATATTAAGAAATAGGTGAAACTCACTACTTTAACCCTCTCCTAATAATGATTAGATAGTGCAAACTCTAGGTACTTGTAAGTGTACACCTAGATATCTCCGTCGGAAGAAAGGAAGAAGTGAAGAGAGAAATATTTTTTGACAGTTAATAATCGTGAAGGAGCATAGGGGCAAAGAAGGAAAGAGATAGCCAATTGTGTCTTGGGAGAGCAAAACGCCTATAGAATTCCACTTTGGTCCCACAAAGTTAGAAAGAGAAAATCGTTGGTTTGGTCTCAGTAAATATGTTCAAGTTGCACTTTGGTCCCACTTAATGGGCAGACTGCGGACATGGTCCCAGTAATTGTTATATATAATGCACTTTAGTCCCTCAATGTTAAAGTTTACGGAAAATTATGATTTTGGGCCTAAATTAAAGTTTCAGCATTAATTCAGGGCTAAAATATAAATTGGATACAATGTAGTTTTGTATAATTTTTTTTCGTGCACTTTAGTCCCATTAATTAACTTTTTTCGATTTCTCTTATATTTTTTTTGATTTTTTTTTTTCAATTCTTTTTCTTTTTCTATTGGATTTTTTTTCATTTTTTTTTGGCTTTTTTATCAATTTGTTTTCTAATTTTTTTTCAATTCCTTTTTTTGTTATTTCTTTTCGATTTTTCTTCCTATTAAAGATGGTTTAATTTATCTGTTTCATAATTTTTTAACAAAAACGTTCGGTTTTCATAATTGTTTTCGCAAAAATGTTCGATTTTCGTAATTGTTTCGGAATTTTTTTTTGATTTTGGTAGTTGTTTAGATTTTTCCGATTTCTTTTTTGTTTTTATCGATTGTTTTCTTATTTCTTGTTGGATTATTTTTGGGTTCCATTTCATTTTTTGATTTCTTTTCAATTTTTTTCTAGTAAAATTGGTTCCATTTTTTGGTTTCGTACTTTCTAGACAAAAATGTTCGGTTTTGATAATTATTTTGGCAAAAAATGTTCAATTTTGATAGTTGTTAAAGTTTTGGTTTTGCTAGTTGTTTCAAAAGAAGTAAACAATCAAACATTTTTGCTAAAAAAGTACGAAACCGAATAATCAAACCATTTTTACTAGGAAAAAAATCGAAACGAAATAAAAAAAGAAAAGGAATAGAACAAAAATCCAAAATAAATGAAAAAAATCGAAAAGAAACCTGAAAAAATGTAACTACCTAAATCAAAACTTTTGCGAAACAACTACCAAAATCGAACATTTTTTGCCAAAATATTTATCAAAACCGAACATTTTCTCAAAAAAGTACGAAATCAAAATATCAAACCATTTTTACTGATAAAAAACAGAAAAGAAATAAAAAAAGAATGAAAAGGAATAAAAAAAATCGAAAAAAAATTGAAATAAAGAAGAAGAAAAAATCGGAAAAAAATCGAAAAGAAATGAGAAAAATAATAATTACGGGGACTAAAGTGCACCAAAAAAATTATATAAAACTACATTGTATCCTATTTTTGTTTTAACTTTAAATTAATGCTAAAACTTCGATTTTGGCCTAAAGTTTCAATTTTCCGTCAACCTTGAATAAAGTGCACCAAATATAACAAGTACTAGGACCATATCCGCAATCTGACCATTAATTGGGACCAAAGTGCAACTTACACATATTTACTGGGACCAAACCGACAATTTTCTCAAGTTGAAACACCTCAAACGTCTAACAAAAAAAATTGGAGGGAGTACTAATTATTAATTTATACGATATTGGAGGTGGAACTTATATAAGAGCTTAACAATATAAATGTAGTTCAATTTTTTTTTTCATCTTCATATTGAAATGATTTGATTTATTTATCAGCAATTAAATAATTTTAATTTTTCTTCAACTTGAAGTTAAAAATATTAAAAAGAGTTGGTTTGAAGAGTATATATATGGAATCTGGTTTTATGTAAAATATAAAAGTAAGTATCAAATTTGATAATGTGAAATAAGAAGTTGATTTTAGAGAAACTTTGTAAGGAATCTGGTGTGAGTACTTTAACGAATAAATAATTTGAGCAATAAAATAGGTGGGTATTCAATTTCATATTAGTTAATAAATAATTTAGAGTACATAACAAACTTATTTTACAATCAATCATTTATTGCATTAATAATGAAAATATAAACCACCTCACTGTTACGCCAATTGCTATTACCAGTTAAAGTACCAGAATGCAGAAGACAGAAAAACACAAAATAAAGAACACAAGGTTGGTAACCCAGTTCCGTGTCAACGCACGTACATCTGGGGGACTGTCTGTCCAAGGGAAAACTTCACTATACTGAGATTTACAAGGAAGGTCTTACTCTATACGCTCCTCGTACACCGTTGCCTAAACCTAGACTCTTCTCGATGAGATCTACCCCTACAGAATGTATCTCCCGATACTTACAAAATCAAAGGTGAAAGGTAGAGATTAAAACATCACTATTGATAATACCTAATTGTGGTACATCAATCGGAAATTCAGTTAGAAGATAGATCTGATCTTCTAACACATATGGACGACCTAGCACTAAAACTAGATAATAAAATCTTCTTCTATTGCTCTTGTGCTCTCTACAAAAGTCGACATCTTCCAGCTACGGTGAGTGCTCCTTTTATAGGCCTAGGTCGCGGGCCTTCTTGTGTATCTTGACGGGCTAGGTCAATCTACATTAACTCTCTTGAATATCACATAAGGTAATGTGAATCTTGGCCCTTGGCATGTTGTCATTGATTGCGCCTATTAATAACCAAAGTTACCATAAACGAATTCAACATAATCCCGCTTCATAATGACAAGATCTTTCCTAATCCATGTTTTCCTTTGTCCACACGTTGTTGACCTACGTCCAAATCTTCAACGTGATCTTTCGGGATCTTCCGTATTTGCTCTTCATGAATTAGTCTTTAATGTCTTTAATGCTTAACTCCGTAATGATTCTTCTTCAGCTCACTGTTATACTTTCATTTTAATAGATAGTACAACAGTTGGTCTCTTCAGGAAAAACACTCTGTGCACTCTTGTGCAACCAGCACTCAAGGTGTGTTAACAAATAAAAAAAAGTTGTGTTACCAATTTTTTTTTTAAAATAGACCTCGATGACCCACTACAAGAAAAACAGCTTTTTACTACGCCACCAAAAAGGTAACAAAAGCCCCAAAAATCGTAACTAATGGGTTTTTGTTACGCTTTTTTACGTTTTTGTTACGATTTTGGGGGCGTGGCAAATACCGCCGTGGTAAATGTATTCGTTACGCCTAAAAATCGTAACAAAAGCCTTTTTATTACGCTCCGTAACAAACGCTATTTTTATTACGATTATAGCTAGCGTAACGAAAGAATTTCTTTTGTTACGATTTTCTAGTGCGTAACAAAAGCTATTTGTTTGTTACGCTATTCACATGCGTAACAAAAGGCATTTCTTACGATTTGGAGGCGTAACAAATAGGTTATAAAATGTTCTAAATGATACTTGTGTAACGAATAGGCGTGACAAATAATATATTATAAAAAAGGCATCAAATATATAAATTGATACTAAATCTAGAAATTTAATAATAATAACAAAATAATTTATTTAATAAATGATTCATAACAAAAACATTGTACTTATCATATATATCCAAAATGTACAATATATCAAATCCGAAAACTCAACTAGAGTACGCGCATGAAATACGATACACTAGGAACTCTCAAAAACTATTATTGGCTACTGTTGAAACCTCTGCTTGTGTAACGGCAAGGCTATTTTTGCAAAAGAGCCGAGTAACATCGGATAGCAGTCCAACTCTGTCAGTGGTGCACAGTTCCAGTTTTCAAGCCCTGAATGAAAAAAAAAACATGAATGCCAATAATTAGGTCTTAACTCTGCAATTTAGACAACCATATTCAACGTTATTAATTATTAATTTGGAGTCTTCACCTCACACTCTTCTTTCGATTGCTTCTTGAACACATTGAATCACCCTCCGTCTTTCTGCATCTGATTTTAATGAAGCAGATGATCTCTAGAAACATACACACTTTTAACTATTTGTATGATGCATACATATGCTTTATTGATTGTTCTATATGCACACTTCTAAAATCATAATCTTTATTATTCATCAGTTCTTAAATTGTGTGTGATATTTTGTTCTCAATTAATAACAGTAAATTCATAATTAACCTGCTCATATGACATTTTATCGTTATCCTATTTTCGGTGAAAGCAGAGTTGTTTACCTGTTCGTATAATCCACGACCATCTGCATCGTCCGTCTCATTGTGAATGGAGTACTTGGATAAGATTCATTATACAAAGTAATTTTTCCCAGAAAACTGAAATGATAAGAGTATAATCTGCAGCATATGAAATTTGAGGTACTAATTAAAACAAAAGTCATTACATAACTGATTATACATACTAAAGCATTACATTATGAAGCATCATAAACTCATAATTGTTTGAGCTGATAAACAATAATAATAATTGCACTAACTAACAGTGAGTCCCGGCCTGGTCAACACCTTATTATTCAAAACCAATTTATCCTATTAAAAGATTAACAAGTCCATAACATCGATGCCAATTAATCCAGAGACAATTATACAACATGTCAAATCATTTTACCAAATGAATATTCACAAACATACACAATGCTTATAAAACAGATGTCATTTTCTAAGTGCATTGTGATAAGATATATAAGAGAGCTGAGATGAATTCACCACATTATGAAATAGTCCTTTGATGCCAATGTCAAACATCTTAAGCAAAACCTTTTTCATAATCGGATACACTTATGATCATGATCTGTATCTGCTAGGCTGTTTGGGGGTATATTTTTCTTCAATAAAAGTTTGATCTTGTAAACACTGGTAGTTCGCGTGAACCTAATCAAGTTTAAACTAGTACAGGCTCAAGTTAAAAGAGGTTTCGACAAACAAAGCTCCATAATAAGGAGCTTATGATCCCCCATAACAGATTCCGCTCCACAAATAAAGAAGGTCTCAAAGAATGGATTAACATACAAAATTTGAACATCTACAAACACGCCCTAACATTGAGTACAAAAAAGAAATTACTAGGACAGAAAAGACTGAAGAAAATCCACAACATTAAAATGCGATGGTGGCAACACTTAAAGAGTTCTGCAGCCTTTTATAATAAAAGAACAAGAAATTTAATTTCTTGCCTAATGCATGGATGAACTACCTGCTCGATAGGCAAGGTATAACACTAAAGATGTTGTACCTTTTAAATAACACCTGCTTTAGGACTAGTAACATCAATAGTGACCTGAAAACCACAATAAATAAAAAGATATTATAGCACTTGAGAAGCAGTTCTGCAATGAGCTAGTACTTAATATTTACTATACCTTATCTGTTTCATTCTGAGAAACTGGTTCATCGATCTCTACTCTGTCTCCTGGTTCTGCACAAGAAGTGCATAACTTTTTTTTTTGACCAAATCAAGATATCGAGAATTAAGTGAAGAATGGATTCAGAATGATATATACAGAATTGTTTCAAGACATCATTTGCCCAGACTGCTGAGGGAAATGAATGTTATGTACATCATTACACAAAATGTTCCTTTTGACCGTGTGGGGTTTGAAATAATGCTAACTGAAGCTCCTACTTGTGTATCAAGCCATCGTCAATAATTGAACTACTCAACTGCTTAAATAACTCATATAGTGCTTCTATCTCATTCACGGAAAATCTGGATTCATCAGCAAGGCGAACGAGATCTTGATGAGAGGAGCGTAATTTGGTGGGGCGATCTGAGCCTTGGCAGTTTAAGCAACCAGAAGCAACAAAAATTAAGGCTTCAAATAATACTATAAACGGCATAAATGTTGCACAAATCTTCTCTGGAATCGTCCATGAACCCGAACCCATAGAATTGTTGGTTGAGTCCACGGATAACAAGACATTTGAGAATTGGGAAATCCGATTGTGTAATGATTGAAATGAATTGATAGTAATAATGAGAACGTTGTTAATTGTTATGAGTCGAAAATGCAGATGAGGGAGGGGATATTTTACTGGTTGGGAATTGGTGGGCGAGAAGGGGGTGGGGTAGGACTCATCATTAACACGTAACTCCCTCAAGAAGTACAGAACTTTAAAACTAACAACTACATCACCCAAAAGTCACTCCATTTCCATATCAAAATAGCTATTGTCCTTAACAAGCCATGAAAATGTTAAGAATGACTAATTATTTTTTAATAAGTATTTCGTGGAGTATATGACTTCTCGAATGATATGACCTTCAATAATCAAAGATTTGATCTTCAAACCTTGAAGGCCATGAGAAAGTCATTTCTATAACTCTGTACCAATTTTAACATCAAAATAACAATGATAAATACAATTCCATATATACTAAAATAACTATAACATGGATTCTTCTTAATAGAAAAATAAGAAACTTATTATGCAGGTTAACTTCATTTTTTTCATTGTCATATCAAATAAATATATTCGGATAACCTAATTTTGGAAGAATGAGAATCAATTACGTAGAATCTACATATAAAATTCAAGGTGTTAGAATTAGTTAAGATTTCTTCTAAAAAGCCCAATTGTTTTCTAAATTAGGGTTATTAAAATTCAAGGGGTTTGGAATCTACAAACCTGAAATCGCCTTTGGAACTGGACTTTTGAATCGCCGGACTTCGGAATCGCCTTTTGAATCGCCGGACTTCAGAATCGACTTTGGAGGGTTTTTTTTCGCTAAGTGTTAGTGTGTGATAGTGTATGTGTGATATGTGTGAGATGAGAGTCTTAGCTTATTAATTATTTGGTGATGAAATGACTCTCCTACCCTGCTATTTGCTATTCAAAATGACTTAAACTAAGGGCGAAATAGTATTTATATAAGACAGTCTTTTGTTACCGTCTATTAATCGTAGCAAATCATGGCATTTGTTACGAAACTTGTGGGGTAACAAAAAATTTAGTCACAAATACCCATAATTCTTTTGTTACGGCACTAAATCGTAACAAATGCCTAAACTATTTGTTACGTCACTAAAAACGTAACAAAAACCCGCATTCGTTACTTGCATGCGGGAGTAACAAAAGTTTTAGTAACAACAAGCCATTTTTCTTGTAGTGACCATTCAAATATATATTCTCTCTAGTTAGTTATAAATCATATGGCCTGCGAGCCATAACTCAACTAATAAAGAATTAGAGTGCAAAGTACTAGCAGTCTTACCTCTTCATGCAACCTGAGTTCCATTGTATTGTTGGGAGCGAACCTTGAGTTTCGAAGTGCTTAACAGGCAATGTTAAGATGCGCACCTACATCGGATATCGGTATCATGAGCCAGCCCGAGTTAATGAGGCACGTGTAACCCGCCGATGTTGTTCTGGCAAATTAATACCGGCATGAAAAAACGCCGATAATTGGGTTACACGTGAGGGGGAGTTTTAAGATGCACACCCACATCTGATATCGGTGTCTTCCTAGGTCAATATATAAGATTTTGGACCACTCCCTCTATTGCCAATTGGTTTTAGAGTGGAATCTCAAAGACTCTTAAAATGCAAGGTATAGTCCACTAATAAAGTAAGACACATCGAACATTAATCTTTCGTGTGTGGATGCACATGGACCGTTAGTGTGACTGTTTGACACTTTTTAATTAAATAAAAGTTTATATTAACATATGCCGCCAATGTTTGCTTTAATTTCAATTCTTATAAATTTATATTAACATACTCTAATTCCTTTGGGGACCATTCCAAAAATATGCTCCAAAATTTAACAAAACTACCTTATAAATTTATAGAATATAAAACAAATATAAAACACGATCCTGGTGACAATTTTCATCCTTCAGGTTTGACAAAATCCAAGCAATCATGATTCGCTACGTTATTCAAATTGATAGATATCCTTCTTGCTTGAAACCGTCCATTAAATTAACGGTGAATAATATTTGGTTGATGACCTCAAAAATCACTGAAAGTATCTAACATTTTCAATTCGATCACTTTCATTTTAAAGGACTCAATTGAATTTTTTTGGTAAAACTTGGTCACTGGGCCGTTCTCAAAGATTTTGGGTGCATTTTATAAGTTTTTAATGAGGACAATTTTGTCCGTTCAAATTTATAGACATTTAATGATCATTTTCTTAAAAAATTAACTTTCTTTTAATATTTTTTTCGTTTAAAAAAAATTATAATAAAACATTTATTTTTCTTTTTTCTTAATCGAATTTCTGCTGTTTTATTAGATATTAGTTTTTCATGTATTACATTTAATTATCTTTTTAAAATTTTTAAAAAAAGTTAACTTTTCAAAAGAAAAACGAATAAAAATTAAGTTAATTTAAAATAAAAACGAAATTCCCTTAAAAAAAATTAATTTAATATTTTAAAAAATGATGATTAAGTTTCTAGAAATGTGAACGGACAAAATTGCCCTCGTTAATACTTTAAAATGATGATGATCGAACTGAAAGTATTAGTATATTCAGTGATCTTTGATGTCATTAACCCATGATATTTTGCACGGATGTCATAGAAAATCAAATTGGTAAACTACATAAAATTGAACCGTTTTGTTAAAAATCTACGAAAATCGAACTTTTTTGGCAAACTCCAAAAATATTTTGGCAAACAACTATCAAAATCGACCTTTTAGCCAAAACTACGAAACCGAACATTTTTGCCAAAACCAAAACTTTTAGCTAAAATCGAACCCTTTTTACTAAGAAAAAAATTTGAAAAAGGAAATCTAAAAAAATTTAAGAAAAATCGAAAAGGAATCTGAAAAAAAATAAAAAGGAAATTGAAAAAAATAAAAAGAGTTATGGGATCAAACAAAGTCTTAAAATTTTATAACCACCGAATTGGCTCAAAATCGCAACCCCCCCCCCCCCCACAAATACACGTACAAGAGACCAAATGCGCACCTGCTAGCCACTTACAAGGATCATTTGCGTATTTGTGTCACTTACGATCAAAATGAAACAGTGATCCACTTACCGGGACCAAATCAGCAATTTCCTTTATGATAATAAACAAAATTTTATAATTGACTGGTTGATAATTTTATAGAAAAGATTAGGCTTATTTTCATTTTGGACCCTCAACTATGATGAAAGTTTCAAATTGGACCATAATACTATCCTAAGCCTCAAATTGCACCCTATACTACGGTTTGTCTCATTTTGCCCCCTTAAATGCCAAATTTGGAGTGAAATTCGTTTTGCAAGAAGGGTAAATTTGGATTATCACATATGTTAAACTTTTTGGGGTATTTTTACAAATAACTGAACTTTTTGGGGTATTTTTTGGGTTGAATTAAAGCTGCTTAAACTGAGTCATCACCGAGTCCAAGCTGATTCCGGCCGAGTCCCAACGTTTCTGACCAGATTCCGAGCAGATTCCGGCCAATGTCGCCGGAGATGTCATCCCATTCACCAAAAACAGTTTCTAGACCCGATTTTCAACGTTTTTATGCCAAATCGAAGCAAAATTCAACCCAAAACCGTGAAGAATGATAAAAAAATCTGTTCTTGCAACCATAATTCATCAAAGTCGCCCAGAATTCAGTTCCAAATTCATCAAAAATCAACAATTTCGTTCCCATCTTAGCTCAAATCGTCCGGAATTCATCCAAATACCAAAAATAAAGCTAAAAAACGCAAGAAACGGTCATTTTAAAAGTCTATTTCAAGATCAAAAAGGGATATCCAACACAATCCTCAACCAAAAATCTTAATTAAAACCCCAATATCTTATTAAAGCTCCATTAAAACAAGTAAAAGGGCCAAAATTGTTGAAGAAAGAAAGGATGTCTAACCTTTAATCTTAACTTGAACCCATGTCTTCAAGAGGTTGTTTGGGTCAATTAAGACTGTGAGTCTCTTAATTTTGATGGTTTTACAATTAATATGATAATATTTTAATCCAATGTGGATGCTTGTGTCTGTTAAGATCGGAAAATTTGTTGCACTCATTTAAGGATGGTGGTAGTATATTGTTTGATGTTTTAATTTGTTATATGTTGTGATAAAGTTTATGTTTTTATTGATACAGTAGAAGAACAAGAGAATAAGGAGGCTGAAGAGGAAGCGTCGAAAGATGAGACAAAGATCCAAGTAAACCCCCATCACCACCTGATGCTTAACTCACCGCCAATAATTCTCATCTGGATCTCGCTAGCATTCGTTTCCATTTGATCTTGTTTTGTTTTTTGTTGTTTTAGTTTGAATCAGACATATATACATTACTGTAATGGATTTATTTTATAATTTAGGTGATGGGTTTCATGTTAAAAAAAAAAGATGGAAGGGGTGGGGTCAATTTTTAATTTACAAGTTTAGTTATTTGTAAAAATACCCCAAAAAGTTTAACATATGTGATAATCCGAATTTACCCTTCTTGCAAAACGAATTTCAATCCAAATTTGGCATTTGAGGGGGCAAAATGAGACAAACCGTAATATAGGGTGCAATTTGAGGCTTAGGATAGTATTAGGGTCCAATTTGAAACTTTCATCATAGTTCGGGGTCCAAAATGAAGGTTGAGACTTATTTGTTGCACCAAATAGTCAATTAGTTTTGTTATTTAGCATTACCGCAACTATTTTTGAGTATGAATTATTCTCTCTTTAGAATAGGTCCAAGATAGATAGGATAATTTTCAGAGTAAGATATCAATTCTTAGGATTGTTCGCGTAAGCGGAGGTAGTTTGGATTGGTGCTTAGAATAATGTGTCTTATAATTCTATTCTTGGAATAGTGTAGACATTAATTCTATTCGTCTGGGGGTGTAGTGATCTACACTGACAGCTAGGCTTATCTCATCTGAAACTGTATTTCTCCTATTATAGTGAAGTTTGGTAGCTTGGAGCCCGTGGATTAGTCCTAACATCTTGTTAGGGATACCACGTTAAATCTGGTGTTCTTTACTTTCAGTAGTTTACATAATACCTTTATTTTCTCTGTTCACCAAATTAGTCGTAGAGAAATCGCTTCCTTTATAACAAATTGGTATTAGAGCCTTGGCTAGATCTGCGAAGAAGATGAGTTGTGAAGTCATGATTTTTGAGAAGTTTAATGGGATGAATTAGTCTTTTGTTTGGACGTTCATGACGCATTGGTTGATACTAGTGGAGAACATGATACATCGGAGAAGAAGTTCTTCAGTAGGCCGATGATGGGTCCGAATTCCGACGGGTGAGTGCTACAACATATGGATTTGAGTCTAGTATGTCCCAAGAGGAGGCAGCAACAGAAAAGGTTCTTGGGGTTATACTGTCGCGATTGCCAACGATAGTACGCGTCACGAAGAGGGCATGACCCTTGTTGCAGTGGATGACACAATTTAAACCGATCTGGTGGTCCTTGACTCCGGAGCAGTCTGTACATTAAACGTGGTAAGACAATTAACTCAGTTGACGATGAATTTGTTATCTCTGAGTCGTTTGTATAAGAAGGGGTTCAGTTTTAGCAAAGAAGACGGATGACTAGTTGTCTATATAGGTTCGAATGTAAGTTTGAGAGGTGTAATGTGTGGAACCTTGTATGTTTTACAAGGTAAGACCTATTCAGAGTCAGATTGTTGTGGTGTTGACAAAAAGGTGGAGCAGAGAGAGGCTAAAGTCAGTAGTGAGTTGGAGGAGGGCACTTCTCGTTCACTTTCAGAGGCAATTACAACAGTGGCTTCAATTGCTTCAATGGAACATCACAAGGCAACTCGAGAATGTCATGAGAGTTACTGCTGGGGTACCTTATGAAAGGTACGACTATGAGGATGAGTTGGCATTTGCTTTCCTGGTTGCAAAGGAATTCGATTCTCAGGAGTCATCTGTTGTTGGTGCTGAGTCTATTCAATGGCAGGCTACCATTGGAGAGGATGTTTCGTCACTTCAAGATTCTGATGATCAGAGGTTGGAGGGACTACTCGGTGCAGCGTCTGTAGAGGATGAGTACATGTTATGTGTACACGCTGGTGGGATCAAGACAGACATGCTTTGGTATAAACTAGTTCCCAATCTGGTTCTTCATGTGGTGTTGGTGTGGTTAGCTCGGGACACCAACAGACAGTGAAGAGGATTCCGCAGGGCGGGGTTCAACGACGTTTAGACCTATCGTTTATTTTGTTATGAGTTGTTGAGCTAGCCCAGTGACAAGGCGGTATAGGATGGAGATGTAGGGCATCTTCTATTCTTATGGTGTCGGTTTGGGTCTCTTCTGTCACAGATATGTAGAATAGTTTTTCAGATTACTATTCATGTGGTATTGTGATCAACACATCTGAGAGTTGCCCCGTGATAGGGCAGCATGTGAGATGGAGGTGTTGGATATCGTCTATCTCTTCTGGGTGTCTTTCGGGACACATCTATACCATCTGAGTACATCTGGCGTATTTGGTACACTTGTTACGTTTGGCGCATCTGGTACATTTGACGCAGTTGATACATTTGGGAACTTATGGTACTTCGGGTACAACTTGTGCATTCTGAGATCTGTTTCAGAGATAATCGGTTTTTCAGATATCTGGGAAGATTCAGGTCAAGGTGGAGATTTGTTGGATTTTACTTTGAATCTTTTGTGGGTAAAGTTTCACATTGGAAACTTGAGAGAAATGTGGTCTTTCTTGGCCTTATAAATAGGAGTCAAGGTTGAGATTTATTTCTTGCACCAAATAGTCAGTTGGTTTTGTTATTTAACATTACCGCAACTATTTCAGTATGAATTATTCTCTGTTTAGAATAGGTCCCAGATAGATAGGATAGTCTTCGGAGTAAGACTCCGATATTCATTCTTAGGATTGTTCGGGTGAGAGGAGGTATTTTGGATTGGTGCTTAGAATAGTATGTCTTATAATTCTATTCTTGGATTAGTGTAGACATTAATTATATTCGTCTGGGGTGTAGTGATCTACTCTATTTCTCCGATTATAGTGAAGTTTGGTGGCTTGGAGCCCATGGAGTAGAACTACCATATTGTTAGGGATACCACGTTAAATCTGGTGCTCTTTACTTTCAGTAGTTTACATAATATCCTTATCTTCGCTATTCACCAAATTAGTCGTAGACAAATCGCTTCCGTTATAACAATTCTCACTATGGGCCCTACTAAATGCACTTTAGTCTCAGATAATTATATTATTATAGTGAAAACAACGAGATTGAGATATATGCTTAAGGATGCAACCTAAGTGGGTTAAATTGCTGAAATGATCCTCGTAAGTGGGTGTCCGTTGTACTTTGATCCCTGTTAGTGGGACCGATGCGCAGATGGTTCTGTAAGTGTGTAGCATGTGCGAAATGGTCTCTAATTTAACATATTCGTTAACTACAAACATTTTGGGGTATTTTTAATATAACATTGGGGCTTTTATGTAATTTTAAATTTTTTAATTGCCCCAACCCTTATTTGATGTCAAATGATCTTCATCATCACCAAACAATCCTTACTATTTATATCATTAGTATATATAGTCTGTGATACACATTAAACAAGTCATGATTTATCTCCTAATCTATTTTTCGTATGAAAGGAGTGCCAACTTCATAAAAGTGAAAATGATATATAATACATGTAATAAATAAATATATAGTATACGGCATAAATAGCGAGAAACAACATATAGCTGGGGCAACTTCAATATGATGTTTGGTGAAAAATGAAGGTTTATAGTTAATTTGGCCCCAAAAGAGAATTCGGGTAATTAAAAATCTTAAAATTACATAAAAGGCTCAACATTATTTCAAAAGTCCCCGAAAACTTTGTAGTTAATGATCCGATAAATCAGGGAACATTTCCGCATTAGGAACATTTCCGCATTAGTACACACTTAGACAGACTATTTTACATCGATCCCACTTACAAAGACAAAAGTGCAACGAATATCCACTTAATAAGATCATTTCAACAATTACCTCGTACATATAATATATATATTTCTAAAAGGTTAGGTATTCCTAAAAGTCTCAAGCCCTAAACAGTCATCCACCCAATTACACCTCATGGCCGACTCTGTTGACACCATATACAAACCAGAAAATAAATTGTGGCACATTCATATTGGAAAATTAACGAATAAATAGCGTACGATAATTTCATATCAAGAGACTGACAGGTGAACAAGCGTGATGAGAAATTTGATAGTAAGATTTTGACTAGCACATTTTTCTGACAGATGCCTCCTTGGTACACTTACGTGGCTTCTTGTTTGCCTTTGCTTTCTTTTGCTGTTTTTTTTTTGGGCAAATGGCACCGGACATCACTAACGTTTGATTTATTTACCACATTTATCACTGACGTCCACTTTCATACCAAATACATCACTCGTGTTCCAATACTACTCAACCCATCTACTTTTCTCCAATTTTGGTGAAATCGCAATTTTAAGCACAAAAGTTAGAAGGGCAATTTAGTCACGACACTTAAAATTATACCTGTTTCGTTTTCAAAATCGCATCTTTTCAAAATTGTACTTGTTAAATTTTGGGGCTTTTCAAAAATTGAACATGTGATGTTTTTCGAAAGCTTCAATTGGTGGCCAATTACGGGGGGAAATGTAATATCTAGAAGTAGTTACTAATAATTTTAAGTGTTGTGACTAAATTGCCCTTCTAACTTTTGTGCTTGAAAATGCGATTTCAGCAAAATTGGCGGAAAGTAGACGAGTTGAGTAATATTGGAACATGAGTGATGTATTTGGCACGAAAGTGAACGTCAATGATAAATGTGGTAAATAAATCAAACGTCAGTGATATCCGGTGCCATTTGCCCTTTTTTTTTTTGTTTCAATTATTGGAATTAGTCGAATAACCTAGTGGAATATAGTCGAATAACCAGAAGATTTTGGGTTTGAAACTCACATCAATGTTAATTTACAAAAAGACGAAAGTATTTCAATTATTGCCCTCAATGTTTTATTTATCTTTTCAGCCTAAGTTTAACATTTTAAAACAATTGTTATATATTGTAAGGTAATGAATTATGTTGTTACATTTTTGAGAAAATTGCCAAAATGGTCTCAGTAAATATGTGCAAGTTGCACTTTGGTCCCCGATTATATTGGGGCTGCGGAAATGGTCCCTGATATTGGTAAAAAAGTAGCATTTTGGTCCCTAACCGTTACTTTTAAACGGAAAGGAGTTAGTTTGGGGCAAAAATGTAAGATCAACACAGTTAAGCCCTAAAAATGTGATTATAACTAATAATGGTGCAAAAATATAGAAAGTTAACAACTAATTTATAATAATTGGAGGGAACAATTTTGGAGGGAATTGGGATGGGAGTAGACATAAATTACTTGTTAACTTTCTATTTTTGCCCCATAATTAATTAGTTATAATCGCATTTTTAGGGCTTAACTGTGCTGATCTTACATTTTTGCCCCAACCTAACTCTTTTCCGTTTAAAAGTAACGGTTAGGGACCAAAACGCTACTTTTTTACCAATATTAGGGACTATTTTCGCAGCCCCAATATAATCGGGGACCAAAGTGCAACTTGCACATATTTACTGGGACCATTTTGACAATTTTCTCTTACATTTTTAATATACTTTTATGATTCTTAACATAAATTGTCACACAATCATTTTATAATTTTATTGTATATGTAGACAAATTTTTTATTTGTTAATGATTTTAGGGTTAATGGCTGGGGATATCACTTACTTTTCTCCAATATCACCCGTTGATCAATTACTTTTGAAAGCGTCTCAGTTGATCACTCACCTTTTAAAATTTGTCTCAGTTGGCCTATCGGTCATTTTTTCGGTTGGTCGATACCCTGTCATCGCACATGATGACCATTACTAAGGACTTTTTTTATTTTTTCATGTCCAAATTAAGCAAAAAAAAAATTGAAAATGAAAAATAAACTCAAAATCGACCCTTAATTTCGACATGAAAAGGCGAAAAAAGCCTTAATAATGGTCATCATTGACGTGAGAAAATTGCCAAAATGGTCCCAGTAAATATGTGCAAGTTGCACTTTGGTCCCCGATTATATTGGGGCTGTGGAAATGGTCCCTGATATTGGTAAAAAAGTAGCATTTTGGTCCCTAACCGTTACTTTTAAACGGAAAGAGTTAGTTTGGGGCAAAAATGTAAGATCAACACAGTTAAGCCCTAAAAATGCGATTATAACTAATAATGGGGAAAAAATAGAAAGCTAACAACTAATTTATAATAATTGGAGGGAACAATTTTGGAGGGAATTGGGATGGGAGTAGACATAAATTACTTGTTAACTTTTTATTTTTTTGCCCCATAATTAATTAGTTATAATCGCATTTTTAAGGCTTAACTGTGCTGATCTTACATTTCTGCCCCAACCTAACTCTTTTCCGTTTAAAAGTAACGGTTAGGGACCAAAACGCTACTTTTTTACCAATATCAGGGACCATTTCCGCAGCCCCAATATAATCGGGGACCAAAGTGCAACTTGCACATATTTACTGGGACCATTTTGGCAATTTTCTCTCATTGACGTTAATCAGCCGGAAAAATAGCCCATAGACCAACTGGGACAAATTTTAAAAGGTAGTAATCAACTAAGTACCCTTTAAAAGGTAAGTGATCAACTGGTGATATCGGAGAAATGTAAGTGATGATCCCGGCCATTAACCCATGATTTTAAGATGACAACGGAAAAAATTGGTGGAACTAGCTATTCCCTCCATCCCTAGAAAATGGTAGTGTTTTGACTTTTTTCGCTTCAATTTCAAAGAATTTGACCATGAATTTTGATTACTCGATAAAAATAATATATTTATATAGGATTCGATTAGGTTAGTCTCAATATATATTTTTGATATATTAAATTCTTATAAATCTTATCCATATAAAATTAGAAATATTGAAGTGTTAAAATATTTCTCGAAAACCGTAAAAAGTAAATGATCCTATCATTTAGACCGAGGGAGTAATTAATAAGCATGGTCGGCTGGACTCCAGCATCTTTTTTTTCTCTCCGGCTCTTCCACAATCACACAACGTTGGTATCTTCTAATAATACTACCCACCACTCCTATGAATTCTCTCAACTATTTTCAATTTCATACTCAATTTCTTACTACTTCAAGCCTTCAATTATATTGAAAAATAATCGGTAAGTATGTTCGTTAATTCATTATATAGAATTATTACTTCTTGATTTCTTAAGATAATTCATTACTTTGTGTGCTATTCTTGGTCAAGAGCTAAACTATTGTAAGTATATTCGTTAATTCATTATACAGTATTATTGATTGGTTGATAATTTATGCTAAGTGTAGATTTGTTGATTCGACTTGGCTTAGGTGTTGGTGATTGAAAAATCTATCGATCTTTTGGGTATTTCGAGAGTTATTATTAGAAGGTGAAGTTCTTGGATTGTGAAAGTAGATCGAAAAGAAAGAAAGAGATGATTAGGAGGGAAGAGGAGGAGGAGTTTTCATCAAAAAAACAAGAGAATAGTGACAACAATAACATCAATACCAATCTTGTTGTCTCAACAAGACCATCTTCATCTTCAAATGCAACAATATCATCATCCTCATGGTCCAGGTTGAAAGATCCTCGGATCGTTCGAGTTTCGAAGGCGTTTGGAGGCAAAGATAGACATAGCAAGGTATGTACAGTGAGAGGGCTAAGAGATAGAAGAGTTAGGCTTTCAGTACCAACAGCTATTCAACTGTATGATCTACAAGATCGATTAGGGCTTAATCAACCAAGCAAGGTTGTTGATTGGTTGCTCAACGCCGCGAAAGATGAGATTGATGAACTCCCACCTCTTCAAATCCCTCCTCCTGGATTAAACTTCCCAGAAAATCTTCACTATTCCATGCTTATGGCTGCTAATAATGCTTCATCTTCGCATCCTCAACCCGCGGATAATAGAGATAATAGTCATGATGATGGCATTGAAGAGAATTTAAGGGCGAAATCGAAGGAAATTAAAGATGAAAAGTCAAGAAATGAAGAGATGGAAAATCATAACCATCAACAACAACATGGTGGATATGCTTCATTATCGACAAGTGACTTGTTGCAAAAACCTAGTCCAGGTTTTATGAATCATCACAATTCTTTAGCATATAATAACTCTTCTTCATTTATAAGATGGGATCCTTCAAATTTATCATTATCACATCACCAACCAGAAGAAAATGATCATCAAAATTTCCAAAATTTCAACAATAATAATATCATCCCATCTGGCTCACAAGTTGTCCTATATCCACCATTTGGGATAGCTACTCATCCTCATAACTCTACTTATTTTGACTTGCAAATGCCCTTATCTTCAAATTCACTTTCTCTTCATCAAAACCATCATGTTGAATCCTCGAACACTACCCACCACCATCACCAGCATCAGCAACAGGACGTCCCATCACCGCCTGTTAGGCCATTTCATTTTAGTGTGATGGCGAACTTTCTTCCCTCGTCGTCCCACTTAAATCGCGCGAATGAGGCCGCCAATGAAGACAACGAGTACAATTCAAGATGATCAATTATTACAAATCCATTCTACTTGGCAAGAAGATATTGATCAAGTTATTACATGAGTCATTGACGAAGGCCATATGCATGGATTCATTTCCATTTGTTCAAGATGACTTTTGTTACATTGGTAAGACTAAATGATAGTATTAATTATTAACTAGCTATAAGTACTGTCTTATTTATGTGTGCTTTTTTCTTATTGCAATTATTAGTATGTGTTGCATGTTATAAATTATTGAAATAATTTTTGATGCTATAGTAAAAATATGAAATCTGTGAGTTTGATCAAGTTATTAACATTGTTTTTTTCATTTTGAACATCTTGTTTTTAACAAGAAGCTAAGGCTCATCTTATCACATTATACCCTTGTTTATTTAGGTTATTAAGTAAAAATTATTTTCACGATATAATTATACGTGGCATACATTTGTTTATGTGCGTTTGATATTATTTTACACTAAAATATTGAATACACTAAACGTGCACTATTGGCACCGTGTATTTGATTTATGTAAAAATATATATCCGTTTATTTAGTACTCCCTCCGTCCCAAAATAGTTGACATTCTAGCAATTTGCACATAGATTAATAAAAATTAAAACTAGTCAAAATGTACATTGAAAAAGTAGAGATACAATTATTTGGAACTATATCATTGGTTTGTTGCTACTTTCAATAGAAAAATTAGTCAAAAAGTTCATTGAAAATGTAAAACTACAATTTTCAATGTTAAAACGTTAACTATTTTGAGACAAAAAAATAGTGCCAAAACGTCAACTATTTTTGGACGGAGGGAGAATAATTTTCATGTTGATGACGGTGTGTGTTACGTTGTTATATGAATTCTTGAGAGACAATTGACGATTTGTTTTCAGATGGTAGGACAAAGTTGTATTTTTGTCCTAGATACTTTAACTGTTGTAGATTAGTCTCCGAAAGTGACTCAAGTTGCGATATAGTCTCCAATAGTGACAATTATTACACATTAGTCACCATTTTTTCAGGGACTATACTGCAATATTTTGTTGCTTTTTGGAATTGTATTACAACAATTATTCCATCTTCATGGACTAACCTACAACATTATCATTATCTGGGACTAAAGTACAATTAAATCTCACTATTTAAGAGCAAATCTACAATTACACCCTTCCATTGATTGTAGTTTCTTTAAATTGTGGAATAATGAGAAGTCTACATACACCAAGAGGGCCATCTTACTAAGAGTTCCTGAATTTACAAAATGATATATTTATAGTGTGCAGAAGATAAAATTTCCTGAAAACTAAGATATGGTGTAGGCCATATGCTTTTGAATATAGAAAATAAATTACTGAAAATCATTATGAGGCACATGCACGAGTCCACCGTTGCTAGCTACATTAGATAGATTGCAATTTGCTTGGCCACTGACAACACATAATCGTCGTCGTATTGTCATTATCAAAATGTTTCATTCTCACATTGTACAAATTACAAATTAAATAAATAAAAAATATATCAAAAATTATTTTATACACCTATTTTATGTGGATAGTGAAATATTTTTCAAATTAACATAAAGAATGCATGAGTACTGTTCAAATTATGTATATATATTTTTAATGTAAAAATGATATGCATCATGAAAATGTATTATTCTAAAATGGTAGAAACTAATTAATAAAATAAAAGACAAAATTAAGTGTGCATATCAAAATATGTTAAACAAATTGTTATTAGTTAATTACCTAAAAGACACAACTAAGCTTATGACAATTACTTTTTGAGAAAATGATTACATAATATCTATACTATATTAAATGGGAAAAGGGGGATTAGAAGTTCTTTTATTGAAGCTTCATGTGTTCTAACTTTTTTAAGTAGGAGAGGAGTTAGAGTTAATTGTCGGAATGGTCCTAGTAAGTGGGGGTCTGGTGTACTTTGGTTTCCGAAAGTGTATATATTGGTTAAATTTTGTCCCCATTTTGTTAGCTCCGTTAAATTTAAGGGTGAATAGCAATTTTATTAATTTGATTTATTAATTTTAATGTATTAAATTTGTTTGAGGATATGAAATGATTGAACTGAATTGATTTATTAATTTTAATGTATTAAATTTGTTTGAAATTACTTTTGTATAAATTAGTTCAAATTACAATAAATACATTTATATTGACAAATTATTAAGAAATCTTTTTATAATAATTAATTTTTAAAAATTCTACTTAATGGTTAATATTATGATGCACAAGCGTAGATTGTGCTTGAATAACTAGTTTAGACGTAATTGTCAAAATACTTCTAGCAAATGCGTTAGTGTTGTATTTTAGTCCTAGTAAGTGTAACGGTTGAGAAAATGGTATTTGAGTATATATAGGGTTAAAATTACTAATTTAATTTTTTTTTTTGAGACACAACATAAATTTAATCCCCCTATTTTAAGATGTAATATTTGAGATAGGTTCAGTAGGTGCGGGACAGATGACATAAAAATCAAAATATTATTATGTCTTTTAAATATGTATCAAAATTATAAAAATGTCATAAACCCACTTATTGAACCATTAATTAAGGACCATTTTGCATTCGATCCATTAATTAAGGACCATTTTGCATTCGCTATATACTTACAACGACCATTTATACATCAATGTTATTTACATAAATTAAAGTGTAACAATAACCCGCTTATTCAACCATTATTTGGACAAGTACTACCTCTTCATCAATCTTCACCATGATCTGAGTACATCTAGCGACAATATGCGATGGTGTTTCTCTCCACTTGGACTTACCCATGCATATAATATTTTACTCTTTAATACTTACTTGAGAGATCCATAGTACAACTTGTCCAATGTAAAGATAGATCAGATATCCATCAATTAGTATATATGGTCCATGGCACAAATATAATAACAATATAAGAAAAGACAATCAAAAAATAATATATATATACATATATATATATATATATATATATTAGGCTTAGTTGTGCTTGGACAATAATGATGACATATTTATTGATTCCATATATATATATTTTCATGACACTTTATATAATAGGCACAATAAATAAACATAGGAAATGTGTCGTTCTTTATTTTATATGTTAATAAAAAGTGTCCAACAAACGTTATGCTTGTTCTTTAAAAAACGTACGTCTACTAATACATTCGAGCATGTTCCTCTTAAAATTCACCTCGTCGGAAATATAGTAGCAAGTTGCCCCACAGGGCACAAGTCAATTGGTAAAGAGCTTAGGGCCAGTTGTCCAATTGGTTAACGAGCGGCAATCTTAAGTCCCCTTGCCTCTTCTGCACACTTGGCATGGATTCGAGTTTCTTATTAGACAGAATTTGTTGTTCAAGTGGTTAACGGACCGCAATCCCGTGATTTAGCTTCTCGCGACTTCCCAAGACGGGAACGACGACAAAGTCATTAGGATTAGAGTTGAAGCAAAGGTACAACGAAGAAAACAATAGTGATGAAGGAGTGGTAAGTCTATAGATGAATAGGACATATGAGAGATTATGGCAGAAGTAGTGTCAACTTTACACAAGATCCAATAAAATAAAATACTTGTTCAAGAGGAGCAACTTAAGGTGTAAGCTCAAAGGGGTCTTTAAATGTTGCCAGAAAATGAAAAGATGGTCTCCTTGTGGTCCAAATAAAGTGATCATCAAGGTAATAAAGCTGTGAAGGACTGAGCAAAAAAGAAGAAAAAAGAAGAGGACAAGTCTTATCTATATTAGGGTTTGGAAGCTTTGGTGGTTGTTTCTTTTTTATTGTCCTACTTCTTTAATCATCATGATCATCACTCTCACTTCTGTGGGGACCACTCATCACCTCCTCAATCCTCATATATGAATTGGATTCGATCCCCAATCACACTCAGTTTGGCCTAATAAGACAATTTTACTTTTAGGGTTTAGTCTTTCTCCATTCAGAAGTACTTAGATTCCCATACTACAGCTACTATTAGGAACTGTTTTTCTTTGATTATTACTACCTTCTTTTACTTTTTAATAATTTACTGATGTAGCGAAAAACTACAGATCTGAATAATAATAAAAGATATGTAGCTTTCGCTACGGATATGAATAATAAGGATACTCATGATCCATATAATATAAATAGTAAATATTTTAATAAAACATAGAATCATTAATAGATAGACGCCTAGTCTTCATCATTTTCTTAGTATAAATATGTTTGGTTTTCATTTTATCTTTTGGGTAAAAATTATTACTTCAATTGTTTCCTTTGTGGGCGGCAAATGTATGTGTTTTTTGCAAAAAAGTAAAAATAAAGTGTGCATTAAAGAGCAAATGACTTTATTGATCACTCACGTTTGTTAAAAAATACTAGTCGATCATCCTACAATGACTTTGTATACTATCGATCAGTCATGTTGGGTATTATATGTATAGTTGTTGATATGCCGAAACGGTCCCAGTAATTGGTATATTTTGTGCACTTTAGTCTCTCAATCGTTAAATATAGATGGAAAATTGTAATTTTGGGCAAAAATTGATGTTTTAGCACTAAGTCAAGGTTAAAACAAAAATTGGATATAAATTGAATTTCTCTTTGTTTTTTTATATATTTTTTCGATTTCTTTGGTTTTTTTTTCGATTTCTTTCCGATTTCTTTTTGATTTATTTCGATATGTTAAGCGATTTTCTTTTGATTCCCTTTATTTTTTTATTTCTTTTTTCAGGTAAAAAGGGTTCGACTTTCGTAGTTATTTTAGCTAAAAAATTTGATTTGACAAAAAATTTGGTTTCTGTAGTTTTTTCGTAAAAAGGTACAATTTTGATTATTGTTTGTCAAAAAGGTTCGATTTTGTACTTTTTTTGACAAACATGTTCGATTTGGTAGTTGTATCGCAAAAAAAATTGATTTTGGTAGTTGTTTCGAAAAAAAAGTCAAAAACTGAACATTTTTGCTAAAACAGCTATGAAAATCGAATCTTTTTGTCTCTGGCAAACAATTATCAAAATTGAACTTTTTTGCCAAAAAACAACGAAAACCAAATTTTTTTTGCCAAAATCTAAAATTTTAGCTTAAAAAACTACCAAAATCGAACCCTTTTTAATAGGAAAAAAATATAAAAGAAAAGGAATTGAAAAAAATCGACAAGAGTCGAAAAGATATTGAAAGAAACCCGAAAAGAAATCGAAAAAAAATCTAAAATAAATCGAAAAATAATAAAAAAAACCGACAAAGAAATCGAAAAAAATTAAAACAACATTGACTGAATGCTAAAACTTCAATATTGACCCACAGTTACAATTTTTCGCCTATATTTAATGGTTGGGGACTAAAGTAGTGCACCAAATGTTCAATGACTGGGACCATTTTGGCAGACCAACAACTAACTGGGACCAAAGAGCAACCGGCACATATTTACTAGGACTATTCCAGCAATTCTCTCCACTTTCATACACCTAGATTCGCCATTGCCACTAACCCGCCCTATATATAAGTTTAGACATTTTATAAACATTGATAAAGCAATTTATATAGTTTTGGGGCGGAATCTGACCAAAAAAACATATATATTTTTGTTATATTATACAAAGAAGAGATGATAGGCTCATTAATGTTTATATTACACAAAATGACAAAAAAAGTTTATTATATTTTAAATACATATTATTTTCATATCCCAAGTACTGAAATAGTGAGTGTTTGTAGGTCTTACCTTGGCTCAGATCTATCTGACAATCTGTAATTTTAATTTTATTGCTGAAGAAGGTATCCACAAAGTAAAACAAAAGTCTATGCAATTGTCAAGAAATTTCTTTACATTGCTACTAATAATGAACCATTACATACAAGATAATAGGTTAAATTTTGTGTTATAAAATTGCTTAATTTATATGTAACTTTTGTTTAAAATTATTGACGAGGGACATATTATTACTACTACAAAAAAATTAAAGAATGCTTTAATGTTGATTTAGAGGGCATATATCAGCGCCCTTCAAAGGGGTGCTCTCTATGTAGAGGGAGCTTCCGCGAAATGCTCTCTAAATCTGTCTTAGAGACCTGCAATGCCTTCTAAATTTTTTGTAATTTTCTATTTATTTATTTCATATACATGAATATATAACTCTAATATACCTCTAAACACACTACATTGAATAAGTACACATATTTAATAACATTCAAATCAAATAAAAATCATATTCAAATTTATAAATTCAAACATATGTACATATTAAGATAATGAAGTCAAAATATAAATAAACATATATTGTAACATCAATCGAATCAAATATCCAAACATCAATACATCTATACTATAAATGGTAGCTAAAACATAACAAACATCACATTAGTTATAAAACTCATAAGATAACATATAGTCACACCATTAATGCTGAATGTGAGCAATTCAATGATCCGCAGATGAGGTAATTGTAGATTTGATCCCTCTATTGGTTCCAGATAGAGGGACGCGGTTGCACTTTAGTCCTTGATATTTACAAGATTGTAAATTAGTCCCTAAAAATGTCACAAGTGTTGCAATTGAGTCCCCAAAAGTAACAAATTTTGCACTATGGTGCCCAAAAAAGTAAGGATTAATGTGCACCGATTGTCACTATTAAGGACTATATCGCAACACTTGAGCCATTTTTGGGGACTAATCTGTAATAGTGTAACTATCTGGGATCAAAATGCAACTTTGCCCCACTATCTAGGACCAAATCAACAATAATTGTCTCAACCGCAAACCGTTCCATCGTTGGTTGTGAGGATACTTAAAATAAGAAGTATTAGCTATATACGCTTGTATAGCGATATTATTTTCACTTGGAACACCACGCTTCTTGGTGATTGGATATGAAGTCATGGCACTAATAACAAACCATATAACACACATTATTATGTGATAACACCAAAACAACTTGCCGTATACTATGTCAGTTACTTTGTATGCCATGAGGATTCATTCCATCTATTGAGAAAATAATACATAAGTTTCTAGGTTTTGTAGCAAATTCTTGATATTTAACATCACACCTCTTCGACTAATTTGCATCGGCAGGATGTCTAAGTTTGGCACCTTCTACCGTTTCGTCAAAATGTCATGTCAAAACCTTGGCATAATCTGTGATAGTTCCTGTCGAAAAATATATATCTTCAGTCGGTCTTGAAATCAGCTTTGATCCAGAGCTAACTATTTGAACTGGACTCGGTGAGACTTTAGTTTGTCTTGTGGAAATAGTCTTCTTGGAAATGACCTTCGTCCTTCTATTATGGATTACTTGAATATTGTCAGGTACCGGTGCTGAGAAATCCGTCATACCTGAAAGTATGGTCCTGGGAGACCACAGACACTCAGACTATCAAGTCAGTAAGAGCTCCATTTAGGGGAAGTAATTCAGGTATAGTTTAGAGAGAATTTAGTTTAACATTACCTTTCCCAAATGATTTGAATGGGCTATTTATATGAGTAGAAGGAGAGAGAAAGAATTGTACCTACTTTAATGGATGAGGGACGCGTGTAAGGGTGAGATCAACTTTCTCAGCCCTGGGCTTCGTCCATACAGTCCAAGATGTTGGGCTAGACACCATCCGTATAATTCCAGCTGGATAACGAATTGACTTTATCCGTACGGTCTAGTAAATAATGATTAAGGAAGTTAAATCCAAGCCCAATAATTCTTAATCCATCATTGCCCCCATATCCTTGATTATTTATACCCCTCATTTGTATTGATGGTCATTCATGGGCGAAGATAATCAAAGGATAAATCAAGGCCTACTTAATCAATTTAATCTGGTGGTGTGGGATATACGGAGATATCACTGCACGTGTCCTGTGAAAGGGTTTCCCATTCTCCCAGAGAATCCGTGGCTTATAAATAGTACTTAAATCCCCTTATTCATACCTTTCTCTTCTTCTTCCTCTGTACTTTCTGTACAAATCTCCATTGAAGCTCATTGTGCTTTTTCTAAACTATAATTTTTGTAGCTTTACTTCTTTGACTGTATCTTCTCCTTCCCTATCTTGGGAAGTATTTTTATTGAAGGTTTTGAAAAGCATCTTTTCAATTTTGGGTGTCTTTATTTTGTCACCCCTTTCATAATTGTAATTTCTGAGATTCAGTTCAATCCCAAGTTTTCATGTTACATCTATATGGATAGGGTCTAAGAACTTGATAATCCATCTATTCCCCTGTCCAAATTGAATCTTTTTGAGATTTGAAAGGTTAAAACCCTCGAATTCTTCAAGTGTTTTGTTCTGGGTATTTGAATGTTCTTCCCCCATAACACTTTTGGCAGTGTTATTCTTGGTTGGAGTAAATCTCTTCTGGGTATTTTGGTATTTTGATTTCACATTCGATTGGGTTTTTGAATTTGGAAAGACAAGGTAACTGTTCATCTTCTAGATTGTTCAGTTACCTGACAGCCTACAGCTGTCTCCCACTTTTTGAGTCAGTGTTACTCTTCATTGCACCCATTTGAGCAGGAAAACCTTTAAATTTTATCAACTCCTTTTTAAGCCGACTTTGCTGATGCTGATGCTGACGTTCTCCTTATGACTTTTCCAGATATGAATATAGACGGTACTAATTCATCCGCTTACCAATCTAACGAAGAGATGGTTAACACCGAGGTTCCTCCTGCCCCTGCCGTCTCTCATCCTGTGACCGAGTCTGGCTCTGCCGAACTCCGAGGTTCCTCTTGCCCCCGCCGTATCTCATCCTGTGACCGAGTCTGGCTCCGCCCCTGAGGTGGCTAGTGAGGTAGAGGAACTTGATCCCGAGGTTATTGACATGTATCGTTATTGGGTTAAGACTAAGGTTGTAGAGAGTGTAGTAGTAGGTGGTGATAATGAAATTACCCCCACTTCTGATCCCCTTGCTACCCTCATTCCCACCGTCAGAGAAACATTTGCTTGGGGTGCTAGATCTTCTTCAGACAGTGATCTTTTTTAGGGTGTCAACGTACCAGCAGGACCTTCTCGAGCAGACCCAAAACAACAAAAGGCTAAGAAATCGACGAAGCTCATAAAGAAATATTCTTCTCATTCCACTTCCGCCTCCGTCTCTGCCACTCCTTTCGGTCCGGCTCTTACTAGGAACGATAGGTCAGGTATTGCTAATGCTTTCATTACCAGAACCCTTGAACCTGACCTCACCAATGCTACCCTTAGGAATGTTAGGAAATACTTGGCGATCCCATCTTAGGTAGATCTCCGTCTACCAACTCCTAGTGAAACTTTGTTTTGCTTTGAGGAAGGTTAGACTCCCATTTTCTTAGAGTCAATGCATTTAGGATTCCGCCCCCCTTCATTAATTTTGAAAACATTCTTATTCGTACTCTTCCGGCCGCTTCCGGTCAAATACGCCCTTTTTTGTGCTTTTGTGATTACCATGTTCCAAATAGCCTGTCGTAAAGCCAATGTTTTCCCTACCATTCTCTTGTTCAACGAGATGTATAAGGTGACCTCTAAGTATTTAACATGATGACAATACGTGTCATCATAAAACATAAATTCAATATAATCATTATTAAAAAATATAATGCTGGAGTCATTACAATTGAATTCCAACCATTATATCATATCATTATCATCATCATTTGTTATCATTTGTTTTCATTAGTTGAAAACTTGAGAAGGTGAAAAGCCATAGGAAGAAAACACTATCCCCTCCCCTCCCCTCCCCTTGAGCTTGGCCGAAAAACATGGTGCGGAAGAAAGCCATTTTCTTCCTCATTTATCTCAACTACACACGACATAGTTCTAGTATAACGAGTGGGGGTTCGGAGATAGATCGTTGGTGTGGATTTTTCTTGGAGGCATTGGATTTTAGCGCTCAATCGCATTCCACTACATATTTATATATCTACAAATGATGGAATGTTTTATGTATATTTATATTATATTTTGAATATAATTTAATGCATAAAAACCCATCAGTAGGTGGGAGTGGGTGTGCAGATCGGGCTAGTTGTTAGCGTCGCTTGGGGTTGGGGTAAGGGTGGATATGGGGAATGAGAACTCTTTTATTAATTATTTATAGATAATATATTTATTTTATTATATTAGTTAACCTACAACTTCACTTATTAACAAACTTGTCCCAAAGTTTATTTTTACTTGTACCCTTTCAAAAATGAAATTCAAGGGAACTTTGAAAAGAAATGAATAGTTCAGTCCTCGGTCTATTCTTTGAAAAGAATGATAGTTGAATCCCCTCTCCGTAAGAGTCTAGATAATTTATGAGCTCGTAAAAAAATAAGCATATAACTAAAAGATAGTTTGTCATGATATTGAATTCTACATTAGTTTAGGAGTATATTGTACCATTTAACAATTTTATATTATCAAGGGAATATATGATAATGCGGTTTGTATTTTATTTATATACTATTTAATTATAAACAAACATTATTAATTCTGACAAACCGTTTAACGAATAGTAAAAATAGCACAATGGTTCTCTAGTTCTCACAAAAGATTAGAATACACGGTACCCACTGATATTACACAAGTATAGCGAATAGCGGGCCTGAAGAGTGTCAGACCGAACTGTGCCTGGCCTGGAGTAAAAAGCAAATCCCCTGTTTGGTGCGCCCCTTACCGACAAGCACTCATTCATGGACCAATAAGGCCCTGAACCGAATATATACCGGACAGTGAGCCTTGTCCTCAAACGGTCTATCAGCCTCGGTTTGTTTTCCACGTATACTGGACGTCCGACTTTTTGACAAACAAAATCTCCCACTAGGGACCAAGTTTTTGTTGCGTTAACCATTATAATTCATATTAAGGGTGTCTCACGGATAGAGCCCCCTCAGATGGTCTGAGTGGGCAGGACCCTTAGTGTCGTTCAAGCCCTATCCAGTTCCACGGAAGGCCCCTCGTCAGTTAATAAGTGAGACCGACATGGCACAATATATTGGGCCCGGGACCGACCAATCTCGATGCCCCGAGGCGCTCCACTACCATGGCCACGTTTCACACCCAACTTTATTAATTATAATATATAGAGTAATCCAATAGTCTAGTGGAAAGGGCTCTCGCTAGTGACCGGAATGTTTTAGGTTCGAATCTCACTTCATCGCTAATTTACAAAATATATATATATATATATAAATTGAATATAGGGTTGAGTATTGAATAATATAATTATATTATCAGTTACACTTATCGCAACACCTAATTACTTTAAAATTATAGTGATGTATTTTGATTTTATTAACAGTATAATATTTGACACCAAATTTTATTAATTATCATATACAATTTGAATATAATGATGAACGATAAATAATGTAACTCCTTATGTGTAAGGATCAATTATATGATAGCATTTTTGAAAATATAAACCACCTCACTGTCACGCCGATTGCTACTAACAGTTAAAGTACCAGAATGCAGAAAGCAGAAAAACACCAAAATAAAGAACACAAGGTTGGTAACCCAGTTCCGTGTCAACGCACGTACATCTGGGGGACTGCCTGTTCAAGGGAAAACTTCACTATACTGAGATTTACAAGGAAGGTCTTACTTTGTACGCTCCCCGTACACCAACGCCTAAAGCTAGACTCTTCTAGATGAGATCTACCCCTACAGAATGTATCTCCCGATACTTACAAATCAAAGGTGAAAGGTAGAGATTAAAACATCACTATTGATAATACCTAATGGTGGTATATCAATCGTAAATTCAGTTAGAAGATAGATCTGATCTTCTAACACATCTAGATGACCTAGCACTAAAACTAGATAATAAAATCTTCTTCTATTGCTCTTGTGCTCTCTACAAAAGTCGACATCTTCCAGTTACGGTGAGTGCTCCTTTTATAGGCCTAGGTCGTGGGCCTTCTTGTGTATCTTGACGGGCTAGGTCAATCCACATTAACTCTCTTGAATATCACATAAGGTAATGTGAATCTTGGCCCTTGGCATCTTGTCATTGATTGCGCCTATTAGTAACCAAAGTTACCATAAACGAATCCAACATAATCCCGCTCCATAATGACAAGATCTTTCCTAATCCATGTTTCCTTTGTCCACACGTTGTTGACCTACGTCCAAATCTTCAACGTGATCTTCTGGGATCTTCCGTAATTGCTCTTCATGAATTAGTCTTCAATGTCTTTAATGCTTAACTCCGTAATGATTCTTCTTCAGCTCACTGTTATACTTTTATTTCAATAGATGGTATAACAGTTGGTCTCTTCAGGAAAAACGTGACCAATACACTCTGTGCACTCTTGTGCTAACAAACACTCGAGGTGTGCTAACAAACTCCCCCTTTGGGCATGTTTTTCATGACAAATGCCTTGTCTGTTTTCAGAGTGCAGAGCAAGTGTTTAAAGACATACATTGGTTCTAGTAAACCACATATCAGTTCAAGCATCAGTGATGTGGTGAACACAAGCAGTCAGATGTTTTTTGAAAACATCACATATTGGTTCTAATAAACCAGATATCAGTCTAACCATCAGTGGTGTGGTGGACACAGGCAGTACTCCCCCCATTTGAAATAAAAACAGGTCCTTTGTCAGACTAGAAGAGAACAAAAAAGTAACCCTAAAGAGCAACCGAAAGTTGCTTGGTAAAACTGCTGTTGAAACAGAGGTTACAAGGTATGTAACAACAGGAGGGCCTCGTCAGTTTAAGTTGGTAGAACACACAGACCGAGAGCTGCACGCAGTTCTTCAAATCTGTTAACATCTAAGGCCTTGGTAAAGATGTCTGCCAGCTGCTTATTAGTACCAATGTGTTCTAAGGTCAACACTTTATCTTCAATTAAGTCTCGAATGAAATGATGACGGATATCGATATGTTTAGTCCGACTGTGCTGAACAGGGTTCTTTGAGATGCTTATGGCACTCAATATATTACAAAAGAGAGTCATAACATTCTGATGTATGTTATACTTTGTAAGCATCTGCTTCATCCATAGTAGTTGAGCACAACTACTTCCAGCTGCTATATACTCTGCTTCAGCAGTAGATAGAGAAACAGAGTTTTGTTTCTTGCTGAACCACGATACAAGATTGTTCCCTAAAAAGAAACATCCTCCAGATGTACTTCTCCTGTCCTCAGTGCTACCAGCCCAGTCAGCATCGCAATATCCCACAAGACTGCCATTTGTATCATAGGTATATAATAGTCCATATTCAAGAGTACCACTAACATACTTGATAATGCTTTTAACAAGTTTAAGATGACTGTCTTTAGGACATGCTTGATATCGTGCACAAACACCTACATCATAGGCTATATCTGGGCGACTAGCTGTGAGATAGAGTAGGGTCCCAATCATACTTCTATACAGACTGACATCAACATCAGTACCATCAGCATCTTTAGTGACTTTCACATGAGTTGCCATAGGTGTTCTTTTAGCTTTGGAATTGTCTAACCCAAACTTTTTCACAATGTTTTTGGCATATTTGGATTGAGACAAAAATATGCCTTCTTCTTGTTGAGCAATTTGAAAACCCAGGAACATCTTTAACTCCCCTACCATGCTCATCTCGAATTCAGATTCCATTTGCTTAACAAATTGATTTACCAGATGAACTGACATTCCCCCAAATACTATGTCATCTACATAGATTTGAGCAACCATAAGATTGCCTTGCTCTCTTTTGATGAACAGAGTGTTGTCTGCTCCCCCTCGTTCATATCCTTGCTTGAGAAGATAATCAGTAAGTCGATCATACCATGCTCTGGGGGCTTGTTTCAATCCATATAGGGCTTTCTTGAGCTTGTAAACATGATCTGGATTGTGATGACATATAGAACCTTTTGGTTGTTCAACATAGATTTCTTCTTGAATGACCCCATTGAGAAATGCCGTTTTGACATCCATTTGATACAACTTTATTTTGAGATTGCAGGCAATTGCTAGTAAGAGTCTGATAGCTTCTAATCTTGCCACTGGTGCGAATGTTTCATCATAATCTACACCTTCTATTTGAGTGTACCCCTGAGCTACAAGTCTAGCTTTGTTTCGGACTACATTGCCTTGCTCATCTGTCTTATTCTTGTAAATCCATCGTGTACCAATGATTTTGCTATATTTAGGCCTTGAAACTAATTCCCAAACATCATGCCTTTCGAACTGTTGCATTTCTTCTTGCATAGCATTGATCCAGTGGTCATCAGTAAGGGCAGTTTTGGTATCCTTCGGTTCTACTCGAGACATGAAGCAGGTTTCTCCAAGTAGTCCAGCCAGCTCTCTGTAATTGACCTTTTTATGTCGAGTGGTGACTCCTTTAGTTAGTTCACCAATGATATTTTCCCTTGGATGATTTTTCTGAATGTGAGCAGCTGGTTCTATTTCTCTGTTTTCACATAATTGTTCTAACACATCTGTTAGATCTGTTGGAAATTGATGTGTCAATTTCCTCAATTAGTGCCCGTGAACTATATCATCTATATATACGGTTCAACAACCGATAGTTATCTGAACTATCAGTAGTCTCACCCGAGATAATGCCGGGGGTCATCGAATGGCAGACTAGGCTCTCACGATGATCTTCGGGATTCGAGTATACGGTCTTATACGTTGAATCCCGATGCTTTCGTTACTCGGGCTATGAGGTCACACACATAACAATTACCGAAGATACTTTCGAGTAGTGACCCGAAAGTGAATAAGGGATTTGATCCATATTGAGGAATTTCGTTCGATCGAGATCGTGTCCCGACCGAACCGATGGTGCGCCCGGAATTAGTTCTGGACGCACTATTTAGGGTTTATGTATATATATATATGTGAGATATATATTTATATATTATCATTTATTGAAATGATTTAATTAATTAATGAATTAATTAAACAAGATATGATTTAATTAATTAATTAAGATTAATTAACTAATCTCATCATTATGAGGAGTTGACATCTTGGTGGCTACTTTATGCCTTGGGAAGGCTTTGTATCCCTTGGGAAGAACTCTTGTAAGAGCATCTTCCATGGACCAAGAGGCATTAACCATTTGGATGGTTAATGTGTTTGTTTAGTGTGCAATATGTTTCATCATCCATTCTATATCATAAGATGATATTGAATGTGAAGAGATAAAATCTAAGTCTTGCACATCTCTTGCTAGAGAACACAAACAAACACACTTCATCTTCAACCTCAACCCTCTAGCAAAACTCTAAGTGTAGAGTGTAGAACTAGTTCTACATTTTTGCTATAGTAGTAAAGACTACATACTCCTCAATAACACACACTAGTCCAAGTGTGTCTTATTGCTATCTAAGGTATTGGTGTGGACTATTTCATAGTAGTTTCATATCACCTTGGTGATAGACATTTCTCCAAGAGAAAGCAAAGGAGCAAGGTGTGGGGATAAGCGCTTAAAGATTGACATAGCTTCCGCTCACGCTTCAAAGATATAACTTTGTAGCACTACTCTTTTATATGTTATTTGTAGCATATTCACAGTACCTTTAAACATATACTTCTATGAGCTAGTTTCATTGTGTAAGTTCTAACGATCAACGAATTAGGGTTTTCTAGACATATGAACTATCGTAGTTCATTGTGTCTTGCAACCCCATGATAATCAACAGTGGTATCAAGAGCTATATTACACGTTTAACATGTTTTAGAAGTGTTTAAAGTAGTACCATATAGTATATATGTCGATATATGAACCATAGCCAAAGTTTCGTCTTCGGAACCCTCCCATCGTGGCCTCCATCGTGAGTTGTGAACTCACGATGGCAAAATCGTAAAAGTTATATATGCATATTCCTCAAGGTTAAATGAATACGATTAATTTTCATTATTCTATATATGTGAGACATGTTTAATAATTGGAAGTAAAGTTATATATATGGACATGTACTCACTGGAAGTAAAAGTCATATATATATATGGACGTTTACTCACTGGAAGTAAAAGTCATATGCATATATGGACGTTTGCTCATTTGATGTAAAGTCCAAACTCATTTTTACCCTATGGTACTACTTTAATATGCATATAGTATATATAGTATATATATCGACGTTTGCCCTATGTTTTCGAAACAAAAACAAATCGATTAAGTTCAAATTCATTTAATGTTTATGGACGTTTTCGGTTTCTTATGGGTGACTTAGAGATTGTTTTCATTCCGGAAATAATCTTATAAGTCCAAAACATTCTTTGAGAAGTTTAAAATAGTTTAAAATTAGCATGTATGTCTAGCTCTTCCAACATAAGATCGTCTTATGGCGAGTCTTGTGGAGGTAAGTGGGAGCACTTTGATTTTATCCTATCGGTACTAATTAAATTGATTAATTGAGTATCGAAAGGAAGTTTGAGGTTTGAATTATTATGAATTTCAAACCTTAACAAATATAACTTATGCTAAGTCTCTTTGAATGAAATCGGGTTATTAGTTCAATATGTTGAACTTATGATAGAACTTCCTAAAATTGGCTAAGTTAGTTGTTGGATAACTAAAGGTTATGATATGCATGTATGACTATGTTCACATTATTTGAATGTGAGTATGTGTGTGAGTTGTGTGTTGCTTGTGTGTTTTATTCCATTCCTAGCATGTTTATGTGATTTATGTATAATGTGTTATGCATATATAAACTGTAGTCTGAATGGAATGGGGATTTGATATGGCCTAGTATTTATTCGAAATACAGTCTGCGTACTGTCCTTGATATTGAAATACGACGCATGTGTCGTTTTACATTCTTGTATTGTTATTTCTTTTTCGCGGCGCATGTGCCATTTAATGCGAAAGTTGATTATGTAACAAGACATGAAGAGACGGACTTGGAGCATGGCGATGTCCAAGAAGACGGAGACCAAGGACTTAGTTTAGAACTAGTTAGACTAGTTTTATTTAATGTTCTTTAGGCCATATCACGTCCCTTTAAAGTGTTTATTATTCATGTCATGTTTCATGCTTACATATATTTTCTTGACGTATATGTACACCTTTTGTGATATGCATGAAATGTGGATTACATGTTTAATCTAAACCCCTCCACGTTATAATTAAGTGTTTGCCAAATCTAAGTTCAAAGTTGTCAAACTTTCCTACGTTTCGGGTGGATCATCCCTAGATGGGCACTTTGATTCATAGGAATAGGAGGCAATGGGATTACATGCGCTACAGGTTAGCCCATCGAACCGGCAAATGTAATCCATCCCTTCATGGTGAACTAAGGTTACTTAAAACGTGGCTACAGGTTAGCCCATCGAACCGGCCCGTTTGGCAAAGGAAGTCTATAGTGTCATAAAACGACTAATGATAGACGCCTAGAGTCATATATAATCATTGGATGATTAATATATGATAGTCTAGTAGGACTTACCCATGGATTGGACTATGAGGATGATTGCGTGTGCCGCTCATACCCAAGTCCATGGGGTCTTGGTATACTTGTACACTTCGAGGGGTTGTTGGTACTCGTATTATTATTTCAAGCATGCTTTACTTGTATCGTATGTTTTACATATAAATTAAACTGAATGTCGTTTCATACTCGCATGTTTTTAGATGGCAACTGCTAAGAAATCAACTTCAAATTCACTCCGATCTACACTTGAGAAGTGTAAACTCAATGGCAATAACTTCAACGACTGGTCTCGTAACTTGAGAATCGTTCTCAAGCACGAGAGAGTCGAGTATGTTCTTAAGGAAGAACTTCCTCCACCACCCGGAGATAATGCCGATGAGCTAGAACGTAGTGCATATGATGTACACGTGGATGATGCATTGGATGTCCAATGTCTTATGCTAGCCAACATGGAACCGAATCTTCAGATTCAGTTCGAAAATGTGGCAGCATATGACATGTACTGCAGACTGGAAGAGATGTTCCAGAAGCGGGCAAGAAATGAGCGGTACGAAGCTGTTTGTGCCCTCATGGATTGCAAACTATCCAATGGTCAACAGGCCAGTCCTCATGTTCTCAAGATGATTGGGATCATCGAGAGACTTGAGTCTTTGGGAACTCAGTTTTCCAAGGATTTGGCCGTTGACATAATCCTCCGTTCCCTTCCTGACAAGTTTGGTAACTTTGTCATGAACTTCAACATGCATGACTTCGATAAATCGTTATCGGAGTTGCATAACATGATCAGCACGGCTGATACTGCGTTGAAGTGTGGGAAGAGCTCTACCCCTACTCCCTCTGTTCTGATGATTCAGAACAAGAAGGCCTTTAAGAAAGGCAAGGGGAAGTGGAAGGGAAAGGCCAAGACTGGATCTATCAAAACAGTCAAGGCCCAGACTTCCAAAACTCCGGCTAAAGGTCCTAAGGGGACTGACCAGTGTCATTATTGTAATACACCTGGTCACTGGAAGAGGAACTGCAAGAAGTACCTCGAAGACAAGAAGAGTGGGACTCTTCCGGCAGGTATATTCGTTATTGAAGCTTTTAGCACCTCTAATAACTCTACTTGGGTACTTGACTCAGGATGTGGTTCTCATATTTGTCGAAATATGCAGGTACTACAGGACAGTAGAGCTCTTCGGAAGGGAGAGGTGGACTTGCGGGTGGGCAATGGAGCAAAGGTTGCTGCAGTTGCCGTGGGCAAGATAGATTTAAAACTACCATCCGGGATGGTCTTAGTTTTAAATAATGTATATTGTATTCCCGCTATTTCTAGAAATATTATTTCCATATCTGTTTTGAACAATGATGGTTTTACCATCCTTATGGAAAGAAATATGTGTTCTATTAATCGTGACGGTTTACTTTATGCAAAAGCTTCAAACCAAAATGGCCTTTTCATACTAGATGAGGATCATGAGGTATATAACGTAAATATTAAAAGGAACAAGCCTAACGACTTGAATCCTACCTACCTATGGCATTGCAGACTTGGTCATATAAATGAAAATCGCATCAAGAAACTCCACGAAAGTGGAATTATTAAGTCACTTGATTTTGAATCATATGACCAATGCGAATCATGCCTTTTAGGCAAGATGACCAAATCGCCTTTCACTGGAACGAGTGAAAGGGCAAGTGATTTATTGGGGATAATACATACCGATGTATGTGGTCCAATGAACACTCCTGCAAGAGGTGGTTTTCCCTACTTCATTACCTTCACAGATGACCTTAGCCGTTATGGCTATGTCTATCTAATGAAGCACAAGAGTGAAGCCTTTGAAAAGTTCAAAGAATTCCAAAATGAAGTAGAGAATCAACTCGGCAAGACTATTAAGACTCTTCGATCCGATCGAGGAGGCGAATATATGAGCCACGAGTTTGACGCTCATCTTAGAGATTGTGGAATTGTTTCACAACTCACACCGGCCGGAACACCACAACATAATGGTGTGTCCGAAAGGAGGAATCGCACTCTGTTAGACAGTTTGCGATCCATGATGAGTCGAACCGACCTACATGTCAGCTTTTGGGGTTACGCGTTGCAAACTGCCGCACTTACCTTAAATAATTGTCCAACCAAGTCAGCTGAGAAAGTACCATATGAGATGTGGTTTGGGAAACGTCCCAAGATTAGCTTTCTCAGGGTTTGGGGTTGCTTGCCCTACGTCAAGAAATTGAACGTAGACAAGCTAGGCCCAAAGGCTGACTTGTGCCATTTCATTGGTTATCCAAAGGAAACCAAAGGGTATTATTTCTACCTTAAGCCAGAAAATAAGATTTTCGTGGCTAGGACAGCGCATTTCCTTGAGAAAGAGTTCTTATCAGGAAATGTCAGAGATACGGTACAACTTGAAGAAGTTCAAGATGATGAGCCAAATGAGTTAATGAACTCATTCGACACGTTTAATGAGCAAGTTGAGTTATCGAACTCAAGAAACTCATTGAATAGGAGAGTTGGGTTATTGAACTCAAGGGTCTCATCAAATGAGCAAGTCGGGTTAACGAACTCGGCAGGCTCACTTCAGGAAGTAGATCCTCCATTCATGGTGGATCCTATCTTGGACCCTAGATCCACGGTAGATGAAACTCCTGAAGAAGTACCGACCCTTAGGAAATCCAATAGGACTCGTCATGTTCCCGATAGATGGTATGGGGAATCCTTCTTGATAGAAGACGACGAGCCTTATACTTATGGAGCCGCAATGAAAGGGCCAGATAGCGAGTCATGGCTTGAAGCCATGAAATCCGAGATAGACTCTATGTACCAGAATGATGTCTGGACATTGGTTCACTTACCCGAAGGTGCTAGACCTATCGAGTGTAAGTGGGTCTTTAAGAAAAAGCTTGATAAAGATGGAAATGTCCATGTTTACAAGGCTAGACTAGTGGCGAAGGGTTTCAAACAAATTCATGGTATTGACTATGATGAAACCTACTCACCGGTAGTCATGTTCAAGTCTATTCGGATCCTTTTAGCCATTGCCGCATATTATGACTATGAGATATGGCAAATGGATGTAAAGACCGCTTTCCTTAATGGAAACCTTGAGGAGGATGTGTACATGACACAACCTCCAGGCTTTACATGTCCGAAAGGACCTAAGAAGGTATGTAAGCTTCAGAGATCCATTTATGGACTCAAGCAAGCTTCTCGCAGTTGGAACCTCCGATTCGATGAAGCAATTAAAGAATTTGGCTTCATTCAGAATGAGGAGGATGCTTGTGTATACAAGAAGGTAAGTGGGAGCCACATTGCATTTATAGTCCTGTATGTAGATGACATACTGATCATTGGAAACAACAAACCGCTCCTTGAGTCAGTCAAGAGATGGTTGTGTAAGTGTTTCTCAATGAAGGACTTAGGAGAGGCGCAGTATATCCTTGGAATCAAGATATATCGAGATCGAGCCAATAGGTTGATTGGCCTGAGACAGGACACTTATATTGATAAGGTTCTGAGACGATTCGATATGATCGATTCCAAAAAGGGAATACTGCCTATCACAACTGGTACTATTCTCGGCAAAAGTCAGTGCCCCACCACTGACGTCGAGAAGGAGAACATGAGTAGAGTCCCGTATGCTTCAGCCATAGGATCTATCATGTATGCCATGTTGTGCACTAGACCAGACGTATCGTACGCTCTGAGTCTGACCAGCCGATATCAAGCGAATCCAGGCAACAGCCATTGGACCGCTGTGAAATCTATCCTTAAGTACTTGAGAAGGACTAAGGATATGTTTCTGGTATATGGCGGAGATGAGGAGTTGATTGCTAAAGGTTTCACCGATGCCAGTTTCCAAACCGATCGAGACGATTTTCGTTCTCAGACCGGGTTTGTATTCTGCCTGAACGGTGGAGCCATCTGTTGGAAGAGTTCCAGCAGATTCTACTACGGAGGCCGAGTACATTGCAGCTTCTGAAGCAGCCAAGGAGGCATGTTGGCTTAAGAAGTTTATGACTGAGCTTGGGGTAGTTCCTAGCGCTGATGGTCCAATTGAGTTGTTATGTGATAACACTGGAGCCATAGCACAGGCTAAGGAACCTAGGGCTCATCATAAGTCCAAGCATGTCCTTAGGAAGTATCACCTCGTCCGAGAAATGTTCCAGAGAGGTGACATCAAGGTATCCAAAGTGGATACAGACGACAACGCAGCTGATCCCTTGACTAAACCGTTACGTCAGACTAAACATGAGTTCCATACTTCAGCTATTGGACTTAGGCTTAGGTCCGAGTGGTCTTAGTCTTAGTGGGAGCTTTATTTCAGTTTATTTGTTTTATATGTATGAAGTATACTTTTGTAAAACTCTTGTTGTTGAATAAAAGTATTACTTCTTGTTTATTGATTGACTATTCTTCTATAGCACTTGAATAAACAATTGTGTATTTAATCATAGTTGTATGATAAATATTTTAGTTCCCATGTAATCACGAGTTCTTGAAGAGGAGCCAATAAGTGTATTGGCTAAGGAACCCTTTCTTCAAGACAAGAACTATGGTGATTACATTGTCCCTAGTAGTGTGTCCCGGCGTTTTGGGAACGGACACAACCAAACTAGTGTGTAATGATTCGTTTGACTTTGTTTCTTAAGACAAAAGGATGGTCCAAATCATTACATGGGTTCATTGTCAAGAGAGTCTTGACATGGTACTGGACAGTGACCGTTGTGAAATTATAGAAGAGATCTTGTGTCCTATGTTTCACACGAGCCATATGATAGAGGTTCTGAGACCTACATGCATATCATTCTCATGCTACGTGAGCATGAGGCTTTGACTACTTCCGGACCCATCCGTTACTGGTGGTAATGGGGTATGTTGGGTCTTATGTGAATGTAGTGGTGAGATGATCGGTGATGCATTGGTAGGGTCTTTGTCCACCCTGGCATACAGGGAAGGTTTTTCCTGGCCACTCGGAGAGTGAGTCTCACTAATGAATTCACCCGTTATGAACGGGAGTGAGACTATCTCGTGTTCCGAGAAATTATGTCATAGGAGTTGGCGACACGCTTTCTTGCTTTAGCCTATGACGAAAACCGAGGACAAAGAGAATCATGTGACAAGGATGCAAATGTACATCCAAGACATTGGTAATAGTCCAAGGGCAAGTGGGAGTGTTGGAAATTGATGTGTCAATTTCCTCAATTAGTGCCCGTGAACTATATCATCTATATATACGGTTCAACAACCGATAGTTATCTGAACTATCAGTAGTCTCACCCGAGATAATGCCGGGGGTCATCGAATGGCAGACTAGGCTCTCACGATGATCTTCGGGATTCGAGTATACGGTCTTATACGTTGAATCCCGATGCTTTCGTTACTCGGGCTATGAGGTCACACACATAACAATTACCGAAGATACTTTCGAGTAGTGACCCGAAAGTGAATAAGGGATTTGATCCATATTGAGGAATTTCGTTCGATCGAGATCGTGTCCCGACCGAACCGATGGTGCGCCCGGAATTAGTTCCGGACGCACTATTTAGGGTTTATGTATATATATATATGTGAGATATATATTTATATATTATCATTTATTGAAATGATTTAATTAATTAATGAATTAATTAAACAAGATATGATTTAATTAATTAATTAAGATTAATTAACTAATCTCATCATTATGAGGAGTTGACATCTTGGTGGCTACTTTATGCCTTGGGAAGGCTTTGTATCCCTTGGGAAGAACTCTTGTAAGAGCATCTTCCATGGACCAAGAGGCATTAACCATTTGGATGGTTAATGTGTTTGTTTAGTGTGCAATATGTTTCATCATCCATTCTATATCATAAGATGATATTGAATGTGAAGAGATAAAATCTAAGTCTTGCACATCTCTTGCTAGAGAACACAAACAAACACACTTCATCTTCAACCTCAACCCTCTAGCAAAACTCTAAGTGTAGAGTGTAGAACTAGTTCTACATTTTTGCTATAGTAGTAAAGACTACATACTCCTCAATAACACACACTAGTCCAAGTGTGTCTTATTGCTATCTAAGGTATTGGTGTGGACTATTTCATAGTAGTTTCATATCACCTTGGTGATAGACATTTCTCCAAGAGAAAGCAAAGGAGCAAGGTGTAGGGATAAGCGCTTAAAGATTGACATAGCTTCCGCTCACGCTTCAAAGGTATAACTTTGTAGCACTACTCTTTTATATGTTATTTGTAGCATATTCACACTACCTTTAAACATATACTTCTATGAGCTAGTTTCATTGTGTAAGTTCTAACGATCAACGAATTAGGGTTTTCTAGACATATGAACTATCGTAGTTCATTGTGTCTTGCAACCCCATGATAATCAACAAGATCTTCAGTCAGTTCCTTCTCAGCATTGTCATCCTCAATGTCAATGACAGTAGGAAGCTCTGTCAGGTTAACCTTAGGATCCTGATCCACAACCTTGACATTTATAGATTCCATCATAGCATTAGTTTTCTTGTTGAATACTCTTAATGCTTTACTGTTCCTAGAGTAACCCAAAAATATCCCTTCATTACTCTTTCCATCAAATTTTTGGCGATAGTCACGATCAGCTAGTATATAACATACACTCCCAAAGATGTGAAAGTGTTGAACATTCGGTTTTCTTCCTTTCCAGAGTTCGTATTGAGTCTTAGTGGTTCCTGATCTTAGGGTGACCCGATTGTGTATGTGACACGCCGTATTAAGAGCTTCTGCCCAGAATTTTGTAGGGACTTGTTTGGCATGAAGCATGACCCTTGCCATTTCTTGGAGTGTACGATTCTTCCTTTCAACAATGCCATTTTGTTGAAGAGTAATGGAGCAGAGAATTCATGCATTATTCCATGTTGATTACAGTAGTCATCAAAGCTGACATTGTCAAACTCTCTCCCATGATCACTTCGAATTCTAAGGACGTTAACTTCTTTGAGTTTTTGTAGTTTGTTGATGAGTTTCTGAAAGACTTCAAAACACTCCGATTTTTCTCTTAGGAATTCAATCCATGTAAATCTTGAAAAATCATCAACCAGAACAAATACATATTTCCTCCCTCCTAAGCTTTTTACTTGCATAGGTCCCATAAGATCCATATGAATCAACTCAAGAACACGTGAAGTGACAACGTGTTGTACCTTCTGATGTGGTACTTTGGTTAATTTTCCAATCTGGCAGTCTCCACAAGTGACTTCAACAGATGGTATCTTTGGTAATCCTCTCACATATTCTTTGGTAGAGAGAGTGTGCAGATTTTGATAATGAGTATGACCTAATCTTTGATGCCAGAGCTCAACTTCCTCTGTAACTTGACTTTTAAATGCTTTGTGAGGCGATCAGAGATAGCAGTTATCACTTGACCTGGTTCCCATCAGGATACATTGTTGAGTTGGGTTAGTGACTTGACATTCCCCTCTGTTAAATTTGACATCCATTCCATTGTCACACAATTGACTAATACTTATAAGGTTGGCATGCAATCCTTGAACAAGTAAGACATCATCCAGTTTGGGTAGTCCAGAGACATTTAGAGTACCTTGACCAATAATGACCCCTTTTGCTCCACCTCCAAAGGTAACATGAGCCTTCTTTATTGATTTGATGTCTTCAAGATGACTCTTGTTTCCAGTCATGTGTCTAGAACACCCACTGTCAAAATACCATCCTTCCAGAGAGGTAGCTTTCAGAGAAGTTAATTCAATGTTACTGGTTTGAATGTGAATAGGTTTACCAGTAGACTTTCCCTTTCTGCTGTTAATACCAGTATGGGTCACAGTTGGGAATAATTGAGTAGTAAAAGCAATTTCATCTTCGTCAGAGTCTGTATCATCATCTGAGAGAGTGGATGTAAAACTCTTGGATTGTCTCCGAAGATAGTTTGGGCATTCAGATTGAAAGTGATCATATCTATCACATTCTCTACACCTAGTATTTTGAGACCTATATGAAGATCTGTAGTTCGATCCCCCCCTGGATTTACCATATCCTCTCTCTGGTCCAGTTAAATCTTCAGGTTTTCTCTCAGAGGCATCCTCATATCTCTTCTCTTTATCTGGATAATCTTCATATCTTCGATTTCTTACAGAATAATCTTCATATCCCTCTCCTCGACGTTTATTCAAACGTTTGAAAGTTTTTCCAAAGTTCTTTGCCAGGAGACCCAAATTTTTGCAGATTTCACTAATATTGGGAGTGTCAGCTTTAAAAGCTACATTCTTGTTCTTTGAATCTTCTGGTTTAGCAAAGCTCCCTTCAAAAGTCCTAAGATTCCCAATTAGAACATCATATCTGTAGTAGGATAAATCTTTTGATTCTTCAATAGCAATAGCCTTAGCAGAGAACCTTGCAGGAAGTGTTCGGAGCACTTTCCTTACCATTTTCTCATTATTGTAGATTTCACCAAGTGTTGCACTTTCACCAGAGATCCCTTGAATCCTGAAGTCATATTCTTGAATAGTTTCATCTTCCTTCATTGTTATACTTTCCCATAAGGAAGTCAATTGCTGTAGTCTTGACGTTCGGACTTGTTCAGTACCTTCATAGGAGTTTTGAAGAATCTCCCGGACATTCTTGGCTACTGTTTCTCCAGCTATGAGACGGTAGACATTTTCATCAATGCATGAGAAGATTGCATTCATGGCCTTGTTGTTAAAGAGAGCCAGACTACTTTCAGCATCAGTCCATTCTATTTCTGGTTTGAGGACAACCTGTCCATCCTTGATCTCAGTAGGATGATCCCACCCTGTGGTGACAGACAACCATGTCTTTTTGTCACTAGCCTTCAGGTACATAATCATTTTATTTTTCCAGTAAGCATAGTTAGATCCAGTAAGTTCTGGAGGACGAATAGCATTGGATCCGACAGACATTGTGGTGGTAGTAAATCACTCTGTGTGTCGAGTGCCCGCTCTGATACCAATTGAAAATATAAACCACCTCACTGTCACGCCGATTGCTACTAACAGTTAAAGTACCAGAATGCAGAAAGCAAAAAAACACCAAAATAAAGAACACAAGGTTGGTAACCCAGTTCCGTGTCAACGCACGTACATCTGGGGTACTGCCTGTCCAAGGGAAAACTTCACTATACTGAGATTTACAAGGAAAGTCTTACTTTGTACGCTCCTCGTACACCAACGCCTAAAGCTAGACTCCTCTAGATGAGATCTACCCCTACAGAATGTATCTCCCGATACTTACAAATCAAAGGTGAAAGGTAGAGATTAAAACTTCACTATTGATAATACCTAATGGTGGTATATCAATCGGAAATTCAGTTAGAAGATAGATCTGATCTTCTAACACATCTAGACGACCTAGCACTAAAACTAGATAATAAAATCTTCTTCTATTGCTCTTGTGCTCTCTACAAAAGTTGACATCTTCCAGTTACGGTGAGTGCTCCTTTTATAGGCCTAGGTCGTGGGCCTTCTTGTGTATCTTGCGGGCTAGGTCAATCTACATTAACTCTCTTGAATATCACATAAGGTAATGTGAATCTTGGCCCTTGACATCTTGTCATTGATTGCGCCTATTAGTAACCAAAGTTACCATAAACGAATCCAACATAATCCCGCTCCATAATGACAAGATCTTTCCTAATCCATGTTTCCTTTGTCCACACGTTGTTGACCTACGTCTGTTGGAATATCCCGAGGTTGCAAGACACAATGAACTACGATAGTTCATATGTCTAGAAAACCCTAATTCGTTGATTGTTAGAACTTACACAATAGAACTAGCTCATAGAAGTATATGTTTAAAGATAGTGTGAATATGCTACAACTAACATAATCAAATAGTGTGGCTACAAAGATATACCTTTGAAGCGTGAGCGGAAGCGATATGATCTTCAAGTGCTTATCCCCACACCTTGCTCCTTGCTTTCTTCTTGAAGAAATTTCTATCACCAAGGTGATATGGAACTACTATGAAATAGTCCACACCAATACCTTAGATAGCAATAAGACACACTTGGACTAGTGTGTGTTATTGAGGAGTGTGTAGTCTAACTACTATAGCAAACTATAGAACAATTTCTATACTCTTACACTTAGAGTTTTGCTAGAGGGTTTGAAGATGAAGTGTGTGTGTTTGTGTTCTCTAACAAGAGTTGTGTGTTAACGTAGCTTGATTCTCTACCCATTCTATATCATCTTATGATATAGAATGGATGATGAAACACATTATACACTAAACAAACACATTAACCATCCATATGGTTAATGCCTCTTGGTCCATGGAAGATTCTCTTACAAGAGTTCTTCCCAAGGCTTACAAAGCCTTCCCAAGGCATAAAGTAGCCACCAAGATGTCAACCATTCATGATGATGGAATTAATTAATCTTAATTAATTAATTAAATCATATCTTATTTAATTAATTCATTAATTAATTAAATCATTTCAATAAATGATAATATATATATATCTCACATATATATATATATACATAAACCCCAAATGGTGTGTCCGGAACCAATTCCGGGCGCACCATCGGTTCGGTCGGGACACGATCTCGAACGAACCGAAATTCCTCAATATGGATCAAATCCCTTATTCACTTTCGGGTCACTACTCGAAAGTATCTTCGGTAATTGTTACGTGTGTGACCTCATAGCCCGAGTAACGAAGGCATCGGGATTCAACGTATAAGACCGTATACACGAATCCCGAAGATCATCGTGAGAGCCTAGTCTGCCATTCGATGACCCCGGCATTATCTCGGGTGAGACTACTGATAGTTCAGATAACTATCGGTTGTTGAACCGTATATATAGATGATATAGTTCACGGGCACTAATTGAGGAAATTGACACATCAATTTCCAATAGTCCAAATCTTCAACGTGATCTTCTGGGATCTTCCGTAATTGCTCTTCATGAATTAGTCTTTAATGTCTTTAATGCTTAACTCCATAATGATTCTTCTTCAGCTCACTGTTATACTTTCATTTCAATAGATGGTATAACAGTTGGTCTCTTCAGGAAAAACATGATCAATACACTCTGTGCACTCTTGTGCTAACAAGCACTCGAGGTGTGCTAACAATTTTGTATTTCAAAATGAATATATATGCATAACTATGTTCTAAAATAATATACATTATTAATAAAATATAATAGGGCAAAAAGCATCAACCATCACCTATGTGTCACTCTTTTCACCATTCACTCACTCATGTATTATATGGCTTCATTCACTCAATCATCTTCCAAAAACAGTTTCAATTATTTAGTCAACTATTTCGATCAACGTTGACTTTTTTAATGGCAAACTAGTCATTTTACGTATATATTTTCATATATACAAATTTGAAATGATTAATTTGCCCCTCCGTAAAACTTCCTTAACTATTACACTTTCAAATAGGGGGCATAATTGTAATTTTACTCCTTTTCGAATTTTCGTTTTTAAAAACAATAGATATGAAAAATGCCTATTTTGCCCGTGAAAAAGTCAACAGGAGACAAAAATAATTGACCAACCATTGATTGGTCAGAAATGTTGACGAAATAACCACTTGAAACCATTTTTGGGAGATGAAAATTATTTTGGAAGCCCATTTAAAGCCCCATATTCTCCGAAGAAATAGGAGCCATAATTAATAATACAAAATAAGTCTTACTACCACTACGAAGAACAACTAAACACGTAATAAGCTACGACTAAGGAACACACAAATTGGTAACCCAATTTAGTGTCTATATATCACATACTGTTGGATTTTATTACGAGTTTTACATATCAAATTATGTAAAATCGTATACACGATCGAATACAATGTTCTAAAATCACATTTAACTATGAGTTGGTGTGTATACCTTTGAAGCGTGTTTGAGCATGCAGCGGAAGAGCAACAATCGTTCCCCTCTCTAGTTAGTCCACACCAATGCAATGTTGATTCCTTCAATCGAAGCAACTAGAGCTTGGGAGTGTTTTCGCAAAGAATGAACCAAGAAAAACTATTTCTCTTGGTGTTATCGGCAAAGTGAGGTAGGAGAAGAGAGTATTTTCTTTTCAGTTGTCTCACAAGTGAAAAGATGATATTAAGAAGATTATTATTATGTTTTTGTCACCAAATGGTGTTTATATAGCATTAACACAAAACATAACCTTTCCTCTTAATTATTCACCATTTAATACTATGTTGAGTAGAAAAAGATGTTATCATCCTTTGTGTTTAATCACATTAAAACAACGTGTAACCTCCCCACCTATTAAACCACACATATTACAATAATAAGTGTGTTTGAATTCAAAAGTCAAAATGACTTTTCTCATTCATCTTGGTCATTTATTTTGGTCGACTATGGGGTTGGAAATTCCACTTTGGAATTTCCTCCCCTTCATTCTTTGACGTTTACACTTAAACCCCGGAAGTTTCAATCGTATTGAAAATCAAAACGCATTATATGTGTGTGACCTTCTAGGATCAAAATAACCTTAGCCATATGTTAATAAAATATCGACAAGTATTTTACTAACATATATATCATGAGCCGGCCCTAGTAAAACCATCATGATCCCTAATGCATTTCGAATTCATTCCCAGCAAGTATATTATTGTCAAACATAACATAAGTATGAATTTGACTTTAAATAAGTAATCACTACGAACAATCAAATTGTTCAACGGACACTTATTATGACGTGTCAAACACCTCATAATTCTAACACATACGTACGGGGGACAGCCTACCCATGGAAAAATTTACTATACAAAAAGATATTACAAGAATGGTCTTACTCATATGCCCCTCATGCCCTAAACTATTGTTGTACCAAGGTGAAAAACTAATTGTACATTCAATTAAGACTAGTGATCAACAACTGTTAACAAAAACTAACCTAGCCACTCAATGTTCACAAAACAATATAAGTTGTTGTGCTTTATATATTTTGAATGTCTTCAATATGTGGAGCTCCTCCTTATATAGGCTAGGTAGTCGGCCTGTAAGCATGAAGAATTAGGAAATATTCATCTCTTCAATAAATGCGCATTCAAGTTTTGGTAACTAAGGAGTCGGCCCATATCTTTCTTGTCTTCTTGATCGGTTGGCTTCTCCTCAAGAATCATACATTACCATACTTAACGACATGAGCTCCAATGAATGTATCACTTCATAAACCAACCGATTGTCTCCATGTCCACTTTAGTTCATAAAGTATAGCATCATTAGTAAGTCAAATCCTCGACTTCTTTAACGCAAGATTGAACTATATAGGTTAATATATATATATATATATATATATATATTTTTCTAAAAGTATCTTGTATATATTGATAAACAAACAACCAATTACAAACAATAGCTAACAAGTTCTGACAATAGCCAAGTGAAACCCGGATTTACACAAATGTCCCAATTTGTTTTGTTCCTAGTGATATATTCTTCCGTCCATTCACGCAACTCCCCATAGCCTCAATACGTTTTGCTGCCACCTTGTCTCGACATGTTGTACGTAGACATGTGAATGAACCCGAAAGTTCAAAAAGCTTGGACGTACTCGATTCAAAAAGCTTGGCTCATAGCTCGATTCGAGAAATCAAACATAAAATCAAGCCTTAATTTTGATATTTGTTCATATGGGCCGAATAACTCGAATAGCCCGATTCGATTGGCAAAATATTAATAATATACTCCCTCCGTCCCTAAAAGATTGTCACAAAATGACTTTTGTTAGTCAAACATTACAAAATTTGATCATGAATTCCCATTAAACGATAAGAAATAATATAGTCTTGTGGGACCTTGTTAGATTCGTCTCAATATATATTTTTAAAATATTAACTTTTTATAATTTTTCGTATATAAAATAATAGATATTTATGTTTTAAATCGTATTTTGTTGACCACCAAAAGTCAAAATGTGACAATCTTTTAAGGACGGAGGGAGTAATAATTAATGTGAATATGGACCATGTCCATGTATTGTCCCATTTATATATGGTCTTGAATCATTATGGACCAACACATTCACATTCCACCTGTTCTATCATATAAACCAAAAATTAAACCTAATAATCTAATCAGCTTTACTATCTCTCAAACTCTCTCAATTCTTTTCCGATTCAACTTTCAAAGTCTCTCAAGTTCTGGCAAATTTTCGAGTGGTTTCTACTTCCCTCAGCCATCTCAATGTCATATCGGGCGTTATTGTCACTATTTCAAGGTGAAAATCGACTGTATTATGTGTAGATGTGATTTGACTTTAAAATATGGTTTCGATTTTGTATTGCATGTGTTCTATTAAGTAAATTAATTGTCTTAAGCTTCGATTTGTGATTGAATCCATGTTTTTTGGCTATTAATGTTCCGATTTTATGTTGACTTTTTTGTTTGACTTTTGTATCTTGTGTGGATTCGGTTGTATGCTTGAGTTTCAGTTGTTTGTGACTGCAATTAAGAGTATTTGCCTTCGATTGTTCGTTCCAATTGTCGATTTTGACCATGTTTGTTTAAAGTTAGGGTTTGAGTTTTTAATTTTGACCTTAATAAATAGTATTTGACTTCGATTGAGACTAATAATTGTCGATTATGACTTTTAATTGGTTTTGATTTCGACCTTAAGGTTTTGAGTTTTTATGGTGACTTTTCGAAAACGATTTATGGTTTGGGGTTTGGAATATAAGTTAGTTAAATTGATTTCATTAATCGTTTATTAATGAATAAGGCTTTCAATTATTAATTAGGGTTTCAATTTTCAATTAGGGTTTTAATTTTCAATTGCAAACTATAAATCTATAATAAATGGTTCCTTAATAAAGTTTATTTAATAATGCTATTTAATAATGTCAATTTTGGTTTCAATTTTCAATTGTAAACAGTAAGCTCTAATAATGTTCATTTGAGTATGTAATTTTCATCTTGTAAACTGTATTGAAGTTTTATCTGCTATCTTATATTCACTGTTCTAAACTGTTTGTAACAATAATACAGTCTTTACTTTTCACTCACTACTCTAGTGACATTTTTATTATGGGTGTTTCATTTATTGATTGTTTGTGACACCCCCTTTCTGTCTGAATGATGATGTGAAGGATATGAGTGATGAATTTGATGAAGATTCTGGCAATTCCCATATGATGATTTAGACTTGAGGGTGGCTGAGTTACATGTGGAAACTGAAATAGTAGATGTAGAGCCTAATGTGACTAATGAGGGAGGGGCTAATAATACTCCTGAACCCATCAAGGCAGCATCTCCAAAAAACAATTTGAAGGCATTTGTCTGGGAACATATGGAGGACATTATGTTACCTCGTGGTGTAAAAAAAATAAGAGTAAACTTGTGCCAAAATAATGTCAAATCAACCTGCTGGTACCACGACTCATCTAATGAGACACTTGAAACTTGCTTGTCCTGCAAGACATAAGTTGTTTTCTAAAGATTTTACACCCAAATCTGGAGGTTGTAAGTCTTTACAATCTCAATTACATGGGATTGTATTTTCTGAGGGTGAAAGTTTTGTTCAAACTTTTACATTTGATTGGGATAGGGTAAGGAATTAGCAGCACATATGATATTAGCTCATGAATATCCTTTCATGATAGTTGAACATAAGTTATTTAATGAATTATTGACGGTACAAAAAGCTTAGTAAGTTTGTTGTTAGGAAAGAATGCTTTCAATTTTATGAGAGGGACATGGAGAAAATTATGGGTTTGTTGGGAACTATTGATAGGGTTGATTTGACCACATACTGTCGGCGGTCTGGTGTTCAAAGAATATGCTACATGGTCATCTCTTGCCATTTTATTGATAGATATGTTTTTTATTCTTATTATTTGCTGTTTTTTGTTTTTTATTTTTCTGTATTCTGTTTTCTGTTTTGTCTTATGAGTTTTAATTGTACTCTTTTAATTTTCAGGAATTGGCAATTGCAAAAGCAAGTACTTAGGTTGGTAAATGTGCCACCACCATACAATGAGATTGCTTTAGCTAAAGAGGTACATGGGATTAGTAACTCTTATGGTACTAGTGATAAGGTGGCCTCTGTTACATATAATGCTAGTGCTAATGATGTGTGTATTGACATTTTAAAATCTGACAAAAAAGTTAAGTTAAATCTTGTCTTAAATGGTAAACTGTTTCATGTACGTTATTGTGCCCATATTATAAATTTATTGGTAAAGGATGTGTTAGAGGAAATAGAGATGGTGACTATTGTAGTTAGGAATGGTGTTAAGTACTTGTTTGGATCTGAGAATAGGTAGACCTCTTTCAATGAGCATAGGCTTAATTTACAGTTGCCTTCAAATAAGCAATTATTGGACAACAATACAAGGTGAAACTCTACTTATATAATGTTAGGCTGCCAATAAAAATAGACAATGTTTTATAAAATTCGCTGCGGAAGATGATAACTTAAAATTTTGTCCTTCTACGTTACAATGGGAATAAGTTCATGAAGTCTGTGAATTTCTTGAGGTTTTCCTAGATGTTACTAATTTGATCTGTGGCAGCAACTATCCAACAGACAACTTATTTTTGAGTAAGTTAATTAGAATTAAGGAATTGATAAGTGAACAGTTGAAAAATGAAGACACTAAACACATGTAAAGTATGGCGCACAATGGCATTGAAGTCTGAGGATTGGATGAATCTAACCTCTTGATTTATTTTGGCTTTATCTTGGATCTTAGATATAAAAGGAGATTGCTTAGTTTTGCATTTGTACTAATCTACCCTATTAATTAAGGTTCAAGAATTAAAACTATTGAAAAAGTTTTTCATAATGTATATGATCAACATGTTGAAGTGTTTAGTTATTCAAATGATGAAGAGCATGAGTCTTTCATATCTACCTCTAAATAACCTCCTGCCTCTAAAATTGCCTCACAATAGTAGAAGCAAATATAAAAGACTCATGCTCTTCATGATATGAACAACTAAAGACTTCAACATATTATCATATACATTATGGAACGCTTTCTCAATAATTTAAATTTTGAAATCATAATCAATAGGGCACATTGATTCAAATGTAAAACTAAGCAATCTCATCTTATATGTTGGATCCAAAATAGAGCCAAAACAAATTAAGAAGTCCGATTCATTTCAATACTTATCGAACTTCAATGCCATTCTTACACCATACTTTACATGTGTTTATTGTCTTCATTTTCCAATTGTCCATTTATCAATTCCTAATCCCACTTAACTCAAGCAAAAAATAAGTTGACTGTTGCATAGTTACTGCCACTGATCATATTAGTAACATTTAGAAAAATCTCAAGAAAGTCACAGACTTCATGTACTTATTCCCATTGTAAAGTAAAAGGATATAATTTGTTAAAGTTATCATCTTTCTCAACAAATTTCATAAAATATTGTCTATATTTATAGGCAGTGCTTAACATCACATAAGTAGAGTTCCACCGTGTATTGTTGTCCAAGACTAACTTATTTGAAGACAATTGTAAATTAAGTCTATGCTCATTGAAAGAGATCAACATATTCTCAAATCTAAACAAGTACTTAACACCATCCTAACGGCATTAGTCACCATCTTTATTTCCTTCAACCCATCCTTTACCAATAGATTTATAATATGGGCACAACAACAGACATGAAACAGTTTACCACTTAAGACAAGATTGGACTTCGCTTTGTAGTCAAATTTCAAAATGTCAATACACACATCATTAGCACTAGCATTATCTACTGTAACAAATACCACCTTATCAGTAATAACATAAGAGTTACTAACCCTACGTACCTCTTTAGCTAAAGCAATCCCATTGTGTGATGGTGGCACATTTACAAAGATAAGAACTTGCTTTTGCAATTGTCAATTCCTGAAAGTTAAAAGAAGACAATTAAACTCACAAGACAAAACAAAAAACAGAAAACAAAAAATAATAACAATAAAAAACATACCTATCAATAAAATGGCAAGTGATGACCATGTAGCCTATTCTTTGAACACCAGACCATCAATAGTATGTGGTCAACCCAACCCTATCAATAGTTCCTAAGAAACCCTTAATTTTCTCTTATTCCCTATCATAAACTAGAAAGCATTATTTCCTAACAACAAACCTACTAAAATTTTTGTAATAAGAAGTGTATGTCCTAAAGAATTTATTAAATAACTTATGTTCAACTATCATAAAAGGATATTCATGAACTAATATCATACGTACTAATTCCTTAACCTTATCTTAATAAAATATAAAAGTTTGAACAGAACTTTCACCCTCAAAAAGTACAACCCCATGTAATTGGGATTGTAAAAAGTTACAACCTATAGATTTGGGTGCAAAATCTTTAGAAACAACTTATGTCTAGTAGGGCAAGCAAGTTTCAAGTGTCTCATTAAATGAGTGGTGGTACAACCAAGTTGATTTGACATTATTCTAGTACAATGTTTCCACTTGTTTTTCTTTACACCACCAGGTAACATAATGGCGTCCATATGTTCCTAGACAAAAGTCTTGAAATTTTTTTTTGGAGATGCTGCTTTGGTGGATCCACGAGTAGGAATAGCCTCATTAGCCACCCCCTCAATTAGTCTCATTAGGCTTTACCTCTACTGTTTCAATTTTCACTTCCAACTCAGGCACCCCAAGTTTGAATCATCATTGGAATTGCCAAATTCATCTTGAAGTACATCAACTATATCCTCTACATCATCATTCAGAATGGGTTTATCTGAATTCAGAGACGGGGTGTCAAAAGAGTCAACAAATGAAACACCCATGATAAAACTGTCACTAGAATAGTGAGTGAAAACTAAACATTGTACTATTATTACAAATAATTTAGAACAGTGAATATAGTATAGCAGGCAAAACTTCAATGCACTTTGTAAGATATAAATTACACACTAAAATGAACATTTGAAAATAACATTATTAAATAAACTTTATTAAAGAAACATTTATTGCAGACTTACGGTCTGCAATTGAAAATTGAAATCCTAATTGAAATTATAAACCCTAATTGAAAATTGAAAGTCAATCCAAAAAGTCAACATAAAATCCAAACATAAATAGCCAAAAAAACATGGATTCAATCACAAATGGAATATATAGACAATTAATTTACATAATAGTGCACATGCAATACGAAATCGAAACCATATTTTAAAGTCAAACTAAAAAGTCAAACCACATCTACACATAAAATAATTGATTTTTACCTTGAACTAGTGACAATAAGACTCGATATGACATTGAGATGGCTGAGGGAAGTAGAAACCACTCAAAAATTTGCCAAAACTTGAGAGACTTTGAGAGTTGAATCAGCAAAGAATTGAGAGAGTTTAAGAGAGAGTAAGGCGATTAGATTATTATGTTTAATTTTGGTTTATATGATAGAACAGGTGGAATGTGAATGGGCTAGTCCATAATGATTCATGATCATATATATAAATGGGACAATAAATATTCATATTAATTATTATAAATGTTTATCATATTATTAAATTAATATATTAATTATTATATTACTAATATTTTGCCAATCGAATCGGGCTATTCGAGCTATTCGGCTACTTTGAAAAAATATCAAAATTAATGCTTGATTCTATGTTTTATTTCTCAAATCGAGCTATGAGCCGAGCTTTTCGAATCGAATACGACCAAGCTGTTCGAGCTTTTGGGTTCATTCACAGGCCCTAGAGATTGGCATGTATCTTGGCATGGCATCTCCTTGGTTGGTGCAACCATGGCGTGTCGGACAATTGGATGATGAAAAAGCATTATTCGGAGCCAAGTTACCGTTAAGTTTTTCATTGACGTAAGTTGTAATTGTAAAATAGTTCAAGTGTTGGTGCGTGGTGGCTTGTGTATTTATTGTTATGTTGTAAATTGAGTTTGAATTTAGTTTTGTTAAAAATGATCGAGCAAATTTATGGATCGAAAAGTTCGAAAATCTAACCGAATATAGAATCGATTCTACTCCAAAAAATTAACTTCGAATACGACCTGAGCAGTGATTTTCGATATTCAACCAATTCGAATCGAATCGAATCTGTGTTCGAATGATTTCAAGTCATATTCAAATCCTAGGATATTCGGTAGTATGTTCGGTTCATTCACAGGCCTAGCTATACGCCCTCAAATATAAGTTGATTCCTCGACCTCCAAATGTAGTAGACCGCTGCTGAGAACCCCATCATTCTAAGCCGACTGACGAATGATTTGCCCGTTCCCGCAGTCAGCAACCAAGAAAATTGGAGGAATTGCACCTTTTGACACTTTTTATTAACTTGGAGAACCATTTTCCATTTTTACAATAAATAGTTCAATGGGTGAGCAAAATGATTAAATTACCCTCCACGATTTTCTGACGTTTTTTCCTAGTAAAAGAGGTTCGATTTTGGTAGTTGTTTTCTCTAAAAGTTTCAGTTTTTGCAAAAAAAAATTCGATTTTCGTAGTTTTTTGGAAAAAAGTTCGATTTTGGTAGTTGTTTGACAAAAATTGTTCGATTGGTAGTTGTTTCGCAAAAAATGTTTGATTTTTTTCATATTTTTTTCTTATTAAGGTTCGACTTTTTTCGATATTTTCCTAGTAAAAATGATTCGATTTTGGTACTTTTTTGCCAAAAAGTTTCGTAGTTTGCTAAAAAGGTTAGTTTTCATAGTTTCTTCACAAAAATCGTTCCATTTTTAGTTTTTTTGCAAAAAAGTTGGATTTTCGTAGTTTTTTCGCAAAAATGTTCAATTTTGGTAGTTATTTGACAAAAAAGTGTTCAATTTTGGTAATTGTTTGCCAAAAACTACCAATACCGTACTTATTTTGCCAAAATCGGAACTTTTAGTAAAAAAATCGGAGGGTAATTTAATTATTTCGCCCACCCCTTATTTTATTTATTGTAAAAAAATATAAAAAGTTACTCCAAATTAATAAAAATTGTCAAAAGGTATCATTCCTCAAATTTTCTCCTCAGCAACCAGCTAAGCTCAACATTCCAACCACCCGTTATGTGGAACTCCTTCAAATATTACACAACCTTTCTCCAAACTATACAAGTGAATGCACACTCAAAGAAAATGTGGCTCTCGATTTCAGTGTAAAACTGACAAAACATAGGTCTATCCAAGTCCGGTTTCGGTGCATCAATAATTCCATGCATCAGGTTCATCAATATACCCGTTTAAAGGTTTAACGTGGGTACTGTACCCATTTAACTTCATCATTGGTACAAGAAACAATATCAACATAACTTGTACCCAAATTATACTATAACAATGGTACAGTTCCACATATTTATTAATCCAAAATAAAAGTAGTAGATATATATCGTGGCCCTTAATTTATAAGATATTATGGCCAAACCCCCTTGATGCACACAATCTTTTCACGGCCTATCAGGGCCGGCCCTGGGGGGTGGCCTGGGGGGGGGGGGGCGACCGCCCAGGGCCCCGAGATTTTAGGGGTGTTGGAATATCCCGGGGTTGCAAGACACAATGAACTACGATAGTTCATATGTCTAGAAAACCCTAATTCGTTGATCGTTAGAACTTACACAATGAAACTAGCTCATAGAAGTATATGTTTAAAGGTAGTGTGAATATGCTACAAATAACATATAAAAGAGTAGTGCTACAAAGTTATACCTTTGAAGCGTGAGCGGAAGCTTTGTAAATCTTTAAGCGCTTATCCCCACACCTTGCTCCTTTGCTTTCTCCTTGAAGAAATGTCTATCACCAAGGTGATATGAAACTACTATGAAATAGTCCACACCAATACCTTAGATAGCAATAAGACACACTTGGACTAGTGTGTGTTATTGAGGAGTATGTAGTCTTTACTACTATAGCAAAAATGTAGAACTAGTTCTACACTCTACACTTAGAGTTTTGCTAGAGGGTTGAGGTTGAAGATGAAGTGTGTTTGTTTGTGTTCTTGTGTTCTCTAGCAAGAGATATGCAAGACTTAGATTGATGTTCTACCCATTCTATATCATCTTATGATATAGAATGGATGATGAAACACATTATACACTAAACAAACACATTAACCATCCATATGGTTAATGCCTCTTGGTCTATGGAAGATTCTCTTACAAGAGTTCTTCCCAAGACTTACAAAGCCTTCCCAAGGCATAAAGTAGCCACCAAGATGTCAACCATTCATGATGATGGAATTAATTAATCTTAATTAATTAATTAAATCATATCTTATTTAATTAATTCATTAATTAATTAAATCATTTCAATAAATGATAATATATATATATATATCTCACATATATATATATATACATAAACCCCAAATGGTGTGTCCGGAACCAATTCCGGGCGCACCATCGGTTCGGTCAGGACACGATCTCGATCGAACCGAAATTCCTCAATATGGATCAAATCCCTTATTCACTTTCGGGTCACTACTCGAAAGTATCTTCGGTAATTGTTACGTGTGTGACCTCATAGCCCGAGTAACGAAGGCATCGGGATTCAACGTATAAGACCGTATACACGAATCCCGAAGATCATCGAGAGAGCCTAGTCTGCCATTCGATGACCCCCGGCATTATCTCGGGTGAGACTACTGATAGTTCAGATAACTATCGGTTGTTGAACCGTATATATAGATGATATAGTTCACGGGCACTAATTGAGGAAATTGACACATCAATTTCCAACACTCCCACTTGCTCTTGGACTATTACCAATGTCTCGGATGTACACTTGCATCCTTGTCACATGATTCCCTTTGTCCTCGGTTTTCATCATAGGCTAAAGCAAGAAAGCGTGTCGCCAACTCCTATGACATAATTTCTCGTAACACGAGATAGTCTCACTCCCGTTCATAACGGGTGAATTCATAAGTAAGACTAACTCTCCGAGTGGCCAGAAAAACCTTCCCTATATACCAGGGTGGACAAAGACCCTACCAACGTACCCCATTACCACCAGTAACGGATGGGTCCGGAAGTAGTCAAAGCCTCATGCTCACGTAGCATGAGAATGATATGCATGTAGGTCTCAGAACCTCTATCATATGGCTCGTGTGAAATATAGGACACAATATCTCTTCTATAATTTCACAACGGTCACTGTCCAGTACCATGTCAAGACTCTCTTGACAATGAACCCATGTAATGATTTGGACCATCCTTTTGACTTAAGAAACAAAGTCAAACGAATCATTACACACTAGTTTGGTTGTGTCCGTTCCCAAAACGCTGGGACACACCACTAGGGACAATGTAATCACCATAGTTCTTGTCTTGAAAAAGGGGTTCCTTAGCCAATACACTTATTGGCTCCTCTTCAAGAACTCGTGATTACATGGGAATTAAAATATTTATCATACAACTATGATTAAATATTCAATTGTTTATTCAAGTGCTATAAAAGAATAGGCAATCAATAAACAAGAAGTAATACTTTTATTCAACAACAAGAGTTTTACAAAAGTATACTTCATACATATAAAACAAATAAACTGAAATAAAGCTCCCACTAAGACTAAGACCACTCGGACCTAAGCCTAAGTCCAATAGCTGAAGTATGGAACTCATGTTTAGTCTGAGGTAACGGTTTAGTCAAGGGATCAGCTGCGTTGTCGTCTGTATCCACTTTGGATACATTGATGTCACCTCTCTGGAACATTTCTCGGACGAGGTGATACTTCCTAAGGACATGCTTAGACTTATGATGAGCCCTAGGTTCCTTAGCCTGTGCTATGGCTCCAGTGTTATCACATAACAACTCAATTGGACCATCAGCGCTAGGAACTACCCCAAGCTCAGTCATAAACTTCTTAAGCCAACATGCCTCCTTGGCTGCTTCAGAAGCTGCAATGTACTCGGCCTCCGTAGTAGAATCTGCAACTGTGTCCTGCTTGGAACTCTTCCAACAGATGGCTCCACCGTTCAGGCAGAATACAAACCCGGTCTGAGAACGAAAATCGTCTCGATCGGTTTGGAAACTGGCATCTGTGAAACCTTTTGCAATCAACTCCTCATCTCCGCCATATACCAGAAACATATCCTTAGTCCTTCTCAAGTACTTAAGGATAGATTTCACAGCGGTCCAATGGCTGTTGCCTGGATTCGCTTGATATCGGCTGGTCAGACTCAGAGCGTACGATACGTCTGGTCTAGTGCACAACATGGCATACATGATAGATCCTATGGCTGAAGCATACGGGACTCTACTCATGTTCTCCTTCTCGACGTCAGTGGTGGGGCACTGACTTTTGCCGAGAATAGTACCAGTTGTGATAGGCAGTATTCCCTTTTTGGAATCGATCATATCGAATCGTCTCAGAACCTTATCAATATAAGTGTCCTGTCTCAGGCCAATCAACCTATTGGCTCGATCTCGATATATCTTGATTCCAAGGATATACTGCGCCTCTCCTAAGTCCTTCATTGAGAAACACTTACACAACCATCTCTTGACTGACTCAAGGAACGGTTTGTTGTTTCCAATGATCAGTATGTCATCTACATACAGGACTATAAATGCAATGTGGCTCCCACTTACCTTCTTGTATACACAAGCATCCTCCTCATTCTGAATGAAGCCAAATTCTTTAATTGCTTCATCGAATCGGAGGTTCCAACTGCGAGAAGCTTGCTTGAGTCCATAAATGGATCTCTGAAGCTTACATACCTTCTTAGGTCCTTTCGGACATGTAAAGCCTGGAGGTTGTGTCATGTACACATCCTCCTCAAGGTTTCCATTAAGGAAAGCGGTCTTTACATCCATTTGCCATATCTCATAGTCATAATATGCGGCAATGGCTAAGAGGATCCGAATAGACTTGAACATGACTACCGGTGAGTAGGTTTCATCATAGTCAATACCATGAATTTGTTTGAAACCCTTCGCCACTAGTCTAGCCTTGTAAACATGGACATTTCCATCTTTATCAAGCTTTTTCTTAAAGACCCACTTACACTCGATAGGTCTAGCACCTTCGGGTAAGTGAACCAATGTCCAGACATCATTCTGGTACATAGAGTCTATCTCGGATTTCATGGCTTCAAGCCATGACTCGCTATCTGGCCCTTTCATTGCGGCTCCATAAGTATAAGGCTCGTCGTCTTCTATCAAGAAGGATTCCCCATACCATCTATCGGGAACATGACGAGTCCTATTGGATTTCCTAAGGGTCGGTACTTCTTCAGGAGTTTCATCTACCGTGGATCTAGGGTCCAAGATAGGATCCACCATGAATGGAGGATCTACTTCCTGAAGTGAGCCTGCCGAGTTTGTTAACTCGACTTGCTCATTTGATGAGACCCTTGAGTTCAATAACCCAACTCTCCTATTCAATGAGTTTCTTGAGTTCGATAACTCAACTTGCTCATTAAACGTGTCGAATGAGTTCATTAACTCATTTGGCTCATCATCTTGAACTTCTTCAAGTTGTACCATATCTCTGACATTTCCTGATAAAAACTCTTTCTCAAGGAAATGCGCTGTCCTAGCCACGAAAATCTTATTTTCTGGCTTAAGGTAGAAATAATACCCTTTGGTTTCCTTTGGATAACCAATGAAATGGCACAAGTCAGCCTTTGGGCCTAGCTTGTCTACGTTCAATTTCTTGACGTAGGCCAAGCAACCCCAAACCCTGAGAAAGCTAATCTTGGGACGTTTCCCAAACCACATCTCATATGGTACTTTCTCAGCTGACTTGGTTGGACAATTATTTAAGGTAAGTGCGGCAGTTTGCAACGCGTAACCCCAGAAGCTGACATGTAGGTCGGTTCGACTCATCATGGATCGCAAACTGTCTAACAGAGTGCGATTCCTCCTTTCGGACACACCATTATGTTGTGGTGTTCCGGCCGGTGTGAGTTGTGAAACAATTCCACAATCTCTAAGATGAGCGTCAAACTCGTGGCTCATATATTCGCCTCCTCGATCGGATCGAAGAGTCTTAATAGTCTTGCCGAGTTGATTCTCTACTTCATTTTGGAATTCTTTGAACTTTTCAAAGGCTTCACTCTTGTGCTTCATTAGATAGACATAGCCATAACGGCTAAGGTCATCCGTGAAGGTAATGAAGTAGGGAAAACCACCTCTTGCAGGAGTGTTCATTGGACCACATACATCGGTATGTATTATCCCCAATAAATCACTTGCCCTTTCACTCGTTCCAGTGAAAGGCGATTTGGTCATCTTGCTTAAAAGGCATGATTCGCATTGGTCATATGATTCAAAATCAAGTGTCTCAATAATTCCACTTTCGTGGAGTTTCTTGATGCGATTTTCATTTATATGACCAAGTCTGCAATGCCATAGGTAGGTAGGATTCAAGTCGTTAGGCTTGTTCCTTTTAATATTTACGTTATATACCTCATGATCCTCATCTAGTATGAAAAGGCCATTTTGGTTTGAAGCTTTTGCATAAAGTAAACCATCACGATTAATAGAACACATATTTCTTTCCATAAGGATGGTAAAACCATCATTGTTCAAAACAGATATGGAAATAATATTTCTAGAAATAGCGGGAATACAATATACATTATTTAAAACTAAGACCATCCCGGATGGTAGTTTTAAATCTATCTTGCCCACGGCAACTGCAGCAACCTTTGCTCCATTGCCCACCCGCAAGTCCACCTCTCCCTTCCGAAGAGCTCTACTGTCCTGCAGTACCTGCATATTTCGACAAATATGAGAACCACATCCTGAGTCAAGTACCCAAGTAGAGTTATTAGAGGTGATAAAAGCTTCAATAACGAATATACCTGCCGGAAGAGTCCCACTCTTCTTGTCTTCGAGGTACTTCTTGCAGTTCCTCTTCCAGTGACCAGGTGTATTACAATAATGACACTGGTCAGTCCCCTTAGGACCTTTAGCCGGAGTTTTGGAAGTCTGGGCCTTGACTGTTTTGATAGATCCAGTCTTGGCCTTTCCCTTCCATTTCCCCTTGCCTTTCTTAAAGGCCTTCTTGTTCTGAATCATCAGAACAGAGGGAGTAGGGGTAGAGCTCTTCCCACACTTCAACGCAGTATCAGCCGTGCTGATCATGTTATGTAACTCCGATAACGATTTATCGAAGTCATGCATGTTGAAGTTCATGACAAAGTTACCAAACTTGTCAGGAAGGGAACGGAGGATTATGTCAACGGCCAAATCCTTGGAAAACTGAGTTCCCAAAGACTCAAGTCTCTCGATGATCCCAATCATCTTGAGAACATGAGGACTGGCCTGTTGACCATTGGATAGTTTGCAATCCATGAGGGCACAAACAGCTTCGTACCGCTCATTTCTTGCCCGCTTCTGGAACATCTCTTCCAGTCTGCTGTACATGTCATATGCTGCCACATTTTCGAACTGAATCTGAAGATTCGGTTCCATGTTGGCTAGCATAAGACATTGGACATCCAATGCATCATCCACGTGTACATCATATGCACTACGTTCTAGCTCATCGGCATTATCTCCGGGTGGTGGAGGAAGTTCTTCCTTAAGAACATACTCGACTTTCTCGTGCTTGAGAACGATTCTCAAGTTACGAGACCAGTCGTTGAAGTTATTGCCATTGAGTTTACACTTCTCAAGTGTAGATCGGAGTGAATTTGAAGTTGATTTCTTAGCAGTTGCCATCTAAAAACATGCGAGTATGAAACGACATTCAGTTTAATTTATATGTAAAACATACGATACAAGTAAAGCATGCTTGAAATAATAATACGAGTACCAACAACCCCTCGAAGTGTACAAGTATACCAAGACCCCACGGACTTGGGTATGAGCGGCACACGCAATCATCCTCATATTCCAATCCATGGGTAAGTCCTACTAGACTATCATATATTAATCATCCAATGATTATATATGACTCGTGGCGTCTATCATTAGTCGTTTTATGACACTATAGACTTCCTTTGCCAAACGGGCCGGTTCGATGGGCTAACCTGTAGCCACGTTTTAAGTAACCTTAGTTCACCATAAAGGGATGGATTACATTTGCCGGTTCGATGGGCTAACCTGTAGCGCATGTAATCCCATTGCCTCCTATTCCTATGAATCAAAGTGCCCATCTAGGGATGATCCACCCGAAACGTAGGAAAGTTTGACAACTTTGAACTTAGGTTTGGCAAACACTTAATTATTACGTGGAGGGGTTTAGATTAAACATGTAATCCACATTTCATGCATATCACATAAGGTATACATATACTTCAAGAAAATATATGTAAGCATGAAACATGGCATGAATAATAAACACTTTAAAGGGACGTGATATGGCCTAAAAGACATTAAATAAAACTAGTCTAACTAGTTCTAAACTAAGTCCTTGGTCTCCGTCTTCTTGGACATCGCCATGCTCCAAGTCCGTCTCTTCATGTCTTGTTACATAATCAACTTTCGCATTAAATGGCACATGCGCCGCGAAAAAGAAATAACAATACAATAATTTAAAACGACACATGCGTCGTATTTCAATATCAAGGACAGTACGCAGACTGTATTTCGAATAAATACTAGGCCATATCAAATCCCCATTCCATTCAGACTACAGTTTATATATGTATAACACATTATACATAAAACACATAAACATACTAGGAATGGAATAAAACACACAAGCAACACACAACTCACACACATACTCACATTCAAATAATGTGAATCATAGTCATATATGCATATCATAACCTTTAGTTGTCCAACAACTAACATAGCCAATTATCGGAAGTTTTACCATAAGTTCAACATTTTGAACTAATAACCCAATTACATTCAAAGAGACTTAGCATAAGTTATATTTGTTAAGGTTTGAAATTCATAATAACTCAAACCTCAAACTTCCTTTCGATACTCAATTAATCAATTTAATTAGTACCGATAGGATAAAATCAAAGTGCTCCCACTTACCTCCACAAGACTCGCCATAAGACGATCTTATGTTGGAAGAGCTAGATTTTGACATACATGCTAATTTTAAACTATTTTAAACTTCTCAAAGAATGTTTTGGACTTATAGAATTATTTCCGGAATGAAAACAATCTCTAAGTCACCCATAACAAACCGAAAACGTCCATAATCATCAAATGACTTTGGACTTAATCGATTTGTTTTGTTTCGAAATCATCAAATGACTTTGGACGTGCATGGATGCGTCCAGGGGGACCGAACCAGGCTTTGGGCCAAGGCGTTCGGTATCCAGGGATAGCCGAGGGTGCGCGTTCCAGTGGAGCCGTGCCCTTGGCTTACCTGGACGCACGCGAAACTTAGGTTTTGTCGGGGAGGGTTTTCCGAATACGAAAATCGGCTACGGTTCATATATCGACATATATACTATATGGTACTACTTTAAACACTTCTAGAACATGTTAAACGTGTAATATAGCTCTTGATACCATGTTGGAATATCCCGGGGTTGCAAGACACAATGAACTACGATAGTTCATATGTCTAGAAAACCCTAATTCGTTGATCGTTAGAACTTACACAATGAAACTAGCTCATAGAAGTATATGTTTAAAGGTAGTGTGAATATGCTACAAATAACATATAAAAGAGTAGTGCTACAAAGTTATACCTTTGAAGCGTGAGCGGAAGCTTTGTAAATCTTTAAGCGCTTATCCCCACACCTTGCTCCTTTGCTTTCTCCTTGAAGAAATGTCTATCACCAAGGTGATATGAAACTACTATGAAATAGTCCACACCAATACCTTAGATAGCAATAAGACACACTTGGAATAGTGTGTGTTATTGAGGAGTATGTAGTCTTTACTACTATAGCAAAAATGTAGAACTAGTTCTACACTCTACACTTAGAGTTTTGCTAGAGGGTTGAGGTTGAAGATGAAGTGTGTTTGTTTGTGTTCTTGTGTTCTCTAGCAAGAGATATGCAAGACTTAGATTGATGTTCTACCCATTCTATATCATCTTATGATATAGAATGGATGATGAAACACATTATACACTAAACAAACACATTAACCATCCATATGGTTAATGCCTCTTGGTCTATGGAAGATTCTCTTACAAGAGTTCTTCCCAAGACTTACAAAGCCTTCCCAAGGCATAAAGTAGCCACCAAGATGTCAACCATTCATGATGATGGAATTAATTAATCTTAATTAATTAATTAAATCATATCTTATTTAATTAATTCATTAATTAATTAAATCATTTCAATAAATGATAATATATATATATATATATCTCACATATATATATATATACATAAACCCCAAATGGTGTGTCCGGAACCAATTCCGGGCGCACCATCGGTTCGGTCAGGACACGATCTCGATCGAACCGAAATTCCTCAATATGGATCAAATCCCTTATTCACTTTCGGGTCACTACTCGAAAGTATCTTCGGTAATTGTTACGTGTGTGACCTCATAGCCCGAGTAACGAAGGCATCGGGATTCAACGTATAAGACCGTATACACGAATCCCGAAGATCATCGAGAGAGCCTAGTCTGCCATTCGATGACCCCCGGCATTATCTCGGGTGAGACTACTGATAGTTCAGATAACTATCGGTTGTTGAACCGTATATATAGATGATATAGTTCACGGGCACTAATTGAGGAAATTGACACATCAATTTCCAACAAGGGGCCCCCAAATTTTCAAAATTTTCTATATATATATATATCACATTTAGATGTAAAATAAATGACAAGAAGCATAGGTTTTTTTTTTTTTTTGATAATTAACATTAGCATATATAATAGTGTACTAATTACATCATAACAAGCATAACCAACATAAAGTATCAAAGTTTGACTAACAGAGAAGATAAAAACAACATTTAAAACATTTAGATCATACTAAGTAGCAAAATCAGATCTAAATGTGGAGCTATTAAACTGGAGCAAATCAAAAGTAGCCATTTTCGACGTGATGAGATAAATGTTGATTGGCTGCTGAAGATGTTGAGTCAAAATATTGCTCCATTCCGTATTAGAAAAAGCATAAGGCATGTGTCTAACGAGAACCTGTGAAAGAAAAGTGTCAAATATTAAGTAAATTTTGGAGGTAACATGAGAGTGATGAAGTTTGGTAGCAAGTAGTAGACCTAAACCTATAGCTTGTAGAATACATTGTTGGTAAATGGTATCAGGATATTGGTGTGTTATGTTTATGGATATTGTGTTTGTGAAGGTCAGTTGGTGTTGTTGTATAGAGCCTTGAAGGTGGATATGGAGGTTAGGTGAATGTTTAATTTGAAAATGTATTGTCTGTGTGACTAGATTATTTCGGGTGTTAGGTGTAGAAGGAAATGATATTTGTTTAAAGTGATTGGGTTTGTGATTGGTATTTGGCTGCAGTAGAGTTTTCCATAGGTTGAGAGTGGCATTTCTATAAGCTACAAGTTGTGGTAAATGAAATTTAGATGTATTAAAATTTAATTTGTTTCTATAGATCCATATACTCCAATATGTGGGGTAATATTTTGTTTATGATTAATAGCTTTGATGAGTGTTTGGGTTATATTGGATGGATTGGTGTGGAAGTGATAGTTCTTAAAGGATGTCCAAAGTGGTGCAATGTTTAGGCATAGACGAAAGACGTGATCAATCTCCTCTTGGCTATGTCCACACATTAGACATCGGGTATCAATTTGTTTGGATGTTTTGTGGGAAAGATTTGCTTTGGTTTGGAGTCTATTATAAAGGAGTTTCCAAAGAAAGAGCTTAATTTTTTGAGGAATTTTCATTTTCCATAAGTGTTTCCATGTATGTTGTGGGATAAGTGGAAAACTTTTTGGTTTCTGGAGAAGGATCGGGCTTTGTTGGATGAGGAATTTGTAGAAATTATTTGTATTGGGGGATTTGAAGATGTTTTGAGGGAGCCATAAGTAATCTAAAGTTTGGGATGTGATGGTTAGTCTTAAAATATGAGTTCCTATTGAGGATGGGAACAGTTCTTGGAGGAGAGGTTTATTCCATAGGGAGTTATTGGTTGTAAGTTGATTAAGATGGTTAATTTTGTTGTGAGAGGGTTGGAATTGTGTAAGTGAAATAGTTTGGAAGGATTTGTCTTGAGGTTTAAACCATGGGTCTTTCCATATGTGTATATGATGGATGTTTTGTTTGGTGATGTTGATATGGGGTTTTATTCTGTTAAGGCTTTTGGCTAGGTTTTTCCAGGTATAAGTAGCATGGTATTGATATTTAGTGGATGGCATTTGTGTTGTAGGATAGTATTTTGGTTTAAGGACAGAGTTTGTTAGGGAGTTGTGATCGGTAATGATATTCCAGCATGATTTAGCAAGAAGGGCTGTGTTAAAGGATTTTAAATCTTTTATTCCTAGTCCTCGGAGATGGAGTGGCTGTTTGAGAAAGTCCCAGTTCAGCCAGTGTAATTTTGTTTGGGAATGATTGTGCCATAAAAAGTTGGAAAAAAGATTTTCAATTTGTTTGATTACATATTGAGGAAAAGCATAAATAGACATAGGGTAGACTAATAGGCTAGTAAGAGAAGATTTTATCAAAGTGATTTTCCCAGCTTGGTTAAGGAGTTTTGTATTCCAAGAAGTAATAGTGGTTTTAATTTTAGAGATATATTCTTCAAAAATTTGATGTTTATGTGTATGAATATCTAAAGAAATTCCTAAATATTTGCCAAATTTTAAAGATTCTTTGAAAGTTAAGGTATCTAAATTTTTTGCTTTTGGAGAAGTGAAGTATGGGGGCTGAAAACAATGTGGGATTTCATAATTGATTTACTGGCCTGAGAAGAAATTATAATTTTGAAGAAGTTGTTGAAAATTATTGGTACAAGTTTTATTAAGTTTTAAGAAATAATAACTATCGTCCGCAAAGAAGAGGTGAGTTATTTGGGGATTATTACGAGAGATTTTGATGCCAGTAATAAGGTTTTGAGTTTGCGCAGTTAGAAGATTAGCGGAAAGAGCTTCCATACATATAGAGAATAAGAGAGGTGATAGGGGATCACCTTGACGAAGTCCGCATGATGAGGTGAAGGGGGATGTGATGTTACCATTGATAATTAAAGAGTATTGAATAGTAGTTAAACACTTAGAAATAATATCTAACCAATTAGAAGGAAAATTCTTTTTTTTTTTAATATATCTAACAAGAAAGCCCAAGATATTCTATCGAATGCTTTACTCATATCGATTTTAATAGCAGCTAATCCGAATTTTTTAGATTTGGAAAGTCTAATATGATTAGTAAGTTCTTGTGCTAAAATGATATGATGTCTTATGGAACGACCATAAATAAACCCATTTTGGTGCTTAGTTATTAAAGAGGACATAAAGGGTTTGAGTCTATTAACTAGTATTTTGGTGTTAATGGTCCGTTTGGATTGGGGTGAATCAGGGGGAGGAGAATTTTAAAAAAATCTCCTAGGGGAAGAGAATCAAGGGGAATCAGGGAGAATATATTTTATTGTTGTTTGGGTACCATGATTTTGAACTAGGGGAATCAGGGGGAATTAGGGAGAATAGTATATTTTAATGTGTAATATTGTATTCTCCTTGATTCCCCTTGAATTTGGAGGGTAGAGATTTGAAGGGGAATGAAGGGTAATGGGGGTGAATCAAGGGGAATAGTTTCTCCTAGGGTAGAAAATTATTAGGTTCCCAAACACAAAAAAAAAACTAAATTCTCCCTGATTCCCCTTGATTCACCCCAATCCAAACAGACCATAAGTTTGAGAAGGACATTACAAAGACTAATGGGTCGGTAATCAGTTATATGTTTGGGGGAGGGTTTTTTTTTATATATGTTTTGTTTAAAGTGATGAGGCTATAATGTCAGGTCCTAACATATCCCAATTTTGTTGGAAGAATCCTGCGCTAAAGCCATCAGGCCCAGGTGATTTATTCGGATGCATTTGAAATAAGGCTAGTCTGACTTCTTCTTTTGTAAAAGGTAAGGAGAGTTGGAAGTGCTGTTTATCCGTTAGTTTGGTTGAGATGATATCCATAGGATTTTGAGGAGGAATGTTTTGGAAATCGATTTGAGGTGGAGGAGGATTGAATAAATTAAAAAAGAAATCTACACAATGAGAATGAATATCCGATTCTAGGGTTAGTAAATTATTTTTATTGTAAAAAATTTCCAGGATATTAGATCTAGTGCAATGAGTTACGTATGCATGGTAAAAGTGGGTATTAATATTACCATTACGAATCCAATTTAGTTTCGATCATTGATGCCAGCAAATCTGTTCACAAATTAATAAGTCATGCAGTTGATTTCTAAGATGTGATTCAATAATATTATTATTAGGAAATTGAGGTAGATTTTGAAGCTTAGAAAGTAAAAGTTGAATATTTTTTATTTGAGAATGCAGGTTGTCAAAACGATTTGAGTTCCAATTTTTAATTTTATTTTTAAAGGACTTTAATTTATTAAAAAAATTGAAAGCTATGGAACAGTGGTGATTGTTTTCTAAGAGGCTTTGTTGTAAAAAAATTTTGAATTCTTTGAAGAGATATAAAAAAGATTCTAATTTAAAAGAGCTATTTCTTTTGGCAAAAATTTTTTTGGTGGATAGAATAATTGGACTATGACCCGAACCTTGTATTGGAAGAAACTTAGCATAATGAGTAGGAAAAATGTTTGTCCATTCGACATTGTTAACACATCGGTCGAGTTTTTCGTAAATAGTTATATTTTTTCTTTTTCCGGACCAAGTAAAGTTATTTCCTGTTTGAATGGAGTCTTGAAGATTAAGATCCGAGAAAAACTTGAAAAGTGAAGAACTACCTGGGATACGTTTTGAAGGCTTAGGGTATTTTTCATAGGGGTAAAGAATTTGGTTAAAATCTCCAGTTAAGGTTAAAGGTTTATTTTGAAAGGGAAGTAAAATGCTATGTAAAGAAATCCAAGTTTGTTTACGTGAATGCAAATGAAGATGGCCATAAATGCAACCTAAGTACCAAGAGTTAGATGATTCCGTAGAGATTTCTAATAGAATTAGATGTTTATCAATGAAACGTAACTTATGATGAATGTTAGAATTAATACCTAACCAAAGGCCACCACTATGCCCTAAAGGGTCCAAACCATAACTATGATTATAATGTATATTAGAAAGTAATGAATCGACTTTAGTCTTAGTTTTAAAGGTCTCAATTAGAAAGCAAACATCCGGCTTGTAAGAGTTAGTAAAGGAAGTTAGCAATCTAACTGTCGGTAATTGAGAGATTCCCCGACAGTTCCAGGCAAGGATATTAAGGAGGTAATTGGGGTTGTTGAGAGACAATCACCAAAACCTTTCCAGATTGAACCATGACATGGAGATTAAAGATTAAAGAACGTTCCAGCATATGATTGCAAAAAAATAAAGCATTATGATGGCATATAGTACGAGAAATAAATTTTGAGTATAGTCGTGTACCAGATTTAGCAGAGGTGAACAAGTCTTTAATATTTGTGACTTTGAGAGGGGGTCCCTTCTTTGTGATTGTAGTCTTGGGTTTCTTTTGAGGCTTGTCCTCTGTGCTTGAGTGCTCTGAAAAATCTCTTATCTTTCTTTTTTATCCAATGTGAACCTGGTTGGAACTCTCTCCAGTCTCAAATGTGTCTTGTGGCTGAGGAAGTGTAGTTTTGAAGATTTGAGATAGTTCATCTACTTGGATAATGGGATCAGGGAGCTGTAGGCTTAGTGGCATCTGAAGGTTCACCAGCTGTTGCAATTCTGCTAGGGTATGTGTAGTATGGATGTTGAGTAGGGCCATATTATCTTCTTGGTGATCAAGAAAAAGGGACATTTGTGGTTGAGCAGTATCTAAGCTTTGGTGTTGGATGTTCAGTGTGCAAACTTGATTGTCAACAGTGACAATTGAAATTGCTGCTAATTGCTGTGTCAATGTTACCATATCTTGAGAGGAAGCAGAGTGTGAGATGCTTGATAACAGTGGAGTGGTGCTGCCTGAAAGTCCCGTTAAGGAATTCTAGAATGTCATATTGATCATTTCAAAAGGATATCCAGCTTGCCTCATGTATTCTTCCATTCCATCAGCGGGAAATGGGCTTAGATTTCTGATTTGAGTTCTCATTGCAGACCATTCCATGTTATAGTTTGTGTGAATGATACCAGGAAGATTTGGATGTGTGAGACTGTTGTCCACTGGTTGGAGATCAGAATCATTGAACTCATTTCTTGCTCTATCCAAATGAATATCAATAACCTCTTGGAGACTTAAGTTGTGAATGGTGGCTAGGTTTACCATTTCGGCAATCCACTGACTACTATCATTACCAAGCCAGTCCAGTAGTTCCTCACCAGTTAATTCTTCTGATTCAGGTGTAGTGTGAGTGGCAAAAGACTGTGGTGAATCTGGGGAAGATGGTATAGGGTGACCTGGGGGTAAGGTGGCTAAAGGTAAAGGCTGGCCCAGTTGTAAGGGGGAGATGGGACTTACAGGATCTGCATAAAGTGATATGGAGTCTTGTGTGGATGCAGAGCCAGTGGGATCATGTGATGATGTCGGAAGGCTGTTTGTGGTAGGGTTTGGGTTAGGGTTAGGGTTTAGTGTAGGGTTTGGTAGAGGTGTATTTTGGATGTTAGAGGGGAGGAATGGGACCACGGCAAGGTGAATGTGTTGGCTCAATGGAGAATGGGGAGTGTCATTTCCTGATGACGAATGATTAGAGGTTGATGGATACAGAGTACCTGGAGAAGAGGGGGGAGACGATTGTGATTGACTTGAGGAGGCTGTGTGATGATGGGAGGAGTCCGAGTGTCCAGATGAGTTTGAGGAGGAAGGGGTATGTGCTATATGGTACATGTGAATGGGAGATATGATGCGGGTGTTCCTATGGGCATCAGTGTTGGAATGTGCTCTTGATCGATTGGTGTACAAAGGAGTATCAACAGTGATGTGTAATGGGGAGGTTAGAAGAAGCAGTTGTTGTGTGCATTCTAGCTTTATAGCTATATCTGTTAAAGGGCTTTTGTACATTGCAACTGACATTTGTGTGTCCGATTTTACCACATCTATAGCATAGACGGAACACTTTTTCATATCTAAGCTCCACCCAATGAGAAGTGTGTTCCATTGTCTCAATGAAGATGCCAGCAAGGAGGGGTTCATAGAGAGGGGTTTGCAGCAAAACCCTTATGTATTCATGATTAATAACAGAATCAGCATTCCATTCAATACTTTGGACATCTCCTAACTCATTGATGATGCTCTGTAAATTCCTTCTATCAAAGTATTCGTCTGGACGGAGATGTAGTTGAACCCATAAGTTGGCAGAAGGGATAATGAAATCTTCAAAGCAGGTGTTAGGCCTCGAGTATTGAAGAACCAAAATAGCTCCTTGCATGTTGATAGGATGATGAGTTAGGACAAGATCCATGTCATCTTCATATTCAAACCTGAAGAGGAATATTTTGCCATCTTTCCGTACATGAACTTGGCCTTGGAGTTGCCAACATCGATTGACATAGTATTGTACAAGGTGGACATGGAAAGTTCGGTCATCTAAAAAATAGCCCATGAGAGATCTTGCCAGAGAAGATCGATTTCGAGAAGTTGTTGCATGGTCCATAGGGATTACCCAGCCCCTTCTATCCATGCCAGGAAATTGATGCAAGTTTGAGTTTTCAGATTGACTCGAATGAGACATGGGGTTGACTTGGAAAGTAGACGTATTAAAGTAGGGATTGATTGTGTGAGGAATAGAATATTAGAAGAAAGCTAAGTTTTGGATGTTTTCTGATTTCTATAATATATTTTTTGTTTTTTCTATGGATGGTGAAGTGTGAAAATGATTGTTTAAGATGTAGAAAAGGTAAAAGTGAAAGAGGAAATGAAAGATTCTGAAGGTAGAAGATGATGAAGCACTTGGACACGTAAGGGGAAGAGCTCTTACGTGGAGGGCATGCAATGTGCTTTCATGAGGAAAAGGGATAGGTATGTGGAAAATCCAATAAAATGTAATGATTATATTTAGTAACGTAGGAAATGAAAGGTCTGGAGGAAGAAATTAAAAGAAATTAATGTTACTTGTAGATAATAGATCGTCTTATTTGAACTTGAGGCTTGAAGGAAATTCGAAACTTTTGTCTTGAAGGAAACCCGAAGCTAGTAGCTCATTTCTTGGGAGTGTTTTTCAATTCAAACTTTTGTTCATAGAAGTTTTAATGTATTAAGGAGTTCAAGACAAGAAGCATAGGTAGCACAGTGGAGAATGAGTTATCTTAAACACTCTAGAAGGCAATACGTGGGTTGCAGGTTCGAATCCCCCAACCTTTTTTCATTTTTTGGTTTTCCTTGTGTAAATCAAACTTGTAATCTGTGCAGCTCTCCTCATTATTACTTAGATGTTAAACCCCCGTAATCTATGCCCATGAATTGATTGCTTAAGAGTTAAGCCCCTAATTTAGCTAATATTTAACAATTTAAACGGCTAAATCCATTAATTTAGCTAATTTTGAGCAACTTAAACGGCTAAATCACATAATCTAGGACTAGGAACTACAAATAATAAATATTATCTTAAATAGTTAACTAGAAATAATTAAACTTATTATTAATACATATCAATTCAATTAATAGAGTGTTTTTTATTTTTCCTATATATATGTATTGTAACCTTCATTTTATTCAATCTTCTAAATTCCTAACCTTCAAGTCTTCAATCTTTTAATTATAGTAATTCATCAATCATCAATACTTAATTTATTCGGCGAGTCAAATAATTATTCTTCAAGAGTCAAGATATCAATTGGGCATTGAAGCATATAATTTGAAATCAGGTGATATTGTTCCTTTTATTTATTTTTTTACAAGTTACTTTATTTTAAATTTCACATAGTTAGTATATTATTTGATATATTGTTATCGTTAATTATTTGTTTATTTTTATATAATGTCGTCACGTAAATATTTATCTGGAAGTGAAAAGAGAAAAAAGAAACATAAGATTGAAGAACTAGTCGAATCACAAAAAGGAGCTCTTAATAAATTTTTTACGAGAACTTCAAATGTTCATGAACAACCAAATCCAATTTCAAGTGGTGAAGCTATTGTGAATGAATTTAATCGTGAAAATATTATGCCAAGTCAACCTAAAAATGAAAAGTCGTCTAATGATAATCAATCTTTACCACATATAGATATCTATGACCCTAGAACTTGGGAAAATCTTGATAATAAATCAAAAGATTGGCTTTGATTGAATTATATGAATCTTCTGAAGATGCAAAAATAAAGAGTGAAGCAGAAACTTTGATTACTTGTATTAAGAACTTTGAATTTTTACTTGGCATGATTATTTGGTATGACATTTTATTTGCTATTAATATGGTTAGTAACAATTACAAAATAAAACTATGAGCATTAATATTACTACAAATCAGGTGAAAGATGTGATGTTATAATTTGAGAAATTCAGAATTGATGGGTACGAAAAGAGTCTTGAGATTGCTAAAACTATAGCTTGTGATATGAATGTGGATCACGTATTTCCAACAAAAGACGAATATTTAGGAAACAACAATCTGACGAGACTAATCACGCTGAAGAAATACAATCTGTTGAAGAGTCTTTTAGAATTAATTATTTCTTAGTTGTTGTGGATATGGCAATTGCATCGTTGAAAGAGAGATTTGAACAACTTAAGACATTTGAAAAGATATTTGGTTTTCTATTTAATTTTGATAATTTGAAGTCACTAGACGATAATGAACTAAGAGATTGTTGCATTCATCTTAAAAATGTTTTATCTCATAACGGTTCTTCTGATATTGATCCAAATGATTTATCGTTTGAATTGAGAGTGTTGCAAGTGACTTTACCCGTTGTGTCAATGTCAGCTATTCAAATTTTAGAGTTTGTCAAACAAGTTGATTGTTATCCAAATGTTTCAATTGCATATAGAATTTTATTAACTTTGCCTGTTTCTGTAGCATCAGCAGAGAGAAGCTTTTCAAAACTAAAGTTGGTCAAGACATACCTAAGTTCCACAATGTCACAAGAGCGATTGAACAACTTGGCGATTTTATGCATCGAGAAGGAGAAGTTGGGAGAAATAAATATTGATTCTATCATTAATGATTTCGCTGCAAACAATGCTAGGAGAAATATTTTTTTGTAATAGGGGCCCCTTTTTCAGTTTTCGCCCCGGGCCCCGAAAATGTTAGGACCGGCCCTGCGGCCTATCAACCGCAGGGACGGAACCAGTAGTGGGTGGGGGCATGCGCCTCCTCTGAATTCTTCAGAATTAGAGATACGTCATATAAGTAGTTTTTCATGAATTTGCAACATATGTTGTAATAGCGTTAGAATAAAAGCGGTAGTTTTTGGTTAAATATACCAAATGGTGCCCCATCTATTTAAATTTTTTAGATTTTGCCACCCTTTAAATTTCATCCTAATTTCGTCCCTGATTATCCGGCACAATCTGCCATCTGCACAACTTATCTTTGGTAGTTAGCCTCCCCAAACACACAAGCCAAACAATGAAACCGATCGTCGGGACCTGACCCTTGAACCACACAACCTTCCACCATCGCACCTCTGGGCAGCCGGCCTCAAATGATCCCACAGATTAACCGTTCTATGAACATGTTGACCAAACCAAACGAGCTGGTCCGCTTTGCCACAAGAACTCTCTGAAACTCCACACATATGCAACTGAATTTCAGCTCTGCCCCTGCCATTAAGAAGAACAGCCCTGTTTTTTGCCTCTGTAACAGTTTCCGCGGGAGCTATTCTCATCCCCCCTGATGTTGCTGGAGTCCAAAAACCTATAGGAGCTCCATCCCAATGCCAGTTCTCATGAAGACAATTTGTGGTCTGCCCATCACCAAAATTCTTAAGCACGTTCGGTCTAACTTCGTCTATGAGTTTGATAAGTTTGATCCATCCGCAATTATCATTAATATATTATTAACACTATCGATTACTACTACTATTATTATTAGTTTAATAACAAAAAATTATTAATATTTAATAGAAAAAATAAATAAAATTAATAATAATAAAACTAATTAATTACTAATAGTAATAACGATGATTATATTATTATTTATAATTTTTTATTACGTATTGTTATCGAATTGGCCAATTGTCACGTGTAAATTGACTATAAGCTTATGAACCACGTACCTAACTATTTGTTGATAAGCTTGTCATTTGTCAACCACTAGTATTATTATTAACACTAGTGCTGGAGCCTGTAAGAAGAGGCATTATCAGAACAATTCATTAGCATATGAATTGAATCCTATATTCACAATCTCAGTTGAATTAGTTGGTGAAGAGGGTTTTAGCATCTTGATGACGAACATAATACATTCATTATTCAAAGTTCGAGTACTCCATCTCTCGCTTGATATCTTTGAGAATATTAGTGTTGCACCTTCTCCTGTGGAACTCGAAAACACTATCAAATGATATCAATAATGGTAAAAATGATATTAATAAACTAGTAGAAATTAATAATAGTAATGACAAGTGGTAATTAACTATAAATATATTATTATTAGTTACTATTTTATTTGAAGTTGGCAAGTGGAAAATGCATAAACTTATGAACCATCTAACTATTTATTTATAAGCTTGTGAACCACCTTTAAACTTGATTGGTTAGGGCCCTAACGGACATGGATTAATTCGTTAGGAGAAGAAATAGTACGGACGGCCCATAGGCCCTTTTATTATGATCTCCACTGTACACGTGTCGAGCATCGGTGAAGGGAGGTACAATATTCCCTCCTCTTCTCTCTCTCTCTCTCTCTCTCTAAATACAACATCATTAGTCATTGATCATGTAACTTAGTGATAGGTCGTACAATCACTTATTCTTCATTACATTAATAACTCGATGTTCCTCTTCACTTACGGACTTAAGCATCGGAGTGTCTGTGGTCTCCCAAGACCACACTTTCAGGTACGACGGATCCCAATGTTGTACATAGAGCACATACAAGGAAAGGAACATTAGGACGCCAAGGATGCTCCTTAAAAGGACGATCACTACCAGGCAGACCAGAGTGTCAATCAGTCCCATGTGCCCGGCCGATACTAATTTGAGTTGTGGAAACTCAGACTCGATAGGATCCCCTTTAAATCCGAATCCATCAAAACTCGTTCATAAGCTTACATCTTACTATTTGTTTATAAGCTTATGAACCACCTTTAAACTCGTCCATAAGCTTACAAACTACCTTTGAGACGTTGAGAAGGTTACAGAAAAGTTCTCCACTCGTTTATAACCTTACTTTCGATTTGAAATGCAAACCAGCCTTCCATCGAACAAAGTCCTTATATTTCCAAGACACGCCTCAGAAGGACTTGACAAGTTACTTACAAGGCAGACTAATTAATTGCTAATGGGTCAAGCCTCTCTCTACAATGGAATGTATATCCAAGCTGGAAGATCCTATAATTTTGAGATCAAATAAATGAGATAATCAACATGTTTATTCCTATAATTTTGAGATCAAATAAATGAGATAATCAGCATGTTTTTTTCTATAATTAATGATATAAATTATAGGGCTAGTGGCATCAATGACCAAATAATTAATTTCTTTAAAAAGAAAACAAAAAATTAAAATAAATAAATTAAAAAAATGATGATTAAAGGTCTATAAATGTGAACGGACAAAATTGCCCTGTTAAAATCTTATGAAATGCATCCAAAATCTTTCAAAACAGCCCAGTGACCAAGTTTTCCCAAAAACATGCAGTTGAATGATCTAACGTGGTCCATTTAAAATGAGGGTGATCGAACTGGAAGTGTTAGATACTTTCAGTGATCTTTGATGTCATTAACCCTAAATTATAATGCAGTTGAGTGATCTAAGCATATGACAGAGTGGAATGGGGTTTCCTCAAGGCTATGTCAACCCAATTGAATTTTAGTCATAAATGGATTAATTTAATCATGGATTATGTGGAGTCAGTGTCGTATGCACTTCTTGTTAATAGGGAACAATCAAAAATTTTTAGACCGGGACGTGGTTTAAGACAAGGGATCCAATTTAACCTTACTTATTATTAATTCTTACAAAGGGTCTTCTAGCCCTTCTTAACAATGCATGTGTGGCAGGGGATATAAAAGCATAAATTTGGGGCAACCTTCGGTAACTTTTTCTCACTTGATGTTTGCAGATGACACTCTACTACTGGGAGAAGCTTCAGAAAGAGAAGCACAGGTTATCAAGTCCATTCTCAACCAGTATAAACTATGGTTAGGGCAGCTAGTAAGTACCCAGAAATCTGCCATCCAGTTTAGTCCAAATGTTCCAAGAACAACCAGGAATACAATCTGCGAGATTCTAGCAATGCCCGAAGTCGACCAGCATGGTCTATACCTGGGCTTACCTACCACCCTTGGCACCTGGAAGAAGGAGTTTTTCTACTCCATCATTGTTAAGGTGCGAAATCGGGTGGATTCGTGGCAAGCCAGGCTCCTATCAAAAGCAGGTAACGATGTTCTCATTAAGTCCAAAATTGCAAGCTATTCCCACCTATCCTATGCATTGTTTTTTGTTGCCTAAACATGTGTGCAACAAAATCCACACTATTCTATCAAACTACTGGTGGGGTAGTACTGGAAATAAGAAGAGTATACATTGGGTTTCATGGGCTAAACTTTGCCAATCAAAAGCACAGGGGGGGGGGGGACTTGGATTGAGAGATCTTCACACATTTAATATGACTTTACTAAGAAAACAAGTGTGGAGTCTTCTATCAGAGTCTCACAGTCAGTTGGCAAGTGTTCTCAAGGCACGATATTTTCCAGACACCAATTTCTGGAATGTTCAAATTGGAAATACTCCAAGCTTCACCTGAAAAAGTATTATCACAGTGAGGACAAAATGAAGAACCTAATAGATTGGCAAATTGGTAATGGTTAACAAATCAATATATGGGAACATAAGTGGGTACCGTATTCCTGATCCAGACAACTATATACTTTACTTCCACCAAACACATCAGGTCGGACAATATCAGGATTAATAGAGCATCAAATTGGGATCTGGGACATCCGTAAGTTAAAAGCAACATTTTGGGACGTTGATGTGGTGGAAATCTTAAAAATACCCCTTCAGAGTCTAGATCTGGTTGACAAAGTCTGGAAGCTTCATCCTAAGAGGATTTTCACTGTGAGTACAGCTTATCATGCACACAGGGACGATTCATATCAGGAGGAGCAATCATCGAATATCAATGAAACCACTGAAAAGTTTTACAACAAAATTTGGCAATTAAGGCTTCCAGGAAAGATAAAACACTTCTTATGGAGGGTAATCAACAACTCCCTACCAACATCATATAATCTCTTGAAGAAGAAACTTCAAGTGGACCAAACTTGTCGATTATGCAATACGGAAGTCGATCAGGTCATGCATGTGTTTCATCAACGCACATATACATAACAAGTTTGCAAAAGCCTAAACATCATACCTTATGTTCCAGACACAAAGGAATTCAGATACTTACTGGATTTTCGATGGAGTACTTTACCAGATTTCAAGGTACGAAAATGGATTGTGAGCTTATGGCAAATATGGCATCAAAGAAATCGTATAACATTTGGTGATGAAGCCCAATCGCCAGATACAGTTTCGAGATTTTCAGAGACGTTCGTTTCTGATTTCTCAAGATAAGCCACCAGCTGAATGGAAGGAACTTCATTTATATGAGCTCAGGTGTTACTTTTATAGAGAAAATAAAGGGTTAGAGCATCTTTTACATAAGGGCCTCTATCAGACCTCTATTGGACTTTGTATTTGTCCGACTTTGTTAGGGGGCATGTGGTCCGTTTTACAGTTTCGGAGTGAAGGCCAAGTTCTTTCTTTTGTTTGTAATTAGTTTTAATTTCTTTAATAAAAATAGATCGCTTGATATCAAAAAAAAATTATAATGACCAAACTGCAATGTTTCATTACAATATGATAGAACATAACATTCATTAAAAACAGGTTTTACGACAACAACTATGTGTTATGATACTAGAAATTTGGTAATGTCATGCTCCAATATAATCAAACCTTCACGTAAGACTTCAAACATGAACCTTTGAGGGTAATTTAATTCTGTAATAGACAGACTTCAAGGGTTAGATAACAAATATCCCACATTGTTGTGTGCTTTCTCAATCATTTTGTTAAAATCTAATTTTAACACTAATCGGTAGACAAGCCAATTAAGGAGGGCTTATTATCCAAGTAGAGGCCAGTGGATGGATAATTGGACGGTGCCTCTCGAGTCCAAGAATGCCTCACGGGTTGTTCTCAATTAAGCAAACACTTTTTTAACATTAAAAACAACAACAACGTTCAAGTGCATCGCCACTAGGTCTCTCTTCCTTTTTCTATGATCGCAAGCTATAATTTCATCAACGTTGATTCGGATTTATCTTTCTCTGACATTCGTGACAGACCATATATTGACTTAAGCATCGAAGTATATATGTGTGGTCGAACACCGACCACAATTTCATATACGATGGACCCTAATCAACAAGTACTGCTACATATTGTGACCGGACTAGTGAGGAAGACTAAAGCTGCTCCTAAGAGAACCATCTTTACTAGACTCACTAAAGCACCATCCAGTTCCGAAAAGAGAATTGGTACCGGATCTTCACTATCTGCTTTAGTACCGAATCATAATCCAGAAAGGTCGGAACCATCATATGCCACAACGGCTCTTGGTTGGAGTTCTCAATTGCTTTGAGCTAGAATGCCGCCTAAGTAACTCATTTTCTGTCATTTCATTTCACAGCAGGCCTCCAAGAATTTCATAGATCATATCATTTATTTCTTTAACAAGAAACTCCCTCACTAACTCCGAGAGATCAAACAGACCCAAATGAGTATATACGAGCAGCATTGCCAAATAAGATACTTTTGTAAGAAATAACACTATTATATTAGGATCTTTACACTTTAAATTATATACACTATAATCGATAATGATACAAGGGCGTACCTTGATCTATGATGAGAGTTTGATGAAATCACTTAGCTAAGCCCTTCCTTTTCTCTCCTCTCCTCTATAATCTTTTATTTTTCTTTTAGATGGTGGTTGACATACATATGGATGACCCCTTTATATAGTGTTCAAAAACAATCCAAAGGTCAAGACAAATCTAAAGGTCTATCACACTAATTGTCATCCATAATATCTATATTCATGAGGGAGTTGAGAGGGTTAGAAGTTAAACCCAATACTAATTCTATAATTAAATATTTAATTAACCATCAAACTAAATCTCTTAATAGAATTAGCCTTTTATAATATATGGACCATATTATATTATAGTAATAATCTAACAATCTCCCACTTGGTCCATATAATAATTTGATGATTCAAAATAACTTTAAATGTGCACCTTTCAATGAATCAACAATTACGAATTCTATAATATGAAATAAACTAACAGGATCATGGTGGTCGCAGGTCATTCAAACGACATGATTCCTTCCATGTATCACAAGTCAATTTAATTCAAAATACTTTTATTGTGAGAAACCTTAAGTCACAACTTTCATAGAGATCACTATGTTGTCTCACTATAATAATGCCTATACGTAACCATAATATGGACAACCATTTTATTAAGCAAAAACATAACTTTTAGTTGAGCAAAAACCATTCATACATATGTATAATATTCATTTCCGGTTAACAAGGTTTTTCTATAATACCCATCCTTTCTACATGGCCAATGTAAGTCATGGGTGGTAATCCTTTAATTAACGGATCCGATACCATTAAGTTTATACAAATATGCTCAATAGACCCCTTCTGTTTTTGCATTTCTTCTTTGACAGATAGGTACTTAATATCCATATGTTTTGTACCTTTCGAGTACCTATCATATTTACAGAAGAAGACAATAGCGGAATTATCACATAAATTCTTAACGGCTTGGCTATATTGTCGATAATTCCAAGTCTTAAGATAAAGTTCCGAAACCATGGAGCATGAATTGTTGCCTCAAAGCATGCAACAAATTCGGCCTCCATTGTGAAAGTAGCAATGACCGACTGCTTCTCACTTTCCATGATATAGCTCCCCAGCTATTAGGAATGTCTACCCAAATATAGACTTTCTTGAGTCCAAACATCTAACATAGTCTGAATCTGTAATCAATCGCCTCAAGGCTATCTGACCTTTTATAAGTAAGCATGTAGTTCTTGGTGCCTTGTAAATACCTAAGGACTTTCTTTGCAGCCTTCCAGTGGTCCATTCCAGGATTACTTTGATATCGTCTAAATATACCAACAACATAACTGATATGTGGACGAGTACTTGTCTAAGCATACATCAGACTCCCAACCACTGGTGCATAAGAATATCTTCTATCTCTTTTCGTTCCAAATCACTTTTAGGACATCGGAACAAACCGGACTTGTCCCCTTTCTGAATGGGAAAAATTCCGAAAGCACTTTTTCATTCTAAACTTTTCCAAACTTTTATTGATTTAAGCTTTCTGTGATAGGCCTAATATTCCTTGGGATCTGTTACAGAATACTTCGATGCCATTCACATATGATGCTTCACTCATGTATTTCATATGGAAATTATTAGAGAGGAATTTCTTTACGTCATGTAACAAACCAAGATCATTAGCAGCAAGGAGAATGTCATCAACATATGAGACTAAAATGATAAGCTTACTCCCACTGACCTTCATGAAGATACACCTGTCCACGGTGTTTTCTTCAAACCCATATGATGCGATGGTATTTTCTCTAGATACCATTGTCGAGAAGCTTGTTTTAGTCCATATATTGACTTCTTTAGCTTACACACCAACTGTTATTTTCCAACGGTTACAAAACCATCTGGCTGATCCATATAAACTTCTTCCTCTAAGTCTTCATTTAAAAGGCAGTTTTGACATCCATTTGGTGAAGCTCTAGATCATAATGAGCCACCAAAGCCAAAATAATTCTTAAAGAATCCTTCTTAGAAACTGGAGAGAAATTAAAGTTTCTATATAGTCAATACCTTTTTTTTTTTGAGTAAAACCTTTAGCAGGAAGTCTGGCTTTGAAAGTTAGAATGTTGCCATTAGATTCTCGTTTGATCTTGAAGATCCATTTACATCCGACTCGTTTTGAACCTTTAGGCAACTCAACTAAGTCCCAAACTTTGTTGTCATCCATTATTTCAACTCTTCTTTCATGGCATTAAACCACTTTTCTGAATTATCACATTCCATGACTTTATTAAAAGAAGTTGGTTCTTTATCAATGCTTAAGTGACATTCATGTTCAAGTGTATAAACCACAAAATCATCTGAAATAGCTGATCTTTTCTGTCTTGAAGACTTCCTTAATGCTATTTCTTGTGCTTCATTTGATACTTGTTCATTTGTGATGTCATTGTTAGGGGTCAATATTGATATGATCATCATGTGAGCCACCATTTTGAGGAGAGACACTTTGATGAGAAACACTAGACGTGCTATCTCCCACTTATTTCTCTTCAAAATTCACCGTTCGTGGTTCCCTACTCCCACTAACATGACCATTCTCAATAAACTGTGCATTACCAGTTTCAACTATTCTCGTACTATGGTTAGGACAATTAAATATGTACCCCTTTGACTTTTTTGAATACGCGATTAAATTGTCAGAGATGGTTCTTAAATCGGGTTTCTTCTTATTGGGTTAAATATTCTTACTTCTGCTTGGGAACCCCATGCACGTGTATGCTTTAAACTAGATTTCCTTTTTATCCATAATTCATAAGGGGTCTTATGAACGGCCTTACTAGGAACCCTATTAAGTAAATATGCAGCAATCTTTAATGAATATGTCCACAAAGATAAAGGTACATTACTATTACTCAACATACTTTTAACCATTTCTATAAGAGTACGATTCCGCCTTTCCACTACACCTATTTGATGTGGTGTGCCAGGCATAGTGTATTGAGCACATATGCCTCGACTTTCAAGAAACATTTCAAATGAACCAGGACATTGTCCATTTTCATTGTATTTACCATAATATTCACCACCTCTATCTGATCTCACAACCTTTACTTTTGTATCTAATTGTCTTTCTACCTCGTTAATAAACACCTCAAGGTGTTTACGGATTGAGACTTTTCATACAAAAGATATACATATCCATAACGTGAGTAATCATCAATAAAGGTAATGAAATATTTTTCCCCGCTCCATGATCGGGCTTCAAATGGACCACAAATATCAGTGTGTATCAATTCAAGAAGTTTTGTGCTTCTTATGGCGGCTTTCTTTGTAGTGTGTTTAGTTTGTTTGCCTTTAATACAATCAACACATACATTTAAGTCTGTAAAATCTAATTGAGGAAGGATTTCACTTTTAACCAACCTCAACATCCTTTCTTTGAATATATGACTCGGTCTTTGATGCCATAAGAAAGCAGAGTTATCATCTAGTTCACTACGTTTACTACCAACAACATGTTCAATATTAAACAAAGACTCCACAAATTCATTATCAAGATTGAAACGATACAAACCATCCATTAATGTACCACAACCATAATAGTACTTATTCTTAAACAAGGAAAATGTACGGTTTTCATACTTGACATTAAACATACACTCATCCAACTCCCAGCGGAAACAAGATTCCTAGCATAATCAGGAACATAAAGACACTTTTCTAGATCTAGATGACGACTAGTCTCTAAGATCAATCTATAAGTCCGATTCCTTCAATATGTGCTTTCATCTTGTTCCCATGAACAAATATTTTTAGTTCCTCTTATGGGTTGGATCGAAAGGAATCTTTGTATAACATGAGAAACATGAGTAGTTGCACTAGAATCTAACCACCAGCTATTACTAGGAACTTCAATAAGGTTTGATTCAAAACAAACGGAAACAATGTAAGTACCTTTCTTTTTGAACCATTCCTTTCTTTTCTGATAATCCTTCTTCAAGTGTCCAATCCTTTCCGACTTTGTCATCATTAGTCTTTATTGAGATTTTGTCATTCTTTGAGTCATTGTCTTTTCTTTTGTTCCGTTTTCCTGATTTAGTCTTGCTGCTAGAAGCTCCTTCATGGACAGTGAGATGAATTGAGTGTTGGAATATCCCGGGGTTGCAAGACACAATGAACTACGATAGTTCATATGTCTAGAAAACCCTAATTCGTTGATCTTTAGAACTTACACAATAGAACTAGCTCATAGAAGTATATGTTTAAAGATAGTGTGAATATGCTACAACTAACATAATCAAAGAGTGTGGCTACAAAGATATACCTTTGAAGCGTGAGCGGAAGCGATATGATCTTCAAGTGCTTATCCCCACACCTTGCTCCTTGCTTTCTTCTTGAAGAAATTTCTATCACCAAGGTGATATGGAACTACTATGAAATAGTCCACACCAATACCTTAGATAGCAATAAGACACACTTGGACTAGTGTGTGTTATTGAGGAGTGTGTAGTCTAACTACTATAACAAACTATAGAACAATTTCTATACTCTAACACTTAGAGTTTTGCTAGAGGGTTTGAAGATGAAGTGTGTGTGTTTGTTTGTGTTCTTTAACAAGAGTTGTGTGATGACTTAGCTTGATTCTCTACCCATTCTATATCATCTTATGATATAGAATGGATGATGAAACACATTATACACTAAACAAACACATTAACCATCCATATGGTTAATGCCTCTTGGTCCATGGAAGATTCTCTTACAAGAGTTCTTCCCAAGACTTACAAACCCTTCCCAAGGCATAAAGTAGCCACCAAGATGTCAACCATTCATGATGATGGAATTAATTAATCTTAATTAATTAATTATATCATATCTTATTTAATTAATCCATTAATTAATTAAATCATTTCAATAAATGATAATATATATATATATATCTCACATATATATATACACATAAACCCCAAATGGTGTGTCCGGAACCAATTCCGGGCGCACCATCGGTTCGGTCGGGACACGATCTCGATCGAACCGAAATTCCTCAATATGGATCAAATCCCTTATTCACTTTCGGGTCATTACTCGAAAGTATCTTCGGTAATTGTTACGTGTGTGACCTCATAGCCCGAGTAACGAAGGCATCGGGATTCAACGTATAAGACCGTATACACGAATCCCGAAGATCATCGTGAGAGCCTAGTCTACCATTCGATGACCCCCGGCATTATCTCGGGTGAGACTACTGATAGTTCAGATAACTATCGGTTGTTGAACCGTATATATAGATGATATAGTTCACGGGCACTAATTGAGGAAATTGACACATCAATTTCCAACACTCCCACTTGCCCTTGGACTATTACCAATGTCTTGGATGTACACTTGCATCCTTGTCACATGATTCCCTTTGTCCTCGGTTTTCGTCATAGGCTAAAGCAAGAAAGCGTGTCGGCAACTCCTATGACATAATTTCTCGGAACACGAGATAGTCTCACTCCCGTTCATAACGGGTGAATTCATAAGTAAGACTCACTCTCCGAGTGGCCAGAAAAACCTTCCCTGTATACCAGGGTGGACAAAGACCCTACCAATGCATCACCGATCATCTCACCACTACATTCACATAAGACCCAACGTACCCCATTACCACCAGTAACGGATGGGTCCAGAAGTAGTCAAAGCCTCATGCTCACGTAGCATGAGAATGATATGCATGTAGGTCTCAGAACCTCTATCATATGGCTCGTGTGAAATATAGGACACAAGATCTCTTCTATAATTTCACAACGGTCACTATCCAGTACCATGTCAAGACTCTCTTGACAATGAACCCATGTAATGATTTGGACCATCCTTTTGACTTAAGAAACAAAGTCAAACGAATCATTACACACTAGTTTGGTTGTGTCCGTTCCCAAAACGCTGGGACACAACACTAGGGACAATGTAATCACCATAGTTCTTGTCTTGAAAAAGGGGTTCCTTAGCCAATACACTTATTGGCTCCTCTTCAAGAACTCGTGATTACATGGAAATTAAAATATTTATCATACAACTATGATTAAATATTCAATTGTTTATTCAAGTGCTATAAAAGAATAGGCAATCAATAAACAAGAAGTAATACTTTTATTCAACAATAAGAGTTTTACAAAAGTATACTTCATACATATAAATCAAATAAACTGAAATAAAGCTCCTACTAAGACTAAGACCACTCGGACCTAAGTCTAAGTCCAATAGCTGAAGTATGGAACTCATGTTTGGTCTGAGGCAATGGTTTAGTCAAGGGATCAGCTGCGTTGTCGTCTGTATCTACTTTGGATACTTTGATGTCACCTCTCTGGAACATTTCACGGACGAGGTGATAGTTCCTGAGGACATGCTTGGACTTATGATGAGCCCTGGGTTCCTTAGCCTGTGCTATGGCTCCAGTGTTATCACATAACAACTCAATTGGACCATCAGCGCTAGAAACTACCCCAAGCTCAGTCATAAACTTCTTAAGCCAACATGCCTCCTTGGCTGCTTCAAAAGCTACAATGTACTCGGCCTCCGTAGTAGAATCTGCAACTGTGTCCTACTTGGAACTCTTCCAACAGATGGCTCCACCGTTCAGGCAGAATACAAACCCGGTTTGAGAACGAAAATCGTCTCGATCGATTTGGAAACTGGCATCGGTGAAACCTTTTGCAATCAACTCCTCATCTCCGCCATATACCAGAAACATATCCTTAGTCCTTCTCAAGTACTTAAGGATAGATTTCACAGCGGTCCAATGGCTGTTGCCTGGATTCGCTTGATATCGGCTGGTCAGACTCAGAGCGTATGATACGTCTGGTCTAGTGCACAACATGGCATACATGATAGATCCTATGGCTGAAGCATACGGGACTCTACTCATGTTCTCCTTCTCAACGTCAGTGGTGGGGCACTGACTTTTGCCGAGAATAGTGCCAGTTGTCATAGGCAGTATTCCCTTTTTGGAATCGATCACGATCATATCGAATCATCTAAGAACCTTATCAATATAAGTGTCCTGTCTCAGGCCAATCAACCTATTGGCTCGATCCCGATATATCTTGATTCCAAGGATATACTGCGCCTCTCCTAAGTCCTTCATCGAGAAACACTTACACAACCATCTCTTGACTGACTCAAGGAGTGGTTTGTTATTTCCAATGATCAATATGTCATCTACATACAGGACTATAAATGCAATGTGGCTCCCACTTACCTTCTTGTATACACAAGCATCCTCCTCATTCTGAATGAAGCCAAATTCTTTAATTGCTTCATTTTATCGGAGGTTCCAACTGCGAGAAGCTTGCTTGAGTCCATAAATGGATCTCTGAAGCTTACATACCTTCTTAGGTCCTTTCGGACATGTAAAGCCTGGAGGTTGTGTCATGTACACATCCTCCTCAAGGTTTCCATTAAGGAAAGCGGTCTTTACATCCATTTGCCATATCTCATAGTCATAATATGCGGCAATGGCTAAGAGGATCCGAATAGACTTGAACATGACTACCGGTGAGTAGGTTTCATCATAGTCAATACCATGAATTTGTTTGAAACCCTTCGCCACTAGTCTAGCCTTGTAAATATGGACATTTCCATCTTTATCAAGCTTTTTCTTAAAGACCCACTTACACTCGATAGGTCTAGCACCTTCGGGTAAGTGAACCAATGTCCAGACATCATTCTGGTACATAGAGTCTATCTCGGATTTCATGGCTTCAAGCCATGACTCGCTATGTGGCCCTTTCATTGCGGCTCCATAAGTATAAGGCTCGTCGTCTTCTATCAAGAAGGATTCCCCATACCATCTATCGGGAACATGACGAGTCCTACTGGATTTCCTAAGGGTCGGTACTTCTTCAGGAGTCTCATCTACCGTGGATCTAGGGTCCAAGATAGGATCCGCCATGAATGGAGGATCTACTTCCTGAAGTGAGCCTGTCGAGTTCGTTAACTCGACTTGCTCATTTGATGAGACACTTGGGTTTAATAACCCATCTCTCTTATTCAATGAGTCTCTTGAGTTCGATAACTCAACTTGCTCATTAAACGTGTCGAATGAGTTCATTAACTCATTTGGCTCATCATCTTGAACTTCTTCAAGTTGTACCGTATTTCTGACATTTCCTGATAAGAACTCTTTCACAAGGAAATGTGCTGTCCTAGCCACGAAAATCTTATTTTCTGGCTTAAGGTAGAAATAATACCCTTTGGTTTCCTTTGGATAACCAATGAAGTGGCACAAGTCAGCCTTTGGGCCTAGCTTGTCTACGTTCAACTTCTTGACGTAGGCCAAGCAACCCCAAACCCTGAGAAAGCTAATCTTGGGACGTTTCCCAAACCACATCTCATATCGTACTTTCTCAGCTGACTTGGTTGGACAATTATTTAAGGTAAGTGCGGCAGTTTGCAACGCGTAACCCCAGAAGCTGACATGTAGGTCGGTTCGACTCATCATAGATCGCAAACTGTCTAACAGAGTGCGATTCCTCCTTTCGGACACACCATTATGCTGTGGTGTTCCGGCCGGTGTGAGTTGTGAAACAATTCCACAATCTCTAAGATGAGCGTCAAACTCGTGGCTCATATATTCGCCTCCTCGATCGGATCGAAGAGTCTTAATAGTCTTGCCGAGTTGATTCTCTACTTCATTTTGGAATTCTTTGAACTTTTCAAAGGCTTCACTCTTGTGCTTCATTAGATAGACATAGCCATAACGGCTAAAGTCATCCGTGAAGGTAATGAAGTAGGGAAAACCACCTCTTGCAGGAGTGTTCATTGGACCACATACATCGGTATGTATTATCCCCAATAAATCACTTGCCCTTTCACTCGTTCCAGTGAAAGGTGATTTGGTCATCTTGCCCAAAAGGCATGATTCGCATTGGTCATATGATTCAAAATCAAGTGACTCAATAATTCCACTTTCGTGGAGTTTCTTGATGCGATTTTCATTTATATGACCAAGTCTGCAATACCAAAGGTAGGTATGATTCAAGTCGTTAGGCTTGTTCCTTTTAATATTTACGTTATATACCTCATGGTCCTCATCTAGTATGAAAAGACCATTTTGGTTTGAAGCTTTTGCATAAAGTAAACCATCACGATTAATAGAACATATATTCCTTTCCATAAGGATGGTAAAACCATCATTGTTCAAAACAGATATGGAAATAATATTTCTAGAAATAGTAGGAATACAATATACATTATTTAAAACTAAGACCATCCCGGATGGTAGTTTTAAATCTATCTTCCGAAGGGCTCTACTGTCATGTAGTACCTGCATATTTCGACAAATATGAGAACCACATCCTGAGTCAAGTACCCAAGTAGAGTTATTGGAGGTGATGAAAGCTTCAATAACGAATATACCTGTCGGAAGAGTCCCACTCTTCTTATCTTCGAGGTACTTCTTGCAGTTCCTCTTCCAGTGACCAGGTGTATTACAATAATGACACTGGTCAGTCCCTTTAGGACCTTTAGCCGGAGTTTTGGAAGTCTGGGCCTTGACTGTTCCAGTCTTGGCTTTTCCCTTCCATTTCCCCTTGCCTTTCTTAAAGGCCTTCTTGTTCTGAATCATCAGAACAGAGGGAGTAGGGGTAGAGCTCTTCCCACCCTTCAACGCTGTATCAGCCGTGTTGATCAAGTTATGCAACTCTGATAACGGTTTATCGAAGTCATGCATGTTGAAGTTCATGACAAAGTTACCAAACTTGTCAGGAAGGGAACGGAGGATTATGTCAATAGCCAAATCCTTGGAAAACTGAGTTCCCAAAGACTCAAGTCTCTCGATGATCCCAATCATCTTGAGAACATGAGGACTGGCCTGTTGACCATTGGATAGTTTGCAATCCATGAGGGCACAAACAGCTTCGTACCGCTCATTTCTTGCCCGCTTCTGGAACATCTGTTCCAGTCTGCAGTACATGTCATATGCTGCCACATTTTCGAACTGAATCTGAAGATTCGGTTCCATGTTGGCCAGCATGTGACATTGGACATCCAATGCATCGTCCACGTGTACATCATATGCACCACGTTCTAGCTCATTGGCATCCTCATGGGGTGGAGGAGGAAGTTCTTCCTTAAGAACATATTCGACTCTCTCGTGCTTGAGAACGATTCTCAAGTTACGAGACCAGTCATTGAAGTTATTGCCATTGAGTTTACACTTCTCAAGTGTAGATCGGAGTGAGTTTGAAGTTGATTTCTTAGCAGTTGCCATCTAAAACATGCGAGTATGAAACGACGTTCAGTTTAATTTATATGTAAAACATACGATACAAGTAAAGCATGCTTGAAACAATAATACGAGTACCAACAACCCCTCGAAGTGTACAAGTATACCAAGACCCCACGGACTTGGGTATGAGCGGCACACGCAATCATCCTCATAGTCCAATCCATGGGTAAGTTCTACTAGACTATCATATATCAATCATCCAATGATTATATATGACTCTTGGCGTCTATCACTAGTCGTTTTAAGACACTATAGACTTCATTTGCCAAACGGGCCGGTTCGATGGGCTAACCTGTAGCCACGTTTTAAGCAACCTTAGTTCACCATAAAGGGATGGATTACATTTGCCGGTTCGATGGGCTAACCTGTAGCGCATGTAATCCCATTGCCTCCTATTCCTATGAATCAAAGTGCCCATCTAGGGATGATCCACCCGAAACGTAGGAAAGTTTGACAACTTTGAACTTAGGTTTGGCAAACACTTAATTATTACGTGGAGGGGTTTAGATTAAACATGTAATCCACATTTCATGCATATCACATAAGGTATACATATACTTCAATAAAATATATGTAAGCATGAAACATGGCATGAATAATAAACACTTTAAAGGGACGTGATCTGGCCTAAAAGACATTATATAAAACTAGTCTAACTAATTCTAAACTAAGTCCTTGGTCTCCGTCTTCTTGGACATCGCCATGCTCCAAGTCCATCTCTTCATGTCTTGTTACATAATCAACTTTCGCATTAAATGGCACATGCGCCGCGAAAAAGAAATAACAATACAATAATTTAAAACGACACATGCGTCGTATTTCAATATCAAGGACAGTACGCAGACTGTATTTCGAATAAATACTAGGCCATATCAAATCCCCATTCCATTCAGACTACAGTTTATATATGTATAACACATTATACATAAAACATATAAACATGCTAGGAATGGAATAAAACACACAAGCAACACACAACTCACACACATACTCACATTCAAATAATGTGAATCATAGTCATATATGCATATCATAACCTTTAGTTGTCCAACAACTAACATAGCCAATTATCGGAAGTTTTACCATAAGTTCAACATTTTGAACTAATAACCCAATTACATTCAAAGAGACTTAGCATAAGTTTAAGGTTTGAAATTCATAATAACTCAAACCACAAACTTCCTTTTGATACTCAATTAAACAATTTAATTAGTACCGATAGGATAAAATCAACACTTTGACATACAATGCTAATTTTAAACTATTTTAAACTTCTCAAAGAATGTTTTGGACTTATAAGATTATTTCCAAAACAATCTCTAAATCACCCATAACAAACCGAAAACGTCCATAATCATCAAATGACTTTGGACTTAATCGATTTGTTTTGTTTCGAAATCATCAAATGACTTTGGACGTGCATGGACTCGTCCAGGGGGGCAGAACCAGGCTTCGGGCCAAGGCGTTCCGTATCCAGGGAAAGCCGGGGGTGCGCGTTCCAGTGGAGCCGTGTCCTTGGCTTGCCTGGACTCACGCGGAACTTAGGTTTTGTCGGGGAGGGTTTTCCGAATACGAAAATCGGCTACGGTTCATATATCGACATATATACTATATGGTACTACTTTAAACACTTCTAGAACATGTTAAACGTGTAATATAGCTCATGATACCATGTTGGAATATCCCGGGGTTGCAAGATACAATGAACTACGATAGTTCATATGTCTAGAAAACCCTAATTCGTTGATCGTTAGAACTTACACAATAGAACTAGCTCATAGAAGTATATGTTTAAAGATAGTGTGAATATGCTACAACTAACATAATCAAAGAGTGTGGCTACAAAGATATACCTTTGAAGCGTGAGCGGAAGCGATATGATCTTCAAGTGCTTATCCCCACACCTTGCTCCTTGCTTTCTTCTTGAAGAAATTTCTATCACCAAGGTGATATGGAACTACTATGAAATAGTCCACACCAATACCTTAGATAGCAATAAGACACACTTGGACTAGTGTGTGTTATTGAGGAGTGTGTAGTCTAACTACTATAGCAAACTATAGAACAATTTCTATACTCTAACACTTAGAGTTTTGCTAGAGGGTTTGAAGATGAAGTGTGTGTGTTTGTTTGTGTTCTCTAACAAGAGTTGTGTGATACTTAGCTTGATTCTCTACCCATTCTATATCATCTTATGATATAGAATGGATGATGAAACACATTATACACTAAACAAACACATTAACCATCCATATGGTTAATGCCTCTTGGTCCATGGAAGATTCTCTAACAAGAGTTCTTCCCAAGACTTACAAAGCCTTCCCAAGGCATAAAGTAGCCACCAAGATGTCAACCATTCATGATGATGGAATTAATTAATCTTAATTAATTAATTATATCATATCTTATTTAATTAATTCATTAATTAATTAAATCATTTCAATAAATGATAATATATATATATATCACACATATATATATATACATAAACCCCAAATGGTGTGTCCGGAACCAATTCCGGGCGCACCATCGGTTCGGTCGAGACACGATCTCGATCGAACCGAAATTCCTCAATATGGATCAAATCCCTTATTCACTTTCGGGTCATTACTCGAAAGTATCTTCGGTAATTGTTACGTGTGTGACCTCATAGCCCGAGTAACGAAGGCATCGGGATTCAACGTATAAGACCGTATACACGAATCCCGAAGATCATCGTGAGAGCCTAGTCTACCATTCGATGACCCCCGGCATTATCTCGGGTGAGACTACTGATAGTTCAGATAACTATCGGTTGTTGAACCGTATATATAGATGATATAGTTCACGGGCACTAATTGAGGAAATTGACACATCAATTTCCAACATTGAGTGATCTTTTATTTTCCTCAGCCTCCTTTCCTCTTGAACCAACATGGCTTTGATTTCTTGAAAGTTCCATTTTTCCTTTAGAGTATTATAGTGTACTTGGAACTGACCAAACTCAGGAGGAAGAGAGTTGATGGTGAATGGAACAAAAAATGTCTCACTCAATTCCATGCCCATTGTCCTTAACTTTGCTGCTTTGTTAGACATGCTAGTTACATAATTATGAATGGGTAGTCGCAAACTCACTCATGAAACTTCTCATTTTGGACTTATCAGTAATGTCCGATTGAGAGCACTCTACGACTTTCATGAGAAATTCCCTTCAAACTTATATATTAATAGTTTGAGTTACTATGATAGATTCAAAAAAAAAACTTTAATAACATATATAAGTTCACCTTTGGGTGATCCTTAAACATGTAAATTTGAACGTTAATCATATGCATAAATACATGTACGTATAATGGTTAATGACTCCGAAAGTACATGTTAAACATCTCTTATAATTATGTACACTTGATAAAATGTCTAATTAATTTCCATAGCTAGGCCACTTTGATGACTAACAAACTTGAACATATTAGACATTTAAACAATAATAACAATAGTAAGAAATAATGTCTATGTAATAATTTGGCCACTTTGGTGACTAATAAACAATTTAAAATAGACAACTTTAATAATATCTTAAAAGATTATTATTCAATAACATGAGATAATCATCTATTTAGTGATTTATCTTGGCCACTTTGGTGCCTAACAAGCATTATATAAAATAGATAATTTACTGTAATATCTCAAAGTGTTTGTAACCTATAATTGAGATAAAATATTAATTTAGTCATTTAGCTAGGCCACTTTGGTGACTAACAAGCACTTAAAACTAAATTAGTATTATAAATTATCATATCTCAAGATTTCGTAACATTTAGTTGAGATGAAATATCAATTTACTCATTTAGCTCGGCCACTTTGGTGACTAACAAGCACTTGAAAAGTAAATAGATATTATTGATTATCATATCTCAAATTTGCACAATTTATATAATAGGAGATAAAATATCTATTTAACAATTTAGCTAGGCCACTTTGGTGACTAACAAGTTTTCTTAATAATAGATATTTTTAATTATCTTCAAATATGTGCAAGCCAAATTTAATACTTTTACACATTTCTTTTCCCATCATATATCAAAATCATGATACCCATTATAAAAGAAATTATAATATCTCAAAATTTGCACAATTTATATAATAGGAGATAAAATATATATTTAAAAATCTAGCTAGGCCACTTTGGTGACTAACAAGCTTTCTTAATAATAGATATTTTTTAATTATCTCCAAATATGTGCAAGACAAATTTAATATGTTTACACATTTCTTTTCCCATCATATATCAATATCATGATACTCATTACAAAAGAAATTATGTGAACAAAGAACATGTATGTATAAATATAACATTACGCATTTATCAAGCAATTGACAATCCAATATATCTTTTATGTCATATAATACAATAACCCTTAATATACATGATCAAATATTGTCAATTATTGTGATGTATATTTAAGCGAAATAATATAATATTATAATGAAAAATTAAATAAAATAATATTATAATAAAAAATTAACAATACATCCATTTATATATTGCATATTCATAGCGGAAGCAATAAAACATATCTAGCAATTTATTTAGGCTAAATAACAATTCATGTAATAATCAAGAGTGTTCAACCATGCTCATGATACCAATTGTAAGAAATAACACTATTATATTAGGATCTTTACACTCTAAATTATATACACTATAATCGATAATGATACAAGGGCGTACCTTGATCTATGATGAGAGTTTGATGAAATCACTTAGCTAAGCCCTTCCTTTTCTCTCCTCTCCTCTATAATCTTTTATTTTGTCTTTTAGATGGTGGTTGACATACATATGGATGACCCCTTTATATAGTGTTCTAAAACAATCCAAAGGTCAAGACCAATCTAAAGGTCTATCACACTAATTGCCATCCATAATATCTATATTCATGAGGGAGTTGAGAGGGTTTGAAGTTAAACCCAATACTAATTCTATAATTAAATATTTAATTAACCATCAAATTAAATCTCTTAATAGAATTAGTCTTTTATAATATATGGACCATATTATATTATCGTAATAATCTAACAACTTTATCTATAGTCTGCTTTAATTTGGTAATTTTAAGGGTGTCACAATATATATATGTATCACAATGATTTCGCCAATGGACGTACAAATTACTCGTCTCCTAAAACACATTTGTTTTGATGACAGCGTTCATACTTCATATGGACGAATTAGAATCTAGTAAACAGACTCTGCAAGCACTGGCTCACTTGTCAACATGTTTGTGTCATGGGAAGTAGTTGAACATCGCGACGGATATAGAACATTCACTTTCAAGAACCATACTGCAATATTTGATAGTACTGAATTCTAAATTGTTAAGATACCAAACTGCACTCCAAGTGCACGATATGGACAATATTAACAATTAACTCCAAAACTAGTTAAATCACATTTTGTTTCAAGAAATTCCTTTTTGTTGCTACATTAATTAGGAATTTATAAATTCATCAACTTCAACATCACTATATGGGTATTTAGAGCATTTACAACGGTGTACTTGTAATATTATGGCCCGAATTAATATAGAATTTAAAATAAAATAATTAAGTAGAATAATATAACTTGTTACGCTCAATTATAACTCGCTTAGTATAGCTCCGACTCGTTACTAAGCTCGTTAGTCGATCGGATTAAGCATTAGCTAGCCAGGCCCGTGCCAACAGTATAAAAGCCCGAGAATGAGCCAAAACCCTACACCAAGAACACATGAGACAGACGCCTACTTCCATGTCTTCTCCAAACGATTTTTTTCTTCTTTCTTCTACAATTAAACATCAAAATTCATCATTTAATCCGTTTTTTGTCATTCCTTGAGCGAGCTATCACATTTTAGGTTAGTATTGTGTAATTTTCGAACCCTATTCTATGTCCCATAGCTGCCAAATTTATTATGGATGAAAGGGGGGCGATTTTTCTTATTTTGTGCTATCACATATTGTTAATTAATATATAACTCATGTATGAAACATGCTAAAACCTAAATTCTTGTACACAAATCGAATTGAAAACTCTAATTGTGAGGTTTGGGTGTTGGCCGATTATAGGTGGTAGTAAGGGGGTTGATTTAAATGTTGTTTGGCTATCATATGATGTTTATACCTATATAAAACGTGTGTAAATTGGTATTAGCATGATTAGTTGTGCTTGAAAATGAATTAAAAAGATGAGGAAACCCCAATTGTGCATAGTGATGATGATGGCCGAAATTGATGTTGATGATAGGATTCATAATTGATTTTTTATGTTATAATGTATATAATTAGCATATAAACTGTATTTTAAGTGTATTGGGTGAGGTTGAAGGGCTACATATGTTCGAAACTTAGTGAAATTGAGGACCTTGAGTTCAACTTTGTTGAGGTTATTGGCTATAGTGTGTTGTTGTCGATTTTGGGTGAGAATTATGTTTAGACGTGACCATTGGATGGTGATAGAGGAGCTTACCTATCCAGCAGCCCTTAAGTAGCCTTAGAACCTGCAAATTGAAGGCTTATGGTGGTTAGGGACCAACTAGGTTGTTGATGGTGAAGTAGATCAATTTCGGGTCGAAATAAGGGTATAATTGATAGGAATGTCGAAATTTGGTGAAGTTACGGGTGAATAATGAGTAGAACAGATTGGGGGGTTGATTTAGACTTGATATAGAGTATTAGATTGTTATTGGTATGAATATTGGGTTAGTATGAAAGAATTGGGCTTCAAGTGCAATTATAGACAAGTTTGGGGGCATTTGTGAAAAGATATAAGTTATGATATAAAATATGAGCTTTGGGTGTTAAGGTGAATTATATAAGGGTTTGGAATAAATAATTATTAGTTACAATTGTTGAATTAGTAAGTATTTAATAGAATTTGGGTTAGAATTAGAACTTATAAGTTTATGGGCTTAAATGTGAAGTTAGGAAGAGCATAGGATGTTAACGTAATTAAATGGTTAGTGGTGCAAGTTTGGGGCCTAAGATGTAATTTGAATGGAGTTTAGGGCCCTAGAATGTAATTTGGTTAAATTTTGGGGTCATAGTGAAATTAATGCCAGAGTTGGGGCAGAATTATAATTAAGTATAATTGAGCCAGAGCGCTGTGTAAATGTTTCTCAATGAAGGACTTAGGCGAAGCACAACACATCCTTGGAATAAAGATCCACCAAGGTCAAGCCAGAAGGCTAATTGGACTTTGTCACGATACTTTTGTGAATAAGGTACTGCAAAGGTTCAACATGAGTAATTCTAAGAAGGGTAATCTCCCCATGAGACATGGAGTTCAACTCAGCAGAGCACAGTGTTCCACTACTAGTGCTGAGGTGAACAAGATGAAAGATGTACCTTACGCCTCGGCTATAGGATCCATCAGGTATGCCATGTTGTACACTAGACCTGATGTGTCTTATGCACTAAGTGTTACAAGTAGATACCAAGCTAATCCAGGTGAAAGCCACGGGATTGCAGTGAAGTGCATCTTGAAGTATCTCAGACGAACTAAAGATGCTTTCTTGGTATATGGAGGAGATGATGAGCTAGTAGTTACATGGTACACCGATGCCAATTTTCAAACTGGTAAAGATGACTACCGTGCCCAGTCTGGGTACGTATTTTGTCTCCACGGTGGAGCAGTATCTTGGAGGAGTTCCAAACAGAGTACTGTTGCCACTTCTACCACGGAATCTGAGTACATCGCAGCGTCTGAAGCCGCTAAAGAAGAAATTTGAATTAAGAAATTCATGAATGAGCTTGGCGTAGTTCCTAGCATTGAGGGACCAGTGGAGTTGCTTTGTGACAATACTGGGGCAATAGTTTAAGCTAAGGAACCTCGAGCACATCACAAATCCAAGCACGTACCCAGGAAGTATCACCTGATTAGAGATATGCTTAATAGAGGTGATATCAAAGTATGTAAGTAGCAACAGAGGCCAATTTGGCCGACCCCTTTACCAAACCACTAAGTCAGCAAAGCATGATGAGCATGCAGCGAACATAGGTCTTGGACAGATGTCGCAGTGGTGTTAGGTTAAGTGGGAGACATTATGTATTTTTCATGTTATGTGAACAAATATATGAATATTATTGCTTCTCATATTCTTATTTGTTTACTATTCCTATATGTTTCAATTTACATATATTGTACATGTATTGTATCCTCGATAAGGAAAAGCGAAATCTCTAGGTTAATCTATGTTTTCTAAAGCGGCAACATGAACTGTTGATTACACCTCTTCAAGCCTAGAAACATAGGAGCATCATATGACTAACATAGTAGTTAATTTACAAAAGTGCATAAGTCAGATGTTGATAGTTAGGGCGACAAGCATCATATGACTAACATAGTAGTTAATTAGTGATCTAGTTAGATAACGGTAGCCTGCATGACTAAATCATTACCATGGGTTGCTGCTCTTGTGACTGGGGAGCTGGTATGATCGAAACGAATTCATAGAAGATATGTATATCTGTGTCCTATGATATTTGTATAGAATTTTAGGTTCGACAATTCTTAGACCTACGATATATAACTATCTGTGTTATATAAGCCATGTACTTTGACTATGACCTAACGTCTGCCTTAAGCGGGGATCATAACGGCATATGTTGGGTCACACGGTGAGTATAGCGATAGATGTTGATGTATTGAGAGGGATTTATCCATCCTTGATATACAAGGAAGATCTCAGGCATCTCACACAGTTGGTACTGATTGGTTTATGGGACGCCATAAAAGCATATTCAGTTCATACTCGAGTAAAGAAAGTTGTGGGTGTTTCATGACACACTTCTTATGGTTAACCTACGACTAGAGATCGTGTGTTAAAGGAATTGTAAGGTAATCGTCCAAGGGCAAATGGGAGTTTAGAAAGCAATTAATATTGATTATCTTTTATTATGCCCATTGAGACAATTGTGTATCAATTCATTTACCTGATTGGGTAAATGTGATTACTAGAATTTAGTGTTCGCCTTAGTAATTGTATATTACTAGTTCGGGTTCTCATGATGATTCAAGGGGTTATGAGCGATTACTCGATCTTACTCATTAACCGTTGTAATAATAGTAATTGGTCAATTATTATTATTATACAACTTGCTATTATCTAGAGCCCAGAGAGGTCACACACATACAGTGAAATTATATTCACATTTCATGAATAAAATAAAACAAGGTTTGTGAATTAAGAAATTGTAATTCTCAATAGTATATATTTGTAAATATATACATGAATATATGAATGAGGAATAATCGAGCTTGTTAAGTCAATTCAACCCAATAACCAATTCTATCACCAAGGTCATATGGAACTACTATGAAATAGTCCACACCAATACCTTAGATAGCAATAAGACACACTTGGACTAGTGTGTCTTATTGAGGAGTGTAGTCTAACTACTATAGCAAACTATAGAACAATTTCTATACTCTAACACTTAGAGTTTTGCTAGAGGGTTTGAAGATGAAGTGTGTGTGTTTGTTTGTGTTCTTTAACAAGAGTTGTGTGATGACTTAGCTTGATTCTCTACCCATTCTATATCATCTTATGATATAGAATGGATGATGAAACACATTATACACTAAACAAACACATTAACCATCCATATGGTTAATGCCTCTTGGTCCATGGAAGATTCTCTTACAAGAGTTCTTCCCAAGTCTTACAAAGCCTTCCCAAGGCATAAAGTAGCCACCAAGATGTCAACCATTCATGATGATGGAATTAATTAATCTTAATTCATTAATTAAATCATATCTTATTTAATTAATTCATTAATTAATTAAATCATTTCAATAAATGATAATATATATATGATAATATATATATATATCTCACATATATATATCTATACATAAACCCCAAATGGTGTGTTCGGAACCAATTCCGGGCGCACCATCGGTTCGGTCGGGACACGATCTCGATCGAACCGAAATTCCTCAATATGGATCAAATCCCTTATTCACTTTCGGGTCACTACTCGAAAGTATCTTCGGTAATTGTTACGTGTGTGACCTCATAGCCCGAGTAACGAAGGCATCGCGATTCAACGTATAAGACCGTATACACGAATCCCGAAGATCATCGTGAGAGCCTAGTCTGCCATTCGATGACCCCTGGCATTATCTCGGGTGAGACTACTGATAGTTCAGATAACTATCGGTTGTTGAACCGTATATATAGATGATATAGTTCACGGGCACTAATTGAGGAAATTGACACATCAATTTCCAACACTCCCACTTGCCCTTGGACTATTACCAATGTCTTGGATGTACAGTTGCATCCTTGTCACATGATTCCCTTTGTCCTCGGTTTTCGTCATAGGCTAAAGCAAGAAAGCGTGTCGCCAACTCCTATGACATAATTTCTCGGAACACGAGATAGTCTCACTCCCGTTCATAACGGGTGAATTCATAAGTAAGACTCACTCTCCGAGTGGCCAGAAAAACCTTCCCTGTATACCAGGGTGGACAAAGACCCTACCAATGCATCACCGATCATCTCACCACTACATTCACATAAGACCCAACGTACCCCATTACCACCAGTAACGGATGGGTCCGGAAGTAGTCAAAGCCTCATGCTCACGTAGCATGAGAATGATATGCATGTAGGTCTCAGAACCTCTATCATATGGCTCGTGTGAAATATAGGACACAAGATCTCTTCTATAATTTCACAACGGTCACTGTCCAGCACCATGTCAAGACTCTCTTGACAATGAACCCATGTAATGATTTGGACCATCCTTTTGACTTAAGAAACAAAGTCAAACGAATCATTACACACTAGTTTGGTTGTGTCCGTTCCCAAAACGCTGGGACACACCACTAGGGACAATGTAATCACCACAGTTCTTGTCTTGAAAAAGGGGTTCCTTAGCCAATACACTTATTGGCTCCTCTTCAAGAACTCGTGATTACATGGGAATTAAAATATTTATCATACAACTATGATTAAATATTCAATTGTTTATTCAAGTGCTATAAAAGAATAGGCAATCAATAAACAAGAAGTAATACTTTTATTCAACAATAAGAGTTTTACAAAAGTATACTTCATACATATAAATCAAATAAACTGAAATAAAGCTCCCACTAAGACTAAGACCACTCGGACCTAAGTCTAAGTCCAATAGCTGAAGTATGGAACTCATGTTTGGTCTGAGGCAATGGTTTAGTCAAGGGATCAGCTGCGTTGTCGTCTATATCTACTTTGGATACTTTGATGTCACCTCTCTGGAACATTTCACGGACGAGGTGATACTTTCTGAGGACATGCTTGGACTTATGATGAGCCCTGGGTTCCTTAGCCTGTGCTATGGCTCCAGTGTTATCACATAACAACTCAATTGGACCATCAGCGCTAGGAACTACCCCAAGCTCAGTCATAAACTTCTTAAGCCAACATGCCTCCTTGGCTGCTTCAGAAGCTGCAATGTACTCGGCCTACGTAGTAGAATCTGCAACTGTGTCCTGCTTGGAACTCTTCCAACAGATGGCTCCACCGTTCAGGCACAATACAAACCCGGTTTGAGAACGAAAATCGTCTCGATCGGTTTAGAAACTGGCATCGGTGAAACCTTTTGCAATCAACTCCTCATCTCCGCCATATACCAGAAACATATCCTTAGTCCTTCTCAAGTACTTAAGGATAGATTTCACAGCGGTCCAATGGCTGTTGCCTGGATTCGCTTGATATCGGCTGGTCAGACTCAGAGCGTATGATACGTCTGGTCTAGTGCACAACATGGCATACATGATAGATCCTATGGCTGAAGCATACGGGACTCTACTCATGTTCTCCTTCTCGACGTCAGTGGTGGGGCACTGACTTTTGCCGAGAATAGTGCTAGTTGTCATAGGCAGTATTCCCTTTTTGGAATCGATCATATCGAATCGTCTCAGAACCTTATCAATATAAGTGTCCTGTCTCAGGCCAATCAACCTATTGGCTCGATCCCGATATATCTTGATTCCAAGGATATACTGCGCCTCTCCTAAGTCCTTCATCGAGAAACACTTACACAACCATCTCTTGACTGACTCAAGGAGTGGTTTGTTGTTTCCAATGATCAGTATGTCATCTACATACAGGACTATAAATGCAATGTGGCTCCCACTTACCTTCTTGTATACACAAACATCCTCCTCATTCTGAATGAAGCCAAATTCTTTAATTGCTTCATTGAATCGGAGGTTCCAACTGCGAGAAGCTTGCTTGAGTCCATAAATGGATCTCTGAAGCTTACATACGTTCTTAGGTCCTTTTGGACATGTAAAGCCTGGAGGTTGTGTCATGTACACATCCTCCTCAAGGTTTCCATTAAGGAAAGAGGTCTTTACATCCATTTGCCATATCTCATAGTCATAATATGCGGCAATGGCTAAGAGGATCCGAATAGACTTGAACATGACTACCGGTGAGTAGGTTTCATCATAGTCAATACCCTGAATTTGTTTGAAACCCTTCGCCACTAGTCTAGCCTTGTAAACATGGACATTTCCATCTTTATCAAGCTTTTTCTTAAAGACCCACTTACACTCGATAGGTCTAGCACCTTCGGGTAAGTGAACCAATGTCCAGACATCATTCTGGTACATAGAGTCTATCTCGGATTTCATGGCTTCAAGCCATGACTCGCTATCTGGCCCTTTCATTGCGGCTCCATAAGTATAAGGCTCGTCGTCTTCTATCAAGAAGGATTCCCCATACCATCTATCGGGAACATGACGAGTCCTACTGGATTTCCTAAGGGTCGGTACTTCTTCAGGAGTTTCATCTACCGTGGATCTATGGTCCAAGATAGGATCCATCATGAATGGAGGATCTACTTCCTAAAGTGAGCCTGCCGAGTTCGTTAACTCGACTTGCTCATTTGAAGAGACACTTGGGTTCAATAACCCATCTCTCTCATTCAATGAGTTTCTTGAGTTCGACAACTCAACTTGCTCATTAAACGTGTCGAATGAGTTCATTAACTCATTCGGCTCATCATCTTGAACTTCTTCAAGTTGTACCGTATTTCTGACATTTCCTGATAAGAACTCTTTCTCAAGGAAATGTGCTGTCCTAGCCACGAAAATCTTATTTTCTGGCTTAAGGTAGAAATAATACCCTTTGGTTTCCTTTGGATAACCAATGAAATGACACAAGTCAGCCTTTGGGCCTAGCTTGTCTACGTTCAATTTCTTGACGTAGGCCAAGCAACCCCAAACCCTGAGGAAGCTAATCTTGGGACGTTTCCCAAACCACATCTCATATGGTACTTTCTCAGCTGACTTGGTTGGACAATTATTTAAGGTAAGTGCGGCAGTTTGCAACGCGTAACCCCAGAAGATGACATGTAGGTTGGTTCGACTCATCATGGATCGCAAACTGTCTAACAAAGTGCGATTCCTCCTTTCGGACACACCATTATGCTGTGGTGTTCCGTCCGGTGTGAGTTGTGAAACAATTCAACAATCTCTAAGATGAGCGTCAAACTCGTGGCTCATATATTCGCCTCCTCGATCGGATCGAAGAGTCTTAATAGTCTTGCCGAGTTGATTCTCTACTTCATTTTGGAGTTCTTTGAACTTTTCAAAGGCTTCACTCTTGTGCTTCATTAGATAGACATAGCCATAACGGCTAAAGTTATCCGTGAAGGTAATGAAGTAGGGAAAACCACCTCTTGCAGGAGTGTTCATTGGACCACATACATCGGTATCGATATGAACAATCCCCAATAAATCACTTGCCCTTTCACTCGTTCCAGTGAAAGGTGATTTGGTCATCTTGCCCAAAAGGCATGATTCGCATTAGTCATATGATTCAAAATCAAGTGACTCAATAATTCCACTTTCGTGGAGTTTCTTGATGCGATTTTCATTTATATGACCAAGTCTGCAATGCCATAGGTAGGTAGGATTCAAGTCGTTAGGCTTGTTCCTTTTAATATTTACGTTATATACCTCATGGTCCTCATCTAGTATGAAAAGACCATTTTGGTTTGAAGCTTTTGCATAAAGTAAACCATCATGATTAATAGAACATATATTCCTTTCCATAAGGATGGTAAAACCATCATTGTTCAAAACAGATATGGAAATAATATTTCTAGAAATAGTAGGAATACAATATACATTATTTAAAACTAAGACCATCCCGGATGGTAGTTTTTAATCTATCTTGCCCACGGCAACTGCAGCAACCTTTGCTCCATTGCCTACCCGCAAGTCCACCTCTCCCTTCCGAAGGGCTCTACTGTCATGTAGTACCTGCATATTTCGACAAATATGAGAACCACATCCTGAGTCAAGTATCCAAGTAGAGTTTATTGGAGGTGATGAAAGCTTCAATAACGAATATACCTGTCGGAAGAGTCCCACTCTTGTTATCTTCGAGATACTTCTTGCAGTTCCTCTTCCAGTGACCAGGTGTATTACAATAATGACACTGGTCAGTCCCCTTAGGACCTTTAGCCGGAGTTTTGGAAGTCTGGGCCTTGACTGTTCCAGTCTTGGCCTTTCCCTTCCATTTCCCCTTGCCTTTCTTAAAGGCCTTCTTGTTCTGAATCATAAGAACAGAGGGAGTAGGGGTAGAGCTCTTCCCACCCTACAACGCAGTATCAGCCGTGCCGATCATGTTATGCAACTCCGACAACGACTTATCGAAGTCATGCATGTTGAAGTTCATGACAAAGTTACCAAACTTGTCAGGAAGGGAACGGAGGATTATGTCAACAGCCAAATCCTTGGAAAACTGAGTTCCCAAAGACTCAAGTCTCTCGATGATCCCAATCATCTTGAGAACATGAGGTCTGGCCTGTTGACCATTGGATAGTTTGCAATCCATGAGGGCACAAACAGGTTCGTACCGCTCATTTCTTGCCCGCTTCTGGAACCTCTGTTCCAGTCTGCAGTACATGTCATATGCTGCCACATTTTCAAACTGAATCTGAAGATTCGGTTCCATGTTGGCCAGCATGAGACATTGGACATCCAATGCATCGTCCACGTGTACATCATATGCACCACGTTCTAGCTCATCGGCATCCTCATGGGGTGGAGGAGGAAGTTCTTCCTTAAGAACATATTCGACTCTCTCGTGCTTGAGAACGATTCTCAAGTTACGAGACCAGTCGTTGAAGTTATTGCCATTGAGTTTACACTTCTCAAGTGTAGATCGGAGTGAGTTTGAAGTTGATTTCTTAGCAGTTGTCATCTAAAATATGCGAGTATGAAACGACGTTCAGTTTAATTTATATGTAAAACAAGTAAAGCATGCTTGAAAAAAAAAAATAATACGAGTACCAGCAACCCCTCGAAGTGTACAAGTATACCAAGACCCCACGGACTTGGGTATGAGCGGCACACGCAATCATCCTCATAGTCCAATCCATGGGTAAGTTCTACTAGACTATCATATATCAATCATCCAATGATTATATATGACTCTTGGCGTGTATCACTAGTCGTTTTAAGACACTATAGACTTCCTTTGCCAAACGGGCCGGTTCGATGGGCTAACCTGTAGCCATGTTTTAAGCAACCTTAGTTCACCATAAAGGGATGGATTACATTTGCCGGTTCGATGGGCTAACCTGTAGCGCATGTAATCCCATTGCCTCCTATTCCTATGAATCAAAGTGCCCATCTAGGGATGATCCCCCCGAAACGTAAGAAAGTTTGACAACTTTGAACTTAGGTTTGGCAAACACTTAATTATTACGTGGAGAGGTTTAGATTAAACATGTAATCCACATTTCATGCATATCACATAAGGTATACATATACTTCAAGAAAATATATGTAAGCATGAAACATGGCATGAATAATAAACACTTTAAAGGGACGTGATATGGCCTAAAAGACATTAAATAAAACTAGTCTAACTAGTTCTAAACTAAGTTGGTCTCCGTCTTCTTGGACATCGCCATGCTCCAAGTCCGTCTCTTCATGTCTTGTTACATAATCAACTTTCGCATTAAATGGCACATGCGCCGCGAAAAAGAAATAACAATACAATAATTTAAAACGACACATGCGTCGTATTTCAATATCAAGGACAGTACGCAGACTGTATTTCGAATAAATACTAGACCATATCACATCCCCATTCCATTCAGACTACAGTTTATATATGTATAACACATTATACATAAAACACATAAACATGCTAGGAATGGAATAAAACACACAAGCAACACACAACTCACACACATACTCACATTCAAATAATGTGAATCATAGTCATATATGCATATCATAACCTTTAGTTGTCCAACAACTAACATAGCCAATTATCGGAAGTTTTACCATAAGTTCAACATTTTGAACTAATAACCCAATTACATTCAAAGAGACTTAGCATAAGTTTAAGGTTTGAAATTCATAATAACTCAACCACAAACTTCCTTTCGATACTCAATTAAACAATTTAATTAGTACCGATAGGATAAAATCAACACTTTGACATACATGCTAATTTTAAACTATTTTAAACTTCTCAAAGAATGTTTTGGACTTATAAGACTATTTCCAAAACAATCTCTAAATCACCCATAACAAACCGAAAACGTCCATAATCATCTAATGACTTTGGACTTAATCGATTCGTTTTGTTTCGAAAACATCGGGCGAAGTTATAGTCCATCGTGAGCTCCATCGTGAGCTATAGCTCACGATGGAGCCACAATAAAACGGAGACAGGGGGGTTGCCAAGGCAGTCCGCGCGCGGACAGGGGCTGCGGACAAGGGCTGTCCAGGGAACAAAACGCGCGGACGCGCGGGGGGGGGGGGGGGCTTCCAGGGGCGTCCAAAGACGCGTCTAGGGAAGCCGAAACCTGCTCCGGGCCAAGGCTTTCCTTGTCCAGGGCATGACGAGGGTGCGCGTTTTAGGGGACCTGCGTCCTTGGCTTGCCGAGACGCACGCGCATCCTTGGTTTGTCGGGGAGGGTTTTCCGAAAACGGAAAATTGGCTACGGTTCATATATCGACATATGTACTATATGGTACTACTTTAAACACTTCTAGAACATGTTAAACGTGTAATATAGCTCATGATACCATGTTGGAATATCCCGGGGTTGCAAGACACAACGAACTACGATAGTTCATATGTCTAGAAAACCCTAATTCGTTGATCGTTAGAACTTACAAAATAGAACTAGCTCATAGAAGTATATGTTTAAAGATAGTGTGAATATGATACAACTAACATAATCAACGAGTGTGGATACAAAGATATACCTTTGAAGCGTGAGCGGAAGCGATATGATCTTCTAGTGCTTATCCCCACACCTTGCTCCTTGCTTTCTTCTTGAAGAAATTTCTATCACCAAGGTGATATGGAACTACTATGAAATAGTCCACACCAATACCTTAGATAGCAATAAGACACACTTGGACTAGAGTGTGTTATTGAGGAGTGTGTAGTCTAACTACTATAGCAAACTATAGAACAATTTCTATACTCTAACACTTAGAGTTTTGCTAGAGGGTTTGAAGATGAAGTGTGTGTGTTTGTTTGTGTTCTCTAACAAGAGTTGTGTGATGACTTAGCTTGATTCTCTACCTTATGATATAGAATGGATGATGAAACATATTATACACTAAACAAACACATTAACCATCCATATGGTTAATGCCTCTTGGTCCATGGAAGATTCTCTTACAAGAGTTCTTCCCAAGTCTTACAAAGCCTTCCCAAGGCATAAAGTAGCCACCAAGATGTCAACCATTCATGATGATGGAATTAATTAATCTTAATTAATTAATTAAATCATATCTTATTTAATTAATTCATTCATTAATTAAATCATTTCAATAAATGATAATATATATATCTCACATATATATATATACATAAACCCCAAATGGTGTGTTCGGAACCAATTCCGGGCGCACCATCGGTTCGGTCGGGACACGATCTCGATCGAACCGAAATTCCTCAATGTGGATCAAATCCCTTACACTTTCGGGTCACTACTCGAAAGTATCTTCGGTAATTGTTACGTGTGTGACCTCATAGCCCGAGTAACGAAGGCATCGGGATTCAACGTATAAGACCGTATACACGAATCCCGAAGATCATCGTGAGAGCCTAGTCTGCCATTCGATGACCCCCGGCATTATCTCGGGTGAGATTACTGATAGTTCAGATAACTATCGGTTGTTGAACCGTATATATAGATGATATAGTTCACGGGCACTAATTGAGGAAATTGACACATCAATTTCCAACAAATTTTTCTCTTCCAATTGTTCAAAAACACTAGTAGATTCAAACCTTGGTTTGTAGTCAATCCTGGTGTATACAATCTAGAAGAAGACCTTGTTGGTATTGGAAAGGAAGCACGGTGTGGGCTATACTCAAAAGGGGTGCACGTTCTTGTTAATATTCCGTTGTATTGTAAGTCTCTATATTCATATGGCAATTAGTTTAATTGTTATTAGATTAATCTACATCATTTTTCGAATCTAGGATATATGAATGTGTGTTTATCACCAAGTGATTCATATTAGATTCCATCAGATAGGAGCGTGACTTGTAGGCGAAGTTAATAGTGTCAAAATTTTAATGAGGATAAGTCGAAGTGAGTAGTGGAATCTCACATATGGAGGTTATGCTATGAAGTAAGAAGGGGTATTGGTAAGTGATGTTCAGCAATATAAGGGGATTGAGACCATAGTTGAAATTTGGTTAGGCAGTCAGAGCTAGACGAGTTTTGAGTTAACATTGAACGTAGAGCTTCAATTCAGTGATCGCGAGTACTAAATTACGGTAACAGTAACTAGTTGGTTATGGAGTAAGTGGAAAATGAACAGTAGTTCCTAAAGATGTAAGTGAAGGAAAAGATCAATGATGGAAACTTACTAGCAGTAATTATGAAGATGGAATGGGGAGGAGGTTATTGGATAACATAAGTAAGGTTTGAGACGATTCTTCTTGAGGAATTAGTGGAAGAACGCACAAACTGTTCGAACAGCCCTTGTAGGACCTTGTAACTCACGACTTTGCGGGATTAAAGGTGCTTAAAGGTGCTTAGGATTCGACTTTATTGATGAGGCTGCACTAGATTGATTTTGTGATGTAATTAGTGTTTTAGATGATTAGAATGTAGGAAATTGACGTGTTTAGGCGTGGATTGAATTGTGAACATCCCTATCAGGCTAGGTTGGAGGTTAAAATGTGATGAATTAGGGCTAATCGAAGGTTGAATGGTAAATTAGTTGAGTATTGGGGCATAGTTGTAAGTAGAAGTTAAGTTATTGAACTAAAACGATCAAGAATGGAACTAAAGACCTAAGATGTCGACTTGAGGTGGTCCAATGAGATGACTTGAGGATGTAGGATATTTGACGATAATGAGTTGTTATTGTATGTTTATGAGGAGTAGAATGGCTAAGTATGGATTAGCGGAAAGTTATGGGCTAAAAATGTAATCATATGGAAGTATAAGGAGGTTAACTTTTAAGTTGGGGGTCTAAGTGGAATCGTTGATTCATTTGGGGTCTAGGTTAGATTATTCGTTAGTTGGGGTTAAGATCGGATACTTAGGGTGTTGGGGTTGAAATGTAATTTTATACGATTGAAGGGTATTTACGTAATTTCATCTATGATATGTAGTGGACCTTAGAGTGACTAAGAGTTGATTCAATTTGAATTAAGGATTAATAATGGGGTTGACTTAGAATTGACCTAGAGTCGACTTTGACCCTGGAGTTGACTATGATTGACGGTTGACTTGGACTATTACTTTTAGAAGGTAACGATTACGAGTAAATTATATAATCGCGTTAAGAAGTTAACGGAAGAAAGAGGTATACATTGGTGGATTTGTTTTGGTATAGGATTATGAAGAGGTGTTGTTATGATTGTGTATTGGTACTAAAATCTTGATGAGGAGATGGTGATATGGGAATTATGGCAAGTAATAATGAGTTTTGTGTTTTGTAAGACGGTTAGTAAAATATTACAGCTTCATCGTTTTAGTGAACTTGTTATCATGATATCATGAGGAGAAGTATAAGATGGCGATACACTAATGGTTAGATTGAGATGTGATTAAGGTGGTGTGTATCTGCATGTTGGATATGAGAGGTGACAAATTGTATTTCATTTATAAGCAAGCAGTAAGTTACTGTGCACGAGATATTACAAGGAGCAGAGATTGATATTTAATTAGTGGGGTCGAGACAGAGTGATTAGATATTTAATTAGTGGAGGGTGTTAAAATGTGGTGTTCAATACGTATTGTTACTTATACGGGAGGATTATACTATTAACCCAAGGAGTAGTTGGGGCGACTGGTTATCGAACTGGGTGATAAGTCTGGGGGATATATGCTTCTAAGGTGTATGATCTAAAACTTGATAGTGAGATAAAGAGGTAATATAATTGACCTAAGCAAGAGAATGGTAATCTTAACTAATGGAGATGGTGTCACTAGTGATTATTCGGATGATGGGTTTGTAAGTTGTTAAGGTGATATGCATTTTGAGTGCACTAAGCTGATATTTAACAAGTTGGGTTACACAAAGGGGGTGACTGATGGTTATCTATTAGGAGGTGATATCTAAATTTTGAAAATTTTGAAATAAAGGTGATACTTATGGGACGTGAGTTATAGAGGGAAGAAAAATTAAACTCGTATTGCGGAATGAGGAGGTATTAGTATGATCAGTACGGTAGCAGTGATATCATTATGTTGAGAAGACAAGTTATTGATATTATGGTGATGTGAGTGTCAATAAGTGGTAGAGAGATGGAACATTAAAATACCTCGGCCTTGCTGATTAGGAAATTATAGTGATGACATTATAAGGTGAATAGAGTGATGCTCATCATATTAGTTATATTTCATTGTCTGTATGTAGTATATCAGGTAGTGCGGGGTGATGTCAGGTATTGTATCATTAATATTACGGAGAGGAAATATCGGTATTGAACTATTAATATATGAAAGGCGACTAGTGATGATATTAATTCTTGATGATCGTGCGATGAGATTAGTGAGCGGCATTGAGAGGTGGTGCCACGTGTACGTGACCATTGAGCGGGATATATGATTATTATATCATGTACATGGGTTAGTTTCGCAAGTATTTGGTGATGTTGTGATAATTGTTGGGGGCCTATAATTGAATCGGGTGAGATCTAAGGCATGATGATCGGAGGTAAGATGTTGTGATATTATAGTTGACATGAACCAATAGAATAGTTATGAGATGTTAGTTTCGGTTATGATGGCATGGTCATGAGATGTTGAAGTCGGTTAAGTACGGCATAGTAATAGGTTGTTGGCACTATGAGATGTTAGTTTCGATTTAAATTTTGAGGACGAAATTCTTTAGGGGGGGGTAGATTGTAATATTAGGGCCAGAATTAATACATAATTTAAACTAAAATAATTAAGTAGAATAATATAACTTGTTACGTGTAATACCCGGCCCAGAGTGGCGATGTGATATATCTGATATGATTTGATTGGTACTACTGATATCATCAAGATGCATCTTCTTTTCAGTAACATAACTCATAAGAACTTCAAAGTTAAGCGTGATTGACCTGGTGTAATTCTAGGATGGGTGACCCACATGGAAGTGTCCTGGTGAGCACGTGAGTGAGGACAAAACGTGTTGGAAGGACCCGTGGTGGTTTGTGAGGCCAGTCCATCAAATCAATAACGTTCCGACCCTGTGTTCCGGGGCGGGGCGTTACAAATGGTATCAGAGCGGGGCCGTCCAAAATGTGAGATCTAAGTGCTATGCGGCGCAAAGTGCTACGTCGAGGACGGGAGTGACCTCTTGGGGCCGTAATAGCCACCTCTAAAGTCGCAAACGGATGGTACGGTCCTGGATGTGGAGTGGATGTGGCTCAACGAGGACGTTGAGTTTTTAAGTGGGGGAGATTGTAATACCCGGCCCAGAGTGGCGATGTGATATGTTTGATATGATTTAATTGGTACTACTCATATCATCAAGATGCATCTTCTTTTCGGTAGCCCAACTCATAAGAACTTCAAAGTTAAGCGTGCTTGACCTGGGGTAATTCTAGGATGGGTGACCCACAAGGAAGCGTCCCGGTGAGCACGTGAGTGAGGACAGAACGTGTTGGAAGGACCCGTGGTGGTTTGTGTGGTCAGTTCAGCAAATCAAATAACGTTCCGACCCGATGTACCGGGGCGGGGCGTTACATTACGCTTAATCATAACTCGTTTAGTATAGCTCCAACTCGTTAGTAAGCTCGTTAGTCGATCGGATTAAGCCTTAGCGATCCAGGTTCGTGCCAACACTATAAAAGCTCGAGACTGGGCCAAAACCATACACCAAGAACACATCAGAAGTACGCCTACTTCCATCTCTTCTCCAAACGAATTTTTTTCTTCTTTCTTCTACAATTAAACATCAAATTTCATCCTTTAATCCTTTGTTGGTCATTCCTTGAGCGAGCTATCACATTTGAGGTTAGTATTGTGTAATTTTCGAACCCTATTTTATGTCCTATAGCTGCCGAATTTATTATGGATGAAAAGTGGGTGATTTTTCTTATTTTGTGCTATCACATATTGTTAATTAATATATAACTCATGTATAAAACATGTTAGAACCTAAATTCACGTACAAAAATCGAATTAAAGAATTGGGTTTAAAGTGTAAAACATGTTAGAACCTAAATTCACGTACAAAAATCGAATTAAAGAATTGATATAGAGTATTAGATTGTTATTGGTATGAATATTGAGTTAGTATGAAAGAATTGGGCTTAAAGTGTAATTATAAACAAGTTTGGGGGCATTTGTGAAAAGGTATAAGTTATGATATAAAATATGAGCTTGGGTGTTAAGGTGAATTATATAAGGGTTTGGAATAAATAATTACTCCCTCCGTCCCTAAATGATTGTCACATTTTGACTTTTAATGGTTAACAAAACAAGAATTGAAACGTAAATATATCTTATTCTACATGCGAAAAAATTATAAAAATTTGATATTTCAGAAATATATATTGAGACGAATCTGACAAGATCCCACAAGACTATTATTTCTTATCGTTTGATGAAAACTTATGATCAAATTTTGTAATGTTTGACCACCAAAAGTCAAAATATGACAATCTTTTAGAGACGGAGGGAGCATTAGTTACAAGTGTTGGATTAGTAAGTATGTAATATAATTTGGGTTAGAATTAGAACTCATAAGTTTAGGGGCTTAAATCTGAAGTTAGGAAGAGCATAGGATGTTAACGTAATTAAATGGTTAGTGGGGCAAGTTTGGGGCCTAAGATGTAATTTTAATGAAGTTTAGGGGCCTAGAATGTAATTATAGTTAAATTTTGGGGTCATGGTGAAATCAATGCCAGAGTTGGGCAGAATTGTAATTTAGTATAATTAAGGGGTAAAAGTGTAAATCCATTAGAATAGAAGGTTGAACTTGAAATGAGATAACAAGTTGACTTGACTTATATGAGAGTAGAGTTGGGAAATTCAGAGAGTTGACCTAAATCTGACCTTGACCATAGTTGACTTTGACTAGGATTTGGCCGTTGACCAGTTCGTTAGTGATTTAAGTGTTGATGACTAAACAGTTAAGACAATAATATAATAATGCGCATGAGATGTACTACTAAAATAAATTACTAAATCAATCATAATATATCGGGGTTGACTATGTGGGGCCAAGGGCAAAATGGTCATTTTTCGCCCAAGGGCAAAATCGTCATTTTTCCGAATTGAGCTAAAAGACTTTAAATATGTATAGTAATTAAAGATATAACTAATTCGAATGGGATGGGATGTCTTCCGAGTAGTGTTTGATATGAAGCATATGTGTTATATAAGTCCTAATGTGTGGTACGAGTACTGGATTGACACTCGAAATTTGCGGTGCGTTGCTGTGCTTGAGGTGAGTTCTTACTCACGTGTTGTTATTTACCCTAGTATGTGTTGTGTGGTGGTGAATGCATATATTGATACATTATGATGATTACGGTTGAGCATTGAGCACGAGTAGAGATGTTTAGGGTGGACCTACGGGTCATATGTGTGTTGTGTGTTGTCCTGATCCGGCAACCTAGGTTTGAACGGGGCTCCATGGTTGTTTATGGGTCCGTATGTTTGTGTTATGATGGTTGTGTGATGATGATGGGTGATGAGGATGAGATGATGTGTACTCCTTACAGGTTGAGCTAGGTAGAGTGATGTACAGTGCAAAAGTCCGGATCCATGCATATAGTTGCGCATTTATGTGGATATTGTGATTATTATTGCCCTTACTTATGTATTTATACCGTTCCGTGGTTCACATTATCATTATGTTGTATGTCATTGATTTCGCATCACGTATGTCATTGCCCTTACATCTCATGCGCATTATTATATTATTGTCTTAACTGTCTAGTCATCAACACTTAAATCACTAACGAACTGGTCAACGGCCAAATCCTAGTCAAAGTCAACTATGGTCAAGGTCAGATTTAGGTCAACTCTCTGAATTTCCCAACTCTACTCTCATATAAGTCAAGTCAACTTGTTATCTCATTTCAAGTTCAACCTTCTATTCTAATGGATTTACACTTTTACCCCTTAATTATACTAAATTACAATTCTGCCCAACTCTGGCATTGATTTCACCATGACCCCAAAATTTAACTATAATTACATTCTAGGCCCCTAAACTTCATTCAAATTACATCTTAGGCCCCAAACTTGCCCCACTAACCATTTAATTACGTTAACATCCTATGCTCTTCCTAACTTCAGATTTAAGCCCCTAAACTTATGAGTTCTAATTCTAACCCAAATTATATTACATACTTACTAATCCAACACTTGTAACTAATGCTCCCTCCGTCTCTAAAAGATTGTCATATTTTGACTTTTGGTGGTCAAACATTACAAAATTTGATCATAAATTTTCATCAAACGATAAGAAATAATAGTCTTGTGGGATCTTGTCAGATTCGTCTCAATATATATTTCTGAAATATCAAATTTTTATAATTTTTTCGCATGTAGAATAAGATATATTTACGTTTCAATTCTTGTTTTGTTAACCATTAAAAGTCAAAATGTGACAATCATTTAGGGACGGAGGGAGTAATTATTTATTCCAAACCCTTATATAATTCACCTTAACACCCAAGCTCATATTTTATATCATAACTTATACCTTTTCACAAATGCCCCCAAACTTGTTTATAATTACACTTTAAGCCCAATTCTTTCATACTAACTCAATATTCATACCAATAACAATCTAATACTCTATATCAATTCTTTAATTCGATTTTTGTACGTGAATTCAGGGACAAAGTGATTTCGTTGAATAAGAAACACTATATGGGGTGTGTATAGTGGTTCCTTGTGTGCATACATCAACTAATGTAGTCCGTTTCGATTACCTTAGCCCGCGCAACAGTTTTTGAGCGAGTGATCAAACCACCCCTCACGCCCCCCCCCCCCCCCTCAAAAGTGCAAAATAGTGTTTTGAGAATTTAAATGACGATTTTGTCTCTGTAGTTGTAATTGTAATGTTTTAGGAAGTTTCATCCAGGGGCAAAATAGTGATTTTGTTAATTAAAAAACATTATATAAGTGTGGGTATAGTGGTTCCTGGTGTGCATATAGTAATTCATGTAGTCCCATACGATACCCTAGCCCAGTAGCCCCTAGCAACAGTTCTTAAGCCAGTGATCAAACCACCCCTAACCCCCCCCCCCCGATGCCGCACCCAAAGAGCATCACAACCGCCGCTGGGACCCTGATCTCCCGCCTAACGCCCTCCATCCGCCGCCGTGGAGGAGCTGGAGACGGGGCGAGCAGATGGACCTCACCCGGCCACCAAGAGCGCCCCAACGGGTACCTCTTCAACCGCACCCCTCTGCCACCCGGCCAGTCGCGCAACTGGGAGGACTGGGAGCTCCCCTGCTACATCACCAGCTTCCTCACAATCGTCATCCTCGGTGTCGGCCTCAACGCTAAGCCCGATATGACTATCGAGACCTGGGCCCACCAGAAAGCCCTCGAACGCCTCGAGCTCGAAGCCGCCCAAATTCAACCTGATTCTGAGTAGATGAGTTATGAGTATGTGTTTATAAAGTTTGATCTCGTTTATCGATTTTGTTTAATAAGGATCAGATGATTATGATACTGACATACCTGTTTACTTTAATGGAATCATGTTTAAGTTTCTTCGAATTGATGCAATTTATATTGTTAAATGTATGAAATCATGTTTTGTTTGTTCGAATTGATGCGATTTATGTTAAATGTGCTTAATATTCGTTTATTGCTCAACTGTGAGCTCTTGAACATGTTCAGATTGAATCTGCACAAATTCGTCTCGATTCTGAGTAGATTATTCTGATTATTTGGTGAAAAGGGTGTGGATTTTGTTTATACAAGGTCAAATGATACTGATATATCTGTTCAATTTTATGTAATCGTGTTTAGTTTTTCAAGTATTGTCAACCTGAGAGTAATTTAAGGTCTCGAATGTTTAGAGCTCGACTCTCCCTAAACTCAACTGTGAGGTCTTGAACACCTTCATCTCGAATCTGCACAAATTCGTCCTGATTCTGAGTAGATTATTCTGATTACGTGTTAAAAAGTGTGTGGATTTTGTTTAACAAGGACAAATCATACTGATATATCTGTTCGATTTTATTTAATCTTGTTTATTTATTCTAGTATTGCTAACCTGAGAATAATTGAAGGTCTCGAATGTGTAGAGCTCGAATCTCCCCAAACTCAACTGTGAGGTCTTGAACACCTTCATCTTGAATCTGCACAAATTTGTCCCGATTCTGAGTAGATTATTCTGATTACATGTTGAAAAGTGTGTGGATTTGTTTAACAAGGTCAAATCATACTGATATATCTGTTCAATTTTATGTAATCGTGTTTATTTATTCGAGTATCGCTAACCTGAGAGTAATTGAGGGTCTCGAATGTTTAGAGCTCGAATCTCCCCAAACACAACTGTGAGGTCTCTAACACCTTTAGCTTGAATCTGCACAAATTTGTCCCGATTCTGAGTAGATTATTCTGATTACGTGTTGAAAAGTGTGTGGATTTGTTTAACAAGGTCAAATCATACTGATATATCTGTTCAATTTTATGCAATCGTGTTTATTTATTCGAGTATCACTAACCTGAGAGTAATTGAGGGTCTCGAATGTTTAGAGCTCGAATCTCCCCAAACACAACTGTGAGGTCTCTAACACCTTTAGCTTGAATCTGCACAAATACGCCCCGATAGTGAGTAGATTGTTCTGAATATTTGTCGAAAATGGTGTGGCTTTTGTTTAAAAAGGTCAAATGATACTGATATATCTGTTCAATTTTATGTAATCGTGTTTATTTATTCGAGTATTGCTAACTTGAGAGTAATTGCAGAGGTCTCTGATGTTTAGAGCTCGAAGCTCCCCAAATTCAGCCCCATTCTATACATAAGAATGTTCTGATTTTTTTGTTTCGAACGTTTGATCTCAGTTACAAATTTTGTTTAATAACGGTCGGATCATATTTTTATATGTGGATTATTTAGCGGAATCATGTTTAATTTATACGAATCGTTGCTATTTTGTTGTTAAATCAGCTTAATTCTGGAGATTTGAGCGTTCACTGTTGGCATTTGTGTTTATTAGGACTGAGTTAATAAGTATTTGTGGATATTGTTTGCTTTCGTTTGTTGCCAAATCATTGAGTTTTTATCTACTCAACAGCATACTTTTGAGTATTGAGGTTTATATGTTTAGCTCTCATCTGTTATTCCACAAGTCACTTTGAAGTTTGAACGATAAGTTTTCCTTATTTAACTATACTCCGCATCTTTTAAGGGTTAATGGCTGGGTACGTGACTTACCTTTTCCCAATATCACCAGTTGATCATTTATTTTTTAAAGGGTCTCAGTTGATCACGCTGGTCGACGCTCGGTCAACGCACGTGATGACCACTAGTAAGGGCCTTTTTGTTTTTTTCTAATATCAGAATTAAGCAAAAAAAAATTGAAAATAAGAAATAAACTCAAAATCAACCCTTAATTTCGACTTGAAAAGGTGAAAAAGTCCTTAATAATTGGTCATCACAAGCGTTGATCAGTAAAAAAATGGCCAATATGGTAACTTTGACAAATTTTAAAAGGTGAGTGATCAACTGGAACCTACTAAGTGATCAACTGGTGATATTAGGGAAGTGTAATTTTCTAAGTGATGTCCTCGGTTACTAACCCATCTTTTAATGGTGACACACCAAAATAGTGTTCTTTCAGCAGTTAAATGACTATTTTGATCCTAAACAAACTTTCATGAAATACTACACCTTTAAATAGAAAGACAAAATAATTATTTCATTCCTGAAAAAATATTACTCCCTCCATCCCTAAAAGATTGTCACATTTTGACTTTGGCTAGTTAAACATTACAAAATTTGATCATGAATTCCCATTAAACGATAAGAAATAATATAGTCTTGTGGGACCTTGTTAGATTCGTCTCAATATATATTTTTGAAATATTAACTTTTTATAATCTTTTTGCATGTAGAATAATAAATATTTATGTTTTAAATCAAAAGTCAAAATATGACAATCTTTTAGGAACGGAGGGAGTATTTGAGTATTGTATTGATGTGTGTATAATAGATCAACTTTTAGTGACAATAGGACCTCTAGAGAATATTTGTTGTCATTTCTATCGTTGTGAAGTTCTTTTGTTAAAGACTAGAACGAGTATTGAATTGTTGTTTTGGTTATAATCTTTGGAGAAAATTATTTCTACTGGCTATTTGAAAGATTTTGGGAATTTCATAAGTTTTTTAATGAGGATATTATATCATTTGACAATTTATAGATATTATGAATTATTTCATTCATCATCAATTAGTATGGTAAATTTCATATTCAGTTTGATGTTTTTCGTTTTTGTGTCAATTTTTGTAATATTACGCCCTAAATTAATTAAATAAAATATAATAATTAAATTACATTATTTCGTAACTCGTTATATTGCTCGGGAATGGTTAAGGGTCCGTCTAATTGTCTTAGCGAGCTAGTTGATTTGGGTCTTGGAGGTTCATTTTAATAAGTGGGCCTATGGTGAACTTTCCCTATATAGAAGGGCAAAAAAAAAAAATTAAAAAAAAACCTAAAATCACTTTCTCCTTCCTCCATCTCCACAAACACACACACACACACCTTTTCTCCATCACCAAAAACGTGAGCCACCATTTCACCACCATTTCGGCCGGAAAAATTCAGCAAAGTTGAAACCGAACCAAGCTCCATCCTTTCCACGCGTCTTCCTTCGATTAAAGGTAGTAAATCGAGCTTTTAAAAACCAATTTTCGTACTTATTTTTGGGGCAAAAAGTCGCGGGTTTTTGGGGTGATTTTTGGACCGATTTTGGTGTTGGGTTGATGCTAGATGATGTTAAAACATGTTTAAGCTTCGAATTATATCCTAAAACGCACGAATTTTGGCTTAAATTGTTGATGATTTGGGCAATTTTTGGGGAGAAATTGGGTTTTGAATTTGGTCAATTTAAGGGTGTGTTTGGTTGCGCTTTTGGAGCATTGTGTTGTTAATTAACATGTAATTATCATATAAATTGGGATTGTACATCTAATTGGGGTTTGATTGATGAGTTGACTTGTTGACTTGAGAGTTAGGGTTGACTTTAATGGAATAAGTGTTTAATTGGAGTAATTGGAGTATGAAATGGTGATTTAATGATTAATTGGACATCAAGATTATGAAAATAGGCCAAAACGAATATTGGAGACATGAATTGAGAATTAGAATAAGTGTTGGGGACTTGATTGTAATTATGTTGTATAATTGGGGCTTTAATACAATCATAATAAGTGTTGGGGCGATTAATCATGAATTGGACTAAGACTTAAGATGTTGACTTGGACTTGACTTGAATTGAAATTAAGAGTTGTTTTTGGGATTGACATTGAATTGACTTAAGTTTGACCTTGACCATAGTTGATTTTGACTAGGAGTTGACCGCTGACCAGTTCGCTAGTGATTTAACTGTTAACGACTGGATAGTTAAGATAATAATATAATAATGGGCGTAAGAGGTACGATGAATATGACTCATAATTATTATAGTCTCAGGGTTGACCATGTAGGGGCCAAGGGCAAAATCGTCATTTTTCCTATATTAATCTAAAAGGCCTTGCATATGTATAATAATTAGTGATGTAACTATTACGAGTGGGACGGGGTGTATTTGGAGTAATATTTGATCTAGAATATCTATATTATATAGGTCCTACTGTGTGAGCGATTCCAGCTCGAGACTCGGGGATTCTATTTGCGTGCTTTGCTTGAGGTGAGTTCTTACTCACGTGTTGTTATTACTCTTGTATGTGTTGTGTGGTTGTGATAGTACATATGGATGCATTATGATGATCACTGTTGAACATTGAGCATGAGATGTTTAGGGTGGACCTACGGGTCGTATATGTGTTGTGTGTGTGATCTTGATCCGGCAACCTAGGATTGAACGGTCACCATGGTTGGTTATGGGCCCGTAGGTGTGTGTGATGATGGTTGGGTGATGATGATTTGTGATGTGATGATGGTATGCGGGTTGAGATAATGTACTCCCCGCGGATGAGATGATGTGTACTCCCTGCAGGTTGAGCTAGGTAGAGTGCTGTACAGTACGAAAGTCCGGATCCAGGCATATAGTTACGCATTTATGTGGATATTGTGGTTATTATTGCGCTTACTCATGTATTTGTACCGTTGTATGTTTCTCATTATCATTATGTATGTCATTGCTTTCGCATCACGTATGTGGGGTGGTAGCCACGCGTGAGAACGATTCACCAGCTGTCGAGCTGACCCCTTCGGGGACTTATCTTTTCAGGCTAGATCGGCAGAGTTAGTATCTGCATCGGTGAGAGACGGACGGCATTAGGAGTTCCCTCAGTCATCATCTTTGGAGTCGAGTCATTTTCTTACGTATGTTTATTGACTATTTTACCCCTGCGTGGGTTATCAGATGATGCGCTTTTCTTTATTTCTTATATTATGTGGAGTTTTAGCTTACACCCCGATGGAACTATTTTCGTTACTCTCGTTTGACTCAGTATGGACATTTTCACATTTTTCACTTCCTTTTATTTAAACCACTGTATTTATCTAAAACTGTCTTACTTATCGAGTCATCCATCGAGTGGTGACTCTGGTTTCGGATTTGTTATCGAGCCTAACCTCAGGGGGGGCCCACCTGGGGCGGGTCGTTACAATTTTGATCATCGATATAAGATTATTCCTTAGTTCAAAAAATATAAATTAATATCGATAAATTTATAATTAAGAGTATTTTCATAATAGGAAATTCTTATAATTTTTGATAATATAACTAATTAGTTATTGTTAATCAAAGTTGGACACGGAAAAAACAAAAAAATACATAATTTAAATTGGAGAGAGTATAGTATTATGTTAGAGCATTTGCAACAAATGCCCTAAAGTATTTCCTATTTCACATTTAGATTAGGGAAATGCAAGAAAAGCAAAAATGTAACACATAGCACATTTCCTATCTTTAAAAATTTCCTCAAATATTATATTGAGCGCCTTATATTTACATCCTCCTCAAATCACTTTTATCCTTTGTATTAGGTGTTGTAAGTAATAATTAGGGAATCTGAACTTATGCAAAAGTTAAAATAAATTTTCTAAATATATATGATAAAGTAGTATAATAAATTGATTTTAGGGAATGATAATGCTCTTACAACTCAATACTCACCTAGTCACCTTAAATGGAGAATCCAACTTCACTTTATATATTCTGATCTATCATTACTCTATCTATCCGATTTGTCAGTCCGTTTCTAAGAATTTGTACTAAATTAGCACAGACAAACTCTTCATTAATTGTGGTGGAATTTGGGAAGATTTCAAAGTCGGATTTTCTATGGATATGGGGTTATGAATTTTACCTTAAGGGTTATGAAACTCTCCATCATTGAGTTTCCAAGTTAGATTTTCAAATTCTTGGTCTAATGATTATCGATTCAGCTTTCATGTTGGACTATGAGTCCGCATACTTTGTCTTAATGATGATTTAAACATTGATTTACTATCTAACATGATTGGTTAAACGATTTATCTCATAGTCATGTTAAAACCACATCTAGCAAGCACAAGACTAATGTCATTCTATATGCAACGAATGGTTGCCGTGATATTTCTATAAAGCTACTGAAGGATAAATGTGGTGACAACGATGAAATTTCAATCACACACCGGTCAAGAGGACAAAGCTTTATTAAAGAAAAGAAAATGACGAATCAACCGGACCAAACATATATTGATCTAACTATATGGTCGGTATGTTTATCATTCATGTTGAATGTCTTATGCGTAAGTTATTTTTTATTCATGAACATGTTGATGCTTATGTGTGTTCAATACAAGTTATTATTCTCATACCCCTTATGCATAAGGTATTTTGTTATTGTCAAAATGAAGAACTAGTCGATATGTGTTTATCCAACTTTTCTATTTTGATAATGACAAAATACAACTTGGACTAACGTTTTATAAAATGTGGTGATGAAGAAATCGAATGAACCATACACTTCATTGAGGACTTAAAGAAGCTTAAAGAAAAGAATGAAGACCGAGATAAAGAGTCGACATTCACTTGTCACGAAAGGACAACAACAAATGAACACAAGCTCAATAATGTGGTGATGAAGAAGAAAAATCAACCATACACTAGTCATTGAGGACAAAAAGAAGCTTATAGAAAAGAATGAAGACCAAACTAAGAGTTAATCATTCACCAGTCACGAAGGACAACGAAGAAAGAAGCTCAAAGATATTCAAGAGCGATGAAGATTTTGATCGAAGGAGCTATGAATCACTAGCACGTACAAAGGTAAAATTTAGCCTTCAGTCATAGTTTAAAGTCTCTTGAATAATCTTAGTTGAAGCGTTGTATATGAGAGATATTTTTTTCAAATAATTTTTGACAAAAAGACGATAAGTGTTTTAAGGGTTAGCATATGGATAGGGGTATGATTGTGTTTTCCTTTTCGATTTTTTCCAGAGACTGAGGAGACATGCCGCCGAGAGTTGAGACGAGACATTCTGCCAGAGTCGCAGGCAGAGGTGCCGCAGGCACTGCTAGGGGAAGGGGTGCCCGTGGTACTAGGGGTGCTCCGAGAGGACGTGGCCGGGGTCGTGGTCGCGGAGTTGGGGTTGCTGAACCCAGTTTGGGTCAGCAGGACGCGAGTAGTCATGCGGTTCCTCCGAGTATTCAGGAGGGAACAGGGGGGATTGACGAGGCACAGGCGCCGGTGCAGGTGGTGGCACCTGTAGCACTAGACGTTCAGAGTAGGCTATTTAGTGACTTCCTTAAGAGGAAGCCACCGACGTTTGAGGGTGAGTATGAGCCGATTAAGGCTCTGGAGTTTCTGGAGGATTTGGAGGTCATTTTCAGACCCCTTGGAGTGAGGGGGGCTGTGAGGACAGAATTCGCTGCCTATTAGCTGAGGAGTGGTGCGCGACATTGGTGGAACTTGGTGCGCAGATCCTACGGAGATGGGGATGATATTGAGATTCAGTGGGAGGAGTTCGTGGGGGCCTTCAAGGCCAAGTACTGTCCGCCTAGTCAGATGCAGGAGCTAGAGAGGGAACTTATACATATGACTCAGGGAGGACGCTCAATAGTAGAGTACGAGCGACGTTTCAGTGATTTGAGTAGACTGATACCTGATGCTCACCGCAGTGAGGAGGTTCGTATCACCAGGTTTCAGGAGGGGTTGCGTTTGGAGATTCGCAACCGGATGGCATTAATGACTTACTATCAGTTCCACGAGATGATGGATGCCGCTATAAAGGTAGAGCGAAACAAGGAGGAGGAGTAGAGAGCCGAGAAGAGGCCCAGATATGAGACTCCTAGACACACTACACATCCATCGAGGGGGTTTAGTAGGCCAGCCCAGTCAGGACCTAGTCGATTTAGTGGTTATACGGCGCGTCCAGCCATGTCAGCTGCGGGTACGTCAGCACCGCGTCAGCCAGCCAGGTCAGAGGGATACGGGAGCGGGGCTGCCCACGCCGCCACGGAGTTGAGATGTTTTCAGTGCGGTGGTAGTGGCCACCGTAAGGCCGAGTGTCCAATGGTTTAGGGAGGACCGGTAGCGAGGAGTGTGACGTGTTATCGATGCCAGGGACGGGGACACTTGGCGAGGGAGTGTCCGATTGGCCGACCGGCTCAGGGGTATGTAGCTCATCAGGCTACTAGAGGTGGAGGATTCAGGGGTCGTGGAGGCCTAGGGAGAGGTGCGGGGATACCGGCTGCGAGCGAGGTAGGTAGTACCCAGACTGGTGGGGGAGTTGGCAGGGGACAGATAAATGCAGTATCCCAGCAAGAAGCTCGTGGGGTGACTCATGTGGTGACAGGTACTATTTCCTTATTTGGTATTGATGCGAGGGTATTATTTGACTCGGGGGCGACCCATTCTTTCGTTTCCCATGGTTTTGTGAATAATATTCCTACTCCTTATGACCTGTTATCTGAATCCTTACGTATTATGACCCCGGGTGGGAAGGACTATACATTGACTATGGTTTATAGAGATTGCCCTATAGGAATCGATAAGGATATTTTGACTACTGACTTATTACCCTTCATATTGGGGGATTTTGATTTAATCTTGGGGATGGACTGGTTAAGTAAGTATAGGGCCGTGATTGATTGTTTCCGTAAGGAAGTAGTGATTGTCCGGGAAGGATTTCCTGAGATTCGCTTTGTGGGGGATCGGAAAGTATTACCCTCTTGTTTGATTTCGACCATGGTAGCGAGTAAACTACTTAAGAAGGGGTGTGTGGGTTTCTTAGCCCATATCATCGGGGATGAGAAGAACACCAGTAGTTTGAAGGATGTGCGGGTAGTTAGGGACTTCGCGGATGAGTTTCCGAAAGACCTACCGGGGTTGCCACCCCCGAGGGCAGTGGACTTCTCCATTGACTTGATACCAGGTACGGCTCCTATATCTAAAGCACCGTATCGGATGGCGCCAGCTGAGTTGGCTGAGCTTAAGACCCAGTTGCAGGAGTTGTTAGAGAAGGGCTTCATCAGACCGAGTTGTTCGCCATGGGGTGCACCAGTGTTGTTTGTGAAAAAGAAAGATGGGTCAATGAGGTTGTGTATCGATTACAGGCAGTTGAACAAGGTGACAATTAAAAATCGCTACCCACTACCGAGGATTGATGACTTGTTTGATCAGTTGAGAGGAGCTACCATCTTTTCTAAGATCGATCTGAGATCAGGTTATCACCAGCTGAGAATCAAGGAGGAAGACATTGAGAAATCTGCATTCAGGACTCGGTATGGGCACTACGAGTTCAGAGTTATGCCATTTGGATTGACAAATGCACCAGCAGCATTCATGGAATTGATGAATCGAGTGTTTAAGGAGTATCTCGACAATTTCGTGATAGTGTTCATTGATGATATCCTCATATATTCTCGTACTGAGTTGGATCATGAGCAGCATTTGCGGATGGTGTTGAGCATTCTGAAGGAACACCAGTTATACGCCAAATTTTCGAAGTGTGAGTTTTGGCTGGAAAAGGTACAGTTTTTGGGCCACGTTGTCTCCGGAGGGGGCATCAGTGTTGACCCGCAAAAAGTTGTGGCAGTTACTGAGTGGGAGGTTCATACTAATGTTCAGGGGGTACGCAGTTTTCTGGGTCTAGCGGGATATTACCGTCGGTTCATTTAGGATTTCTCGAGGATTGCAGTTCCGATGACTAGGCTGACGAGGAAGGGTACACCGTTTGTGTGGTCAAGGGAGTGTGATCAGAGTTTCACTACACTGAAGGAGAAATTGACTACTGCACCTGTTCTTGCTTTACCGTCAGGGTTGGAGGGCTATGTGGTGTATACAGATGCTTCGCATCAGGGTCTGGGATGTGTGTTGATGCAGCATGGAAAGGTGATCTCTTATGCCTCTCGTCAGTTGAAAACTCATGAGAGAAATTATCCTACCCACGACTTGGAGTTAGCAGCGATTGTGTTCGCACTTAAGATTTGGAGGCACTATCTGTATGGGGTGACTTGTCAGATCTTCACTGATCACAAGAGTTTGAAGTATTTGCCGACACAGGACGACCTTAATTTGAGGCAGAGGAGGTGGATGGAATTCATTAGTGATTATGACATATCGATTGAGTATCATCCGGGGAAAGCAAATGTAGTAGCTGATGCACTAAGTAGAAAGGGGATGAAGAAGGATGCGAAAAAGTTGGGGGTGCTGAGTTTAGTACGAGTTCTAGTGGTGGATTGTTAGCACATCTGAGAGTGAGACCAGTACTTCTTGATCGGATCAAGGAGCAGCAAGCTGGGGATACCCAGTTGCAAAGGCAATTCGGAGAGGAAGGGAATAAACACTCTTTTGTGCTAGGAGATGATGGTATCCTCAAGATGGATGGCAGGTTAGTGGTACCTAACGGTGGTGGTTTGAGGCAGGAGATTATGGATGAGGGTCACAATTCTTCATATAGTATGCACCCGGGGAGTACTAAGATGTACCGGGACCTAAAGAGTCGATATTGGTGGTCAGGAATGAAGCGGGATATTGCGGAATTTGTGTCGAGGTGTTTGACCTGTCAACAGGTTAAGATTGAGCATAGACATCCCGCCGGGTTGTTGCAGCCTTTACCGATTCCGGAGTGGACTTGGGAAAATATCGCCATGGATTTTGTGTTTGGCCTTCCGAAGACTCTTAGGAAGCATGATGGCGTGTGGGTGGTAGTGGATCGACTATCCAAGTCAGCTCATTTCCTCCCTATTAAATCCACACGTACCCCGGAGCAGTTAGCGAAGTTGTACGTTGATGAGATTGTGAGACTTCACGGGGTTCCAGTGACGATTGTTTCAGATAGGGATGCTTGTTTCACCTCGAGGTTCTGGCAGGGTTTTCAGGAGGCACTGGGGACTAAGGTCACTATGAGTACATCTTTCCATCCACAGACAGATGGGCAGTCAGAGCGGACTATACAGACATTGGAGGATATGTTGAGGGCTTGCGCTCTTACGTTCTCAGGTAATTGGGATGAGGAATTACCTAAGATCGAGTTTGCATATAATAATAGTTACCATGCGAGTATTGAGATGGCACCTTTCGAGGCACTGTATGGACGGAGGTGTAGGACTCCTGTATGCTGGAATGAGGTAGGTGATAGGAGGATATATGGTTCAGAGTTGGTAGAGAGATCAGTTGAGCGTATTGCGTTGATTCGCCAGCATCTGAGGATAGCTCAGGATAGGCAGAAGAAATATGCAGATCGTCGACGTGTTAGTTTATCTTTTGAGGTTGGTGATAAGGTGTTCTTGCGAATGTCACCATGGAAAGGGGTGATGCGCTTTGGCAAGAAAGGGAAGTTGAGTCCACGCTACATTGGGCCCTATGAGATACTGGAGAGAGTTGGGGAGGTGGCTTATCGACTAGCCTTACCACCGAGTTTGGACAGGATCCATAGTGTGTTCCATGTGTCGTGTTTGCGTAAGTATGTACCGGATGAGTCACACATACTTCAGGACCAGCCAGTCGAGTTGAGAGAGGATTTGACTTTTGAGGAGCGCCCAGTTAGGATCGTGGATCGCCGTGACAAAGAGTTAAGGAACAAAACGGTGAGATTGGTGAAAGTGTTGTGGCGAAATCAGAAAGTGGAGGAGGCGACTTGGGAACGCGAGGAGGATATGCGTGCGCGTTACCCGGAGTTATGGGGTGTGGGAACTGGTAAGCGTCTCGTTCTTCGTCCTTCGTTGATTTCGTAATTACGCCCTAAATTAATTAAATAAAATATAATAATTAAATTACATTATTTCGTAACTCGTTATATTGCTCGGGAATGGTTAAGGGTCCGTCTAATTGTCTTAGCGAGCTAGATGATTTGGGTCGTGGAGGTTCATTTTAATAAGTGGGCCTATGGTGAACTTTCCCTATATAGAAGGGCCAAAAAAAAAATTAAAAAAAACCTAAAATCACTTTCTCCTTCCTCCATCTCCACAAACACACACACACACCTTTTCTCCATCACCAAAAACGTGAGCCACCATTTCACCACCATTTCGGCCGGAAAAATTCAGCAAAGTTGAAACCGAACCAAGCTCCATCCTTTCCACGCGTCTTCCTTCGATTAAAGGTAGTAAATCGAGCTTTTAAAAACCAATTTTCGTACTTATTTTTGGGGCAAAAAGTCGCGGGTTTTTGGGGTGATTTTTGGACCGATTTTGGTGTTGGGTTGATGCTAGATGATGTTAAAACATGTTTAAGCTTCGAATTATACCCTAAAACGCACGAATTTTGGCTTAAATTGTTGATGATTTGGGCAATTTTTGGGGAGAAATTGGGTTTCGAATTTGGTCAATTTAAGGGTGTGTTTGGTTGCGTTTTTGGAGCATTATGTTGTTAACTAACATGTAATTATCATATAAATTGGGATTGTACATCTAATTGGGGTTTGATTGATGAGTTGACTTGAGAGTTAGGGTTGACTTTAATGGAATAAGTGTTTAATTGGAGTAATTGGAGTATGAAATGGTGATTTAATGATTAATTGGACATCAAGATTATGAAAATAGGCCAAAACGAATATTGGAGACATGAATTGAGAATTAGAATAAGTGTTGGGGACTTGATTGTAATTATGTTGTATAATTGGGGCTTTAATACAATCATAATAAGTGTTGGGGCGATTAATCATGAATTGGACTAAGACTTAAGATGTTGACTTGGACTTGACTTGAATTGAAATTAAGAGTTGTTTTTGGGATTGACATTGAATTGACTTAAGTTTGACCTTGACCATAGTTGATTTTGACTAGGAGTTGACCGCTGACCAGTTCGCTAGTGATTTAACTGTTAACGACTGGATAGTTAAGATAATAATATAATAATGGGCGTAAGAGGTACGATGAATATGACTCATAATTATTATAGTCTCAGGGTTGACCATGTGGGGGCCAAGGGCAAAATCGTCATTTTTCCTATATTAATCTAAAAGGCCTTGCATATGTATAATAATTAGTGATGTAACTATTACGAGTGGGACAGGGTGTATTTGGAGTAATATTTGATCTAGAATATCTATATTATATAGGTCCTACTGTGTGAGCGATTCCAGCTCGAGACTCGGGGATTCTATTTGCGTGCTTTGCTTGACGTGAGTTCTTACTCACGTGTTGTTATTACTCTTGTATGTGTTGTGTGGTTGTGATAGTACATATGGATGCATTATGATGATCACTGTTGAACATTGAGCATGAGATGTTTAGAGTGGACCTACGGGTCGTATATGTGTTGTGTGTGTGGTCTTCATCCGGCAACCTAGGATTGAACGGTCGCCATGGTTGGTTATGGGCCCGTAGGTGTGTGTGATGATGGTTGGGTGATGATGATTTGTGATGTGATGATGGTATGCGGGTTGAGATAATGTACTCCCCGCGGATGAGATGATGTGTACTCCCTGCAGGTTGAGCTAGGTAGAGTGCTGTACAGTACGAAAGTCCGGATCCATGCATATAGTTACGCATTTATGTGGATATTGTGGTTATTATTGCGCTTACTCATGTATTTGTACCGTTGTATGTTTCTCATTATCATTATGTATGTCATTGCTTTCGCATCACGTATGTGGGGTGGTAGCCACGCAAGAGAAGGATTCACCAGCTGTCGAGCTGACCCCTTCGGGGACTTATCTTTTCAGGCTAGATCGGCAGAGTTAGTATCTGCATCGGTGAGAGACGGACGGCATTAGGAGTTCCCTCAGTCATCATCTTTGGAGTCGAGTCATTTTCTTACGTATGTTTATTGACTATTTTACCCCTACGTGGGTTATCAGATGTTGCGTTTTCTTTACTTCTTATATTATGTGGAGTTTTAGCTTACACCCCGATGGAACTATTTTCGTTACTCTCGTTTGACTCAGTATGGACATTTTCACATTTTTCACTTCCTTTTATTTAAACCACTGTATTTATCTAAAACTGTCTTACTTATCGAGTCATCCATCGAGTGGTGACTCTGGTTTCGGATTTGTTATCGAGCCTAACCTCAGGGGGGGCCCACCTGGGGCGGGTCGTTACAATTTTGATCATCGATATAAGATTATTCTTTAGTTCAAAAAATATAAATTAATATCGATAAATTTATAATTAAGAGTATTTTCATAATAGGAAATTCTTATAATTTTTGATAATATAACTAATTAGTTATTGTTAATCAAAGTTGGACACGGAAAAAACAAAAAAATACATAATTTAAATTGGAGAGAGTATAGTATTATGTTAGAGCATTTGCAACAAATGCCCTAAAGTATTTCCTATTTCACATTTAGATTAGGGAAATGCAAGAAAAGCAAAAATGTAACACATAGCACATTTCCTATCTTTAAAAATTTCCTCAAATATTATATTGAGCGCCTTATATTTACATCCTCCTCAAATCACTTTTATCCTTTGTATTAGGTGTTGTAAGTAATAATTAGGGAATTTGAACTTGTGCAAAAGTTAAAATAAATTTTCTAAATATATATGATAAAGTAGTATAATAAATTGATTTTAGGGAATGATAATGCTCTTACAACTCAATACTCACCTAGTCACCTTAAATGGAGAATCCAACTTCACTTTATATATTCTGATCTATCATTACTCTATCTATCCGATTTGTCAGTTCGTTTCTAAGAATTTGTACTAAATTAGCACAGACAAACTCTTCATTAATTGTGGTGGAATTTGGGAAGATTTCAAAGTCGGATTTTCTATGGATATGGGGTTATGAATTTTACCTTAAGGGTTATGAAACTCTCCATCATTGAGTTTCCAAGTTAGATTTTCAAATTCTTGGTCTAATGATTATCGATTCAGCTTTCATGTTGGACTATGAGTCCGCATACTTTGTTTTAATGATGATTTAAACATTGATTTACTATCTAACATGATTGGTTAAACGATTTATCTCATAGTCATGTTAAAACCACATCTAGCAAGCACAAGACTAATGTCATTCTATATGCAACGAATGGTTGCCGTGATATTTCTATAAAGCTACTGAAGGATAAATGTGGTGACAACGATGAAATTTCAATCACACACCGGTCAAGAGGACAAAGCTTTATTAAAGAAAAGAAAATGACGAATCAACCGGACCAAACATATATTGATCTAACTATATGGTCGGTATGTTTATCATTCATGTTGAATGTCTTATGCGTAAGTTATTTTTTATTCATGAACATGTTGATGCTTATGTGTGTTCAATACAAGTTATTATTCTCATACCCCTTATGCATAAGGTATTTTGTTATTGTCAAAATGAAGAACTAGTCGATATGTGTTTATCCGACTTTTCTATTTTGATAATGACAAAATACAACTTGGACTAACGTTTTATAAAATGTGGTGATGAAGAAATCGAATGAACCATACACTTCATTGAGGACTTAAAGAAGCTTAAAGAAAAGAATGAAGACCGAGATAAAGAGTCGACATTCACTTGTCACGAAAGGACAACAACAAATGAACACAAGCTCAATAATGTGGTGATGAAGAAGAAAAATCAACCATACACTAGTCATTGAGGATAAAAAGAAGCTTATAGAAAAGAATGAAGACCAAACTAAGAGTTAATCATTCACCAGTCACGAAGGACAACGAAGAAAGAAGCTCAAAGATATTCAAGACCGATGAAGATTTTGATCGAAGGAGCTATGAATCACTAGCACGTACAAAGGTAAAATTTAGCCTTCAGTCATAGTTTAAAGTCTCTTGAATAATCTTAGTTGAAGCGTTGTATATGAGAGATATTTTTTTCAAATCATTTTTGACAAAAAGACGATAAGTGTTTTAACGATTTTATGTATATTTTGTGGAAAGAAATGTTTTGAAAATCTAAATGTTTATAAAACTTGGGTTTGAATACATACTCTTAAAGGGGATGAAAAGATATTTCCAACGCATTTTGAATCGTCTAAATCGAAGCTTTAACGAAGCAGGAAATGAAGTTTTTTGTAATACCCGGCCCAGAGTGGGTGATGTAATATGTTTGATATGATTTGATTGGTACTACTCATACCATCAAGATGCATCTTCTTTTCGGTAGCCCAACTCATAAGAACTCCAAAGTTAAGCGTCCTTGACCTGGGGTAATTCTGGGATGGGTGACCCACTGGGAAGTGTCTCGGCGAGCACGTGAGTGAGGACAAAACGTGCTGGAAAGACCCGTGGTGGTTTGTGAGGCCAGTTCATCAAATCAAATAACGTTCCGACCCAGTTGGGGGAGCGGGGCGTTACAAATGGTATCAGAGCGGGGCTGTCCGAAATGTGAGATCTAAGTGCTATGCGGCGCAAAGTGCTACGTCGAGGACGGGAGTGACCTTTTGAGGCAGTAGTATCCACCTCTAGAGTCTCACACGGATGGTAGGGTCCTGGATGTGGAGTCGATGGGGCTCAAGGAGGACGTTGAGTGTTCAAGTGGGGGAGATTGTAATACCCGGCCCAGAGTGGGTGATGTGATATGTTTGATATGATTTGATTGGTACTACTCATACTATCAAGATGCATCTTCTTTTCGGTAGCCCAACTCATAAGAACTCCAAAGTTAAGCATGCTTGACCTGGGGTAATTCTGGGATGGTGACCCACTGGGAAGTGTCCCGGCGAGCACGTGAGTGAGGACAAAACGTGCTGGAAAGACACGTGGTGGTTTGTGAGGCCAGTTCATCAAATCAAATAACGTTCCGACCCGGTTGGGGGGGCGAGGCTTTACAAATGGTATTAGAGCGGGGCTGTCCGAAATGTGAGATCTAAGTGCTATGTGGCGCAAAGTGCTACGTCGAGGACGGGAGTGACCTCTTGAGGCCGTAGTAGCCACCTTTAGAGTCTCACACGGATGGTAGGGTCCTGGATGTGAAGTGGATGGGGCTCAACGAGGACGTTGAGTGTTTAAGTGGGGGAGATTGTAATACCCGGCCCAGAGTGACTGATGTGATATGTTTGATATGATTTGATTGGTACTACTCATACCATCAAGATGCATCTTCTTTTCGGTAACCCAACTCATATGAACTCCAAAGTTAAGCATGCTTGACCTGGGGTAATTCTGGGATGGGTGACCTACTGGGAAGTGTCCCGGCGAGCACGTGAATGAGGACAAAACGTGTTGGAAAGACCCGTGGTGGTTTGTGAGGCCAGTTCATCAAATCAAATAACGTTTCGACCCGGTTGGGAGGGGGGGGGGCGTTACATTTTTTGTTATCAAAATCTGTCATAGAGACCAGCCATAGTGACCAGGTGGTCTCGATGGCTGATCTCGATGAACATCATAAATGACCGTTTTATAGCCGTTGGAGCTCCAAAACAAGGATATAAAACACCAATCAACCCCATTTTTCATCCCAAGCCTTCCACACGATTTTCTACATCAATCCAAAGCCAAAATCTCTCATTCAAATACAAAATCTCTCCTAAATTAAGCTTCAAGTTTGATTATCATTACATACTTTAATCTAGGATTGTGGTTAAGTTTTATATATAGAGATTGTGTTAAAGAAGGAGCATTCAAGGTGTTTGTTGAATTGCTCAAGAGAGAAAAGCAAGCTTCAAAGTTAATATCTACTCATCAAGGAGTCCATAAAGATTTAAACTTTATATCTACTCAATATAGCAGTTTTTATTTGTGCTATAAAGTATAATTTCATTGTAGCTCATTGAGGAGCATTTTAGATTGGCATAAAAACAATCATCTCTACATTATAAAGAGATTTTCCATTAAGTTAGGATTTGATCTTCATACTAGAGGCTTGAGGGTCCGAGGTGTTATGAGTCTTACTCAAACTATGAATCGAGTAGATTGCCGTAGTGTTGAGGCTAGAGCTCAAGCAATAGGACATAGAGTGCTCGAGGTAGTGGAGTTGCATCTCCGACTTGATAGGGAGGAAATCCTAGGGTGATTCATTGGGTTCTTAGTGGGATACTAAGAGTTTGAAATCCTAGGTTGCGGCTTGGGTTCTTAGCGAGTAGTTAAGAGTTGTACGTTGGTTTGGACTTCACCAACACTCGAAGAAGTACGGACTAGTGGATTCTAGAGAAAGCCTAAAGGTGAGAAGCCTTGGGTCGAGGAGTAGATTAGCGAAGCTCGGTACATGCCTTGTCGAGTTTGCATCTCTATCCTACTATTTACTTTCTCATCTATATTGGATTATATGCTAGAATTGCTAGATTTCTAATATGTATTACGTGTGTTGATTGATTTGATTGTGGCGTAATATATCTTAAGTGTTTACACATTCAGTAAAAGAGGTTTATTTGAGGTTTCGATATTAATAGTTTTTATTAATCCGAAAATTGACTATAATTCCGCTATAACCTAATTCACCCCCCCCCCTCTTAGGTTGTCATATATGCTAACAGCCTCCATATTGGAGGTCCTGGGTTCGAGTCCTAACAACACATTCTAATAAAAACAGATGTCTTTACCCCGTTGTTAGCGTAGATTTTCCCCTCCCCAATTAGTGTAGAATTTAATTTCAGTATGATATAATTTCATAAAAATAAATCTTACATTAAGAGATTACCGAAAGATAAACTAGCACAAAAGATACTTAGTACTTGATTTTACATAGTGTTTGATTAAATATAACTAAAGCAAGTCCGTATTCTAGATATATAATTAATGAACTCATTCGACACGTTTAATGAGCAAGTTGAGTTGTCGAACTCAAGAAAGTCATTGAATGAGAGAGATGGGTTATTGAACCCAAGTGTCTCATCAAATGAGCAAGTCGAGTTAACGAACTCGGCAGACTCACTTCAGGAAGTAGATCCTCGATTCATGATGGATCCTATCTTGGACCCTTAGCAAGTCCTTGTGAGACCACAGACACTCCGACGATCAAGTCAGTAAGAGTTCCGTAAAAGAGAAGTAAGGGTTCAGTAGCGTTGTAAATATTCAGTTTTCGATTACCTTTCACCAATGAATGGAATGAAGTATTTATAGGAACCAGAGGAGAGAGAACAAAGGTACATTCTCCTTAGGATAGATGACGCGTGTACGAGTTTGATGAAGAAGGAATCTTCTCAGTACATACAGCTGTGATCTAATAGCTGGCAAGAGTCTTGGACCCTTCCGTACGGTCACAGGAGGTGGACACCTGGTCCGTCCGTACAGCCCAATAAACCTTGATCCATCATTGCCCCCTTATCACTTGATCCGTATAAATAGGGCACCTTGGGATGGACTTCCCACGCCTATGGACGACGATCGAGGGATAAGTAAAGGCTTATTGGACCAGTTCGACTTGGCGGTGTGGGATATACGGAGGTATCACTACACGTGTCCAGTAAGAGGATCTGCTATAATTCCAGAAAATCCTTGGCTTATAAATAGTACGGACTTTACCCCTTTTCGTACTTTTCATTCATCTTCTTCATCTTTTTCTCTGTAAATCGCCATTAACAAGCTCTTCATAACTGCAAATTTCTTTTGAGAAAACTCTCCTGTTTTTCCTGGTAAGTGTAATTTAATCCCTTATTCTCAGTCTTTTTCCTTCCTATCCATTATTGTAGATTACAATTCTACCTCTGAGGTAGGAAGATTTTCTCTCTTCACATCTGATTCTTCATCTTACAACTTTGCTCAGAATCTTTCCTTTTGCAATCAGATGTTGATTCCACGCACATTTCTTTCCCAAATATAAGGTTTTCATACCCGGAAATTCCTAAGGTTTGAACCTTTTTGAACTCAAATTTCCCAGTAACTTCATGATCTTCAAATGTGATATGAAACCCAGATTGAAAATTGTTTTCCATGATTAAACCTTTCGATTTCCGTGTGTTTCATACCCAAAGGTCACGACTTCTCGGTTTTTCCCCCCTTTTTCATTGTTTTCTGACACATTAGGGGACACGTGCCTTACTATGTCTTATTAATGCATTGACACGTGTTCCCATAACACCTTTTAACTTTCTTTAAGCGGGAAAACTTTTCTGCACTGAGGGCTTTTTTGACATTTTGCCTTTTCCTTTTCCTTTTCCAGTTGCTGACGTAAACTTACACGGAGACAACTCTTCAGCGTACCAATCTAACGACAGTATGGTCCGTCCAACCGATTCGACCGATTCTACCGTATCTCGTCCAACCCCGGGTATTAATCCGGTCCCAGAGACCAACCCTGAGGTAGAGGAACTCGACCCTGAAGTCATTGATTTGTATCGTTATTGGGTAAACCATGGGGTAGCGGAGAGCGTTGTAGTGGGTGGTGATCTTAGAATCTCTTCCACCTCCGATCCCTTATCCTTTCTTATTCCCAATCTTCGAAAATCCTTTACTTGGGGTGCCCCTTCTACTTCTGACAGTGATCTTTTTCAGGACGTTGTTGCCCCCTGCAGGCCTTCCCGTGTTGAAACTACTGTGGAGCCAGTAAAAAAGAAGAAGAAGTTGGTGAAGAAGTCTGACGCTGCTTCTACACCTCCCTCAGTACCGGCTGCTTCTTCTTCCGGTTTTAATCGGACTATTAATGCAACAACAGGTATTAGTCCGCTCTTCATCTCTCAGGCCTTTAGACCTCATCTTACTAACCAGACTTTAAGGAGGGTTAGGAAGTACTTATCCATTCCTTCCTCGGTGCAGCTCCGTCTACCTACCCCGGACGAATCCCTTTTTTGTTACGAAGAAGGATGGACACCCATCTTCTTAGAGTCTATGCATCTAGGTTTTAGGCCACCCTTTACTAACTTCGAGAACATTCTTTTGAGAACCCTTCCAGCCGCTCCTGGCCAAATTCACCCCTTTTCAGCCTTTGTGGTCACTATGTTCCAAGTGGCGTGTAGGAAAGCTAACATTCTTCCCAATGTATTCCTTTTTCATGAAATGTATAAAGTAACCCATAAGGACTTGATATCTTTCTCACCCAAAAAGGATTGTAATTTCCTTGCCACACCTCGACCGGGCAAATTGAAAGTCAGTGTCTTCCACAAAAAATGGTGCTTAATGCGGGGGGGGGGGACCGCTACTCGTGTCCCTCTGGCTTGGACACCTACTGGCAGTGTTAATGGCTTTAAAAAGCGTAAGAGCTATGTTGTGGATAAGTTGCGTATCGATGACATCCGTGCCGTCTTCCCTCAAATCCTGCCTTGGCCGGCATTTTGTGATGAGGGATCGATAGCCATGGCGGGGTTAATTAAGAAGAGATTCAATCCAAATGCCGATGTTCCGGTTACATGGGGTACTCGTTCTTTATTTTCACATCATCTGATATTATCCATAATCCTTTTCTTCTTAACTTAGTTTGCCATTGGGAAATGCAGACGCGGTGCTCAATGCAGCGAAGAACAGCCCTCCTCCTATTGACTTGGATTTTGAGAGTATGCTTGGGGTCCGACAACCTATGTAACTGATGCGGAGCTGATTCCTTCGTCTACCACGGTCTCTCCAGTTCCCTCCAAGAGTCCTACCCCTGATCCAGCAGTGAGGACCGCCCCTAAAGTAGGTCATAAGAGATCTGGGGGTCAGGAAGTAGCGGGTTCTTCCAAGCGTGCGAAGAAAACTCCCTCCTTGGATGTTGATGCCTCTTCTTCAGCTATTCCTGCTATGCCCCCTGTAATACCGGAGGTAGCCTCCCCTGAAAGGACGGAGGTCGATCCACCCTCAGTCGCTGAGGATTTACCCACTGACCTTCCTGACATTCATCCTTCAGAGAACTTTACAGTTCCGGGAGATTGTCCAGAGACTAGTTCGAAGTTGGCTGAACCCTCTGGGTCTAAACCTCCAAAGGATGTTCGCTCCAAAGGACGGGCAAGAGTAGGGCCAGGAAGCCTAAGAGGTCATCATCGGCCCGTCCTCCCAGTCTCCGAAGTGTGGAATATGATGGGAACTATGTCCCTTTGCCCTATACCCTCAGAGGTCCCAACATAGCCGTCACCAGGGATTTTTCTTGGGAGGATCCAAAGGCTGCTTTCTTGGCTCTCAAGCCTCTTATGTTAAAGAAGGAGATGGTGGATTCTGGTCCGCACCAGACCCCTTTGGACAAGTGTGCCAAACACTTTCAACAGGCGCTGCAGGTATTCCTTATTTCTTTTACCGTTTACCTTACAATTTTGCTACCATTCTTCTTATCTTCCTTTGGTACTTTCAGTGTCTGAGTACCTCCTACTCCATGGCTAGAGATGCTCTAGGATTGGGTGAACTGAACAACCGCCTTATGGATCAACTGGAGCAGTCGGAGAAATTCCGAAGACAGGACCATAAGGCGTACTTCCACCATATCCGACGCCAAAGGGCTTTTAGCCATAAGACTTCTCTTCAACTGGAAGAAGCCTTGACTCTCCAAAAGGACTTATCTGCGGAGAAGGAGGAGCTGTCCAAAGAAAAGGATACACTGTATGCCCAGGTGGCTGACCTATCAGATCTGAAGGATGCAGCGGAGAAGAAGGCAGCCGACTTATATGAGGAACTCCGCCGTATTAAGGAACAGTTGAAGGTCAGTGAGGAGGCCCGTCAAGAAGCTAAGGCAGCAGCTGTTGCTGCTAAAGCAAGCATTGCCCCAGAGGTGAAGCGGTCTGTGGCTCAATTCATAGCCAGTCCTGCCTTAACCAAGTATGTTGGTGAGCAGGTAGCCGGCTTCTTTACAGACTTTGTTCGCCGCTACACCCCTCGCTGTCCCTCCTTGCCGGAGCTGTTGGCCGTATATAAGACTGAGAAGCCTTTAGATGCCAAGTGGTTTAAGTAGATCGGATATAGTTTGTATTTTGTCGAGACTGTGTCCTTCCGACCTGCATCTCTGTATTTTGACTTGATGAATTGTATTTTGACTTAATGAATGCCAAATCTCTTTGCTTTTATTCTATTTAGTTTTGTATCCAATGTCATCTCTCCTGCCCCCTATGCAGCTTGTTATTTTTTAATGATAAGGTGCATATATTAATGACATTTGCTATCACACTTTTCTCTTTTGTGAATTATGTGTCACGAGTTGTGAGGTTATGCCGGGGTCGATGATGCAAATATGCGTCTTTTGTCCACCGTCCGGTTTTCTTTGACCGTCATTATAGAAGTTTATGCTTCTGATATTGAGGGTTGTAAGTCATCGCCGTTGGGATTCTTATGGTTCCTCAATGGTGGTCTTATGCCTCTGATGATAGTTGTGTCACCGCTGATGAACTTTATGTCACCGTTTATGAGTTTGTATACTCCATCGACGGTGCTTTGTCGCCTCTTATACTTGAGGGCTTGTGCCTCTTGTGAAGAGGGCTTTAAGTCACCGGTGATGAGTTTTTATACTTCATCGTCGGTGCTTTGTTGCCTCTTATACTTGAGGGCTTGTGCCTCTTGTGATGAGGGCTTTAAGTCACCGGTGATGATTTTTTATACTTCATCGTCGGTGCTTTGTTGCCTCTTATACTTGAGGGCTTGTGCCTCTGGTTATGAGGGCTTTAAGTCACCGGTGATGAGTTTTTATACTTCATCGACGGTGCTTTGTTGCCTCTTATATCTGAGGGCTTATGCCTCTAGTGATGAGGGCTTTAAGTCACCGGTGATGAGTTTTTATACTTCATCGACGGTGCTTTCTTGCCTCTTATATCTGAGGGCTTATGCCTCTAGTGATGAGGGCTTTAAGTCACCGGTGATGAGTTTTTATACTTCATCGACGGTGCTTTCTTGCCTCTTATATCTGAGGGCTTATGCCTCTAGTGATGAGGGCTTTAAGTCACCGGTGATGAGTTTTTATACTTCATCGACGGTGCTTTCTTGCCTCTTATATCTGAGGGCTTATGCCTCTAATGATGAGGGCTTTATGCCTTGCTGATTAAGGGCTTACTGCTCCTTTGCCAGGGGACCTGGTGGTCCTGACGATGAAGGCTTTAAACTTGAATCGAGTGATCAGCTCGATTCTTTTTATCGCATATAAGATTCTACATACATAGGAAACATCGCTTTATTAATCATTCAAAGTTGGAAATTGCAAAGTAAACTACCATCCCCGTAGGGTATTGCTTAAGCATAATATTTCGCTAGATTTGTAACATGCCAGGTCCTGGGGACCTCGGTCCCGTCCATTTGTTGAAGCTTGTATGTGCCTGGGCCTATAATGGCAGCGATCCTGTATGGGCCGTCCCATTTCGGACTGAGTTTGTGGACCTGTTTGGGGTAGCTGATGGAATACAACCTTAGGACTAGATCCCCCACTTTGAACTGTCGTCCCTTTACTCGTCTATTGTATGCCCTGGCCATCAATTGCTTATATCTCTGGGCTCTGTACAAGGCTTGGTCCCGCCTTTCTTCTATAAAGTCCAGATTAGACCTCAAACCTTCATCATTCTGGTCTTCACTATAAGTCCGTTGCCTGATAGTGGGTAGACCGACTTCTGCTGGTACAACTACTTCAACCCCGTACACCAAACTAAAAGGCGTTTCTCCTGTGGCTGTGGATGGTGTTGTGCGTAGGGACCATAGGACCACTGTAAGTTCTTCTAGCCAAGTGCCCATTGGTGCCCCGCTCTGAACTAGGTTCTTCTTGATGCCATTAAATATTACTCTATTTATTACCTCAACCTGGCCATTTGCTTGAGGGTAATATACTGGCGCAAAGCGGTGCTCTATGGTGTATTTCTCACAGAATGAAGCCAACGTTCGTCCCTCAAACTGGGTACCGTTATCAGACACTAGCACCTTAGGGATTCCAAATCTGGTCACTATGTGCTTCCATATGAATTTGACGACTGCGTCCCCTGTGATCTTCTTCAGCGGTGCTGCTTCTACCCACTTACTGAAGTAATCCACCGCCACGATCACATACTCTATGGACCCCTTAGCTTTTGGAAGCTTTCCCACTAGATCAACACCCCACATTGCAAATGGTATAGGGTTCAAGATTGGAGTCATTTCAGTGGCTGGTGCCTGAGGGATTGCATGTAATCTTTGGCAGGCATCACACTTTTTGACATAATCTGCTGCGTCCTTATTTAATGTTGGCCAAAAGTATCCTGTTCTCGTGATCTTTAACGCCAAAGCTCTGCCCCCTATGTGGCTTCCACACCAGCCTTCGTGGACCTCCGCTAGTATTTTGCGGATGTTGGTCTTTGAAACACATAGCAGCAAGGGGCCGTCCCAGGATTTCTTATATAACTCTCCATCGATCATGTGGTACCTGAAGCTCCGGCTTTGTATTTGTTTTGCTGTTACTTTGTCCTCAGGCAACCCCCCAGTTAACAAAAATGTGGCAATAGGTATCCGCCAGTCTGTTGCTTCGTCCATGACTCTGAAAACCATTTGTCCTTCCTCATGTGCAGGGCGGTGTCGCTCCTCTATATACACATTGGTGGGGAGTTCGTCGTAATATGTTGTGGCCAACTGTGATAGGTAGTCTGCTTCCTCATTGTCACTTCTGGGAACGTGTTGAAAAATGATGCGTTTGAACGCTATTGATCTTGCCTGAGCCGTGTGATAGTATTTGAGAAGTGTCTCATTCTTGACCGCACTTGCCTCGTTCATGTGATCTATCACAAGCTTGGAATCTGCCTTTACCCATAACTCACTAATTCCCAACGCGTGTGCAATCTCCATCCCAACAATAATGGCCTCATACTCAGCTTCATTATTGGTTGTTGTGAACGTTAATCTCAATGCATACTCCAGCTTAATATTGTTTGGTCCTGTAATCACAATGCCTGCCCCAGAGCCTTTGGTGTTTCGGGCACCGTCCACATGTAATGTCCATTCAATGGTCGCATCCTTTAGTGTTGGTGTCTTTTCTGTGGCATGTGGCATTGCGGTGCATTCGTTGATGAAATCTGCCAGGGCTTGAGCTTTGAGACTACGTCTCGGACTAAAGGTGATTTCAAACTCACTGAGCTCTATTGCATAGGCGGTGAGCCTTCCTGACAATGCCGGGTTCATGATTGTTCTTTTGAGCGGCTGATCTGTTAACACCTCTATCGGGTGTGACTCAAAATATATCTTCAATCTCCTTGCTGCCACTACCAACGCCAAAGCAAACTTATCTATGACCGGGTAATTGATCTTAGCCCCCTTAAGGACATGACTAACATAATATATGGGTTTTTGTATACCCTGATTCTCCCTAGTGAGGACTGCACTGATTGCCCCCTCTAAAACTGCCAAATACAGTTGTAGTGTTTCGCCCTCAATGGGATGAGATAATAAGGGGGGCTTTCCCAAGTAAACTTTTAGAGCTTCAAACGCCTGCTGGCACTCTTCGTCCCACTGGAACTTCTCCTTTCCCATTTTGCGTAAGTTTTTGAAGAACGGTAGGTTCTTCTCACCCGACTTTGAAATAAACCTACTCAATGCTGCCAAGCAACCATTTAACTTCATGATATCCTTGTAACTCTTTGGGGGTTGCATCTCAATCAACGCCTTGATTTTGTCAGGATTTGGCTCAATGCCTTTCTTACTGATCATGAACCCCAAGAATTTGCCTGATGTAACACCGAAGGAACATTTGTCTGGGTTTAGTATGAGCTTATGCTCGCGGAGTCGGTTAAGCGTCTCCAATAGGTTGGAAATGTGGTTTTCTTTCTTCTTACTCTTTATTAGCATATCATCCACATAAATTTCCATATTTCTTCCTATTTGGTCGGCGAAGATACCATTTACCATTCTCTGGTATGTTGCTCCGGCATTTTTAAGACCGAATGGCATCACTTTCCAACAATACAACCCATACTCCGTGATAAAAGCTGTTTTTTCCTCATCATCTGGGTGCATCTTAATTTGATGGTATCCTCTGGAAGCATCCATGAAATCGAAGACCTCATGGCCCGCACTTCCATCTACCAATCTGGCCAAACAAGGTAATGGGTAGTAGTCCTTGGGGCATGGCTTGTTCAAGTTTATAAAATCTGTGCACATTCTCCATGTCTTGTTTGGCTTCTTCACCAGGACAACATTGGCTATCCACTGTGGGAATCGTAATTCCCTGATAGCCCCTGCGTTGAGTAGAGTTTCTACCTCCATTCTTACAGCATTGTTCTTTTCCTCGTTGAATGTTCGCTTCCGTTGTTTCACTGGGATACACAATGGATCGACATATAGTTTGTGCACCGCTAGGTTGATGTCTATGCCTGGCATCTCATCTGGTCCCCATGCAAAGACATCCTCAAATTTTTTCAACACCGCGATCAGCCTATCCCTGTGTTCCGGATCCAGCTTCGTACCGATCCTAAATGTTTTCTCCGGAGCCCTATCCTGAAATGGTATGGTTTCAATTTCCTCATGAGGGGCATATCTTTTGACCGTCTCCTTCTCCTTCGGGCTATTGTCATTTTGGTTCTCCCCTTCTGGGTTAACGTTCTTGACCGCTAGGGTCTGTTCTCTGGGCCTTTTCTCGCCCTTGTTCGCTGGGGGAACCGATTTTAGATAGCAAATACGGGCCTTCTTCTGGTTGCCACACATCTCTCCTGTCCCATTAGGAGTGGGAAACTTTATCTTCAAATGTATCGGCGATATAATTGCCTCCAGCGAAGTGAGGGTTGGTCGCCCTATTATGCCATTGTAAGATAGGTCCTGAACATCCACCACAGTGAATTTGGTGAGGACAGTCCTTGTGTGAGGTTTCGTCCCGACGGTCAACTCTAACGCCACCATTCCCAATGGTTGTATTGAGTGCCCTGTGAAACCTGTGAGAGAAGTGTTGACCGGCTGGATTTTACTTCGAGGAAGGTGGAGTTGATCGAATGTTGATAAATATAAAATGTCACAAGAGCTTCCTGTATCGACCAACATACGGTCCACCGTTGCGACGCCGATCATTGGTTTAATCACAATAGGGTCCTCATGTGGGGTTTCTATTCCCACCATATCTTCTCCGCTAAATGTTATCACCGATTCCCGTGATGACACATGTGAACTGAAAGAGTATACTTCCCGTCTTGCATAGTTTTTCCTGGCGTTCCTGGAATCTCACCCTCCTGACGGTCCACCAGATATGGTTGCAATATGTTGGGTGGCCGCTGGGGGACTATTCCTTTCCTTCTTCACCCTATCTTGGTTATAGGGCTTTTTGTAATTATTGCGTCCTTTTGGCTTCTTATCATCGGTGAACTCTCTGAGATAACCGCGTTTAAGTAAGTTTTCTATCTCCTTTTCTAAGGTGCGGCATTCATTTGTATTGTGGCCATGTTCACGATGATATTCACAGTATTTCGTCCTATCTCGCTTGGATGGGGCGGTGTGTGTTCTTGCCGGGACTGGAAGCAATCCCTTGTCCTCTATCTGGGAGTATACCTCCGCCATCGACACATTCAATTGTTTCAAAGCAACCGGGTTGCTTTTCTGGGTTTCACTCTTGTGGAATTGTCGTTGAGGTTGGGGAGAATAAGGCCGTTTGCCATATGTGGAGACATTGGAGGGGAAGTCGGAGCCACGGGGTCGCTGCAGACGCTCCCACACCCTTGGTCGTTGTGGTGACTTAGGCTTATCTTTCCTCAACACTGACTCCCTCAATTCTTTAGACTTTTTGGCGTTGGATTCCATTTCCTCTAGGTCAATGTATTTTTTGACCGTCGCCGTTAGTTGATCCTTTCCCAGCGGGACATCAAGTATGAGTGCCTTTTTGAGATCTCCCATGTTAAGGCCTTTGAAGAACGCCATATATGCTACTTTGTGATCGACAGTTGGGATTGTCAACAGCTTGTCATTGTACCTTTTGTGGTACTCCTTGAGCGTCTCTTTTGGACCCTGTTCCAAGTCCATCAATATTCGTTCGTCCTCTACTCTCGTTATGGATGAACTGAATCTAGACAAAAACGCTGCCGCTGTGTCTTGATAGCTGTTAATGGAGTTTTCTGGCAACTCCATGTACCAGTCTAGTGCCTTTCCAGTTAAGCTATTAGCGAAGGCTTTAGCGTATATGTCCGGTTCATTGGACGTCATCATGATCTGGCACATGTACCCCTGGAGATGTTTCTGGGGATCACCCGTGCCATTGTATTGATTAAACTGTGGCAAGACAAAGGCTGGTGGGAGAGGCACCTGTTGAAGGCGTGTTGTAAATGGCATTTTTGTTTTCGGAATGAGGTGTGCCATTGTGTCCTTCGGTGCTAATGAAGCGATGACCTTCTCCATTTTGTCAAATCGCTCCTGGAACATCTTTGTTATCTGTTCTTCTACAGATAGCTGAGTTGCAGGCACTCCCCTTGGGGGTGGTGCGGGTCGGTTAGACCTCTCAGACGATGCTTTATGAGCTCTTGTGTTAACTGGAGGAGCTCTTGGAATTGCAAGCACCTCTACCTGAGATGATGCGGGTCGGTTAGACCTCTCCTGACCTTTGTATATATCATTTTGATTGTCGTAGTGACTATCATACAAAGGGTCATATGTTTCGTCCTCTTCTTCATTATATTCTTCCTCGTCATAATCTTCCCCATAAGTATTATCGTCCTCATTGTTATTCTGAGGTTGAGGTTCCGCTTCCTCATGAAATGGCTCTTTGCCCGGACGATGAGGGATATATGCGGACGTTTCAGCAGCTCTTGGGCGTCGTGCTTTACGGGGTGGCCCTTGTTGTTGACGAGCGGCCATTAATTCCTGCACTCGCCTTTGAATTTTAGCCTCCACTTCTGGAGGGAATTCTTTTGGTAAAGCGGTTGCTGGAGAGTCCTGGTCTGCCTGTGGCAGAGTGTTATCCATGGATATTGTTTGAGTACGTGTTTTCTGTTCGATATCCACAGACGGCGCCAATGATATAACCGGCCCAACTTGGTTATCTCCACTGGCTGGTTCAGATAACTGTGATCCGGGTCTACCTTGTAAAACAGGGCTAGGCAACACTTGTGTTCGCCTAGTTGATATTGTCCACTTGGTAGGAGGTTTTGACCGTCGGTCCTGTGTCCGTCTCGTTATGTCCGTCTGGTCAGTTATGGGATCCGTCGTTCCTGAAAGTGTGGTCCTTGTGAGACCACAGACACTCCGACGATCAAGTCAGTAAGAGTTCCGTAAAAGAGAAGTAAGGGTTCAGTAGCGTAGTAAATATTTAGTTTTCGATTACCTTTCACCAATGAATGGAATGAAGTATTTATAGGAACCAGAGGAGAGAGAACAAAGGTACCTTCTCCTTAGGATAGATGACGCGTGTACGAGTTTGATGAAGAAGGAATCTTCTCAGTACATACAGCTGTGATCTAATAGCTGGCAAGAGTCTTGGACCCTTCCGTACGGTCACAGGAGGTGGACACCTGGTCCGTCCGTCCAGCCCAATAAACCTTGATCCATCAATGATATAACCATTTGATATACTATATTACAATTTAGTAAAATCCATAGATTATATTATACACAATTTAGTTTTAAAAAGATGGCATCGAACAATCCATAAAGAGGATGTATACGAATACCCCAACAAATAAATAACGAAATCACCAACAAGAATTATTTGAATCTAAACGAGCATAGATCCTTCAAATATTCCCCAAGATGATATTCGAATTTGTCATGAGTAGTGGAATTTGGAGGTGTGAGTCACTCAAATGAATAGTTTTCTTCACGTGGTTTGGAACAAAACCTACAAAATAATAATTTAGTTTGGAGGAGAAAATTGCTGAAGTAGTCCCCGATAGTGGGATCGGATTGCATTTTATTTGATCCTCAATAGTTAAACAGTTACACATTAGTTTTCGTAGGTGGTCAAAAGGTTGCGTCTTACTCCCCTATCTAATTTTCAGTTCGTATTTCAAGTTTAGGGTAAAAATTGAGATAAAAATATAATTTTTAAGATTAAAAGTTATTTTTACCCCAATTAGTGCCAAAATGAAACCTCTTACCCCGCTCCAGGCAAAACTTCCTCTCTTCCACACTTTGGGCGTAAAAATGGCACAATCTAATTCGAATTTGAAATAACCATTAAACATAGCAGTCTAAGTAACAACATTTCTATCATCCATTACATCAAACATTTGACGAGCGTCGTCAATCAATAATTTATCCAATTTGATATACCTACATACGAGGCGAAACCAGGATGAAAATAAAGGGTGGGCCAACTTCGAGAAAAATAAAATGGGGGGGCCAAAATAAATAAAAAATAAACAAAGTATAAAAAAAATGTTAAAAATGAATCTTAGAGGACTTGAACCTATGACCTCTACCCAATAAATGAAGGTTCTAACCAACTAAGCTACATTTCTACTTAGTTTATTTACACTTTTTAGTGTATATATCACAAAAATTCAAAAAAATCGTATGTAAATATAACGATACCGAAAAATCTAGGGGGTCGGTGCCCACCCCCCACCCTCCCTTGGGTCCGCCCCTGCCTACATATCAAATTATTCCATAATCAGAGTCATGTGAGTAATGATTTGGTGGCAACGACTGAACTTGGAAGGGAGCTAAAGAAAATGGGTTGAATGAGAAGGAGGACATGTTCGTGAAAGTGAGGAGGAAAGGGACATTGGCGGGAGGGGGTTGGGAAGTTTTATTTTGGCATCAATTGGGTAAAAAATAAATTTAAGTCTTAAAAATTATATTTTTACCCAATTTTAATGTCTAAATATGAAATGTTAACGGAAAACTTGACATGGGAACTAAAGTGTAATAATCTTTTGGCCACTTTCAGGGACTAACGTGCAACCGCGTAACTATTGAGGACCAAAGTGAAATCTGATCACATTATTGGGGACCATTTCAGCAATTTTCTCTAGTTTGGAGTATATATATTTGATATTCCCTCCGTTTTTTTATTTATTGTTCGATTCATTTTTTCTTAGGTTAAGAAAGAAGTAAAAGTAGTTAAAAAATATATTAAATATATAAAATGACAATTGATTGTCATCATACTATTGGATGGTTGATAACTTCAATAGAAAAAATAATCAAAAAATATATTAAAAGTGTAAAGTTACAGTTAATGGTGCTAGAACGACAACTATAAACCAAAAGTTACGCCAAAGCAAAAAAAAAGATGGAAGAAATATTTATAATTATGAAATATATTGAGACTAACTAATACTCCTTATGTTCTTTTTTAACATGATGTTTTGAGTTTTTACGGTTACCAAGACATGATTTAGAACGAAAATATCCCTAATTTTACATGCGTAAAAGTTATAGAATAAAGTGATATTTCAAAAACATAAATTGAAACTAATCTAACAAGATCCAACATAACTATATTTTTTTTTGTATACTAATAAAAATTCATGGTCAAATTTTTCAAAATTTAACTTCAAAAAATCTAAACACCTAGTGAAAAAGATCGAGGGAATATGAGTAGATGTTATATATGGTCTTAGAAAGATTAGTTGTTAAAGTAGATTCCTTGAAAGACTTAAAAAATAGAGGTACTAACTATAATTTGTTAGCATGGCACTAACTAAATCGATAATAATCTAATTTTACTCCAATCAAATATTTATATCAAATATCAATCATTCTCTCCTTACAAAAATTTAAAAAATGGAGTAAATCGAATAGTTTAGTGGAAAAAGAAGAAAAAAACGAATCTTTTACTTGGAAAAAGAAAGAAACAATCGACATTTTTTTTAATGTCAAAATCGAAAAAAATTGAAAAAAGAATATCAAAATATCTAGGGTAATTTAGTCATTTGCCACCTTAGTGCCATTTATTATGAAAAAAAGTCAAGGGTGCCAAAAACTAAAGAAAAAGAGCTAAAAAAGGTGCCATATGCATTCTTCCAAATTTCTCGTGAAAAAGTCTCTTACTAGTGAGTAACAGGTCATGAGTTCGAAACTCAACTCATCACTACTTTCAACACAAAAACTAAAAGTAAATTATCTAAGGTCCAAGCATCTTCTCCCCTACTCTTCGAATCCTATAAAAGGGAGTCGTTAGTTTAGACACAAATAGGATAAGTTGCTTAACTTCAATCATATAATGAGATTTGAGAGAAAGTTTGGTTTGTTGCTAGCTTGCAAAGATTCTGAGTATGTGAAAAAAATATATGGTGGATATCTCAAAGTATTTGTTGAAGCCTTTGGAGAAGAGGGTGAAATATGGGATTCATATAGGGTGGTTGATGGAGAATTCCCTGATTTATTAAGTCTTCCTATGTATGATGGTTTTGTAATTAGTGGTAGTCCCTATGATGCTTATAGTGATGAATGTTGGATTAAGAAACTTTGCACTCTTGTGCAATTGTTACACCTCATGGAAACCAAAATCATGGGAATTTGCTTTGGTCATCAGGTATGTTATGGATTTCACTTTTTTTTATTAGTGAAACGGTAAATGACATCAAAGATTACGTATGTTAACGAAAAGATTCTGGTCGATGACCCTAATATCTTTTGCATACTTTCGATCACTCATGTTCTGTATAGTGTGTATCTTTTGTCACTGACACTTTTATTTCTGCACAAACGGCAGATTGTTGACAATTTAAATATTTCACAGGGGTACTTTTATCCATATCTATTATATTTGTCATTAAAAATATTTTTGAATGGGAGATAATTGCTTTAGTTGAGGTTAATGACAAATATAATAGAGATGGGCAAAAATAACCCTGTGAAAATGTTTAAAATGTTAACAAATCATTGTTTGTGCATAAAAAAAGGGTGAGTGACAAAAAAGACACATTATACTGAACACGAGTGATTGAAAGTATACACAGTGGTATTAAGGTCATCGATCATAGATGTAATTTGCTAAAAAAAATTAACATTGAAAGTATGAATACAATAGTATTACAAATAACGAATACATAAATTACTAACTTATAAATCTTTAAAGTAGGTGCTAACTAATGAACAATTAGAATGAAATATGAGTTTAATCGTCTCCAATGAGATTTGCACCCAAGACTACCTCCTCTTGAAAGCGTGAGTCAGATGTAAATATCACCTCGGCCAATTAAATCATCGGCATTATGTATTACAAAAAAGTACAATTTTAGAAAGATTATTTGCTAAAGTAGATTCCTTGTCGCAAATAATTCGGTCCAGTTAGTACATTTCAGACCGAGTCAAACGTAAGGTTGTGGTTCGCACATTGCGAACCAAGCCGAACATAAGGTTCAAACCTTTGCACACCGAACGCAAATGTAATTACGTTCGGTATAGTTCGGTATGTTTACCGTCCTATGCTGATGCTCTAAAACTAATAATACTATTTTAAGCTTAATGACTTGAGTGAAACTTAATCAAGTAGAGTGTTTACTAATTCTACTATACACTTGAATTCCTAGAAACTAAAAAGTTATTCTTATGTCTAAAGTTTTTTTTGTTTATCTCTGTAAATGTGTTTATTTCATAGTTTATATAATCTAATCACTTGTATATTCTTATTCTTTTATGGGAGGTTTCCATGATAACAAGATCTTGTCCCAAACCTTATATGAGGGGCATCAATACTATTTGTTATTAGGAAGGAGTAGCGGATCTAGGTGTTTCAAAGTCTCTGTTCCAAATCCATATAATTTTGAAATATGAGTTCAAAAACACTAAAATATATATAAATTTAAATTTAAATGTCAATTTTTACATTAATATTTCTTTATATAAACATATTTTTTTTTCAAAAAAAAAGTGGGTGTACGACCAAAAAAATGGCAAAAAAGATGTTCAATTTTGTCTTTTTCATCTGTTTTTACTCATTAAAGACGAGTCTTGTCTTATTTGCTAGGTCGTTTATTCTTGGTCATTTTTGCTTCATTCGTCTTATTTTGTCTGTGTTCGTTCCCTTTAAGACTGACCTAATTTGGTGGTGATTTTTGTCTTATTTCGTCTTTTTTGATATCCCCAACATGTCATTCTTTGTCTTTCTTTTTAGTAAGAAAACCCAAAAAAATCGATTTAGACTTGTCTTATTTTATTTTTTTTTCCCATCACCAACATGTTGTCCTTCGGATTTATTTTTCTAATAAAAAAGGAAAAAATCAATTTAAACTTGTTTTATTTCGTCTTTTTTGCTATTCAAAACTTGTCTTTCATTCTTTCTAATAAATTGAAAAATAATTAATTTATACTGGTCTTATTTTGTCTTTTTTGCTTTGACTATCACGTCATTCTTTTTCTTGAAAAAATTGAAAAAAAATTCAATAATACATATCCTATTTTGTCTTTTTCGCTTTGAAAGCTCTTGTTTTTCATTGTTTTTACTCATGAACAACAAAATAAAATATTGCAGCCAGAAACTACCAAATTTATGTAGTTTCTAGTCTACAACAAATCCGCTAAAACACAAAATTCTGGGAGTAATAAAAGAAAACAAACATAAACACTACAACAAAAATATAAACTTAAACCAACAAATTCTAAACAAAACATAAAATTAAATATTATAACAGAAGAAATGATACTAATGAAACTAAACATAAACTTGAATAATAATAGAACAAAAACAAACAAGACATAATGTAAAATAATATAACTTAAACAAACAATAACAAAGGAACATATAATTTAAATATCAAGATTACAAACTCACTTTTTATATAATTGGTATAAAACCTAGATCAAACAAAGTAGGCAAAACAATTGTTAGATTATAATTAAACAATAGAATGAAATACAAAATAAAAGAGATATATATTAACCTTGTTTTTGTAACTATACTGTAATACCCGGCCCAGAGTGCGCGATGTAATATGTTTGATATAATTTGATCGGTACTACTCATATCATCAAGATGCATTTTCTTTTTGGTAACCCAACTCAAAAGAACTGCAAAGTTAAGCGTGCTTGATCTAAGGTAATTCTAGGATGGGTGACCCACTGGGAAGTGTCCAGGTGAGCACGTGAGTGAGGACAAAAACGTGCTGGAAAGACCCGTGATGGTTTGTGAGGCCAGTCCATCAAATCAAATAACGTTCCGACTAGGTGTTTCGGGGCGGGGCGCTACATACACCTAAAAGGAACATCCAAATAAACAAGTTAGTATTATAATTGAAATGATTATAGAGAAGGCATTGATGATGGAAAAAGTAAATTGTAAAAGAAATGGGGTGTGTCTCAATATATAACAAGAGGAGGAAAATTCGAATTATTAACACATGTGATTTTTTTTGTCTTATTTCTATCTGGAAAACTCAAAAAATCCCGCCCATTTTTATAATTTCACGTCCTTTTTTATCTTTTTTGATTAAAAAATTTCATCATCCCCCAAAAGTATGGTGAGTTCCCTCCAATCGATTCAAATTATTCTCAAGACTTGTGCTTCTTTGTCTTATGTGCTACTGTGTCTTTATTCATTTTTAGACTTTTATTTTCAACAGTAGTATTAAAGTTGAATGCACTAATTGATAATTCATATATTAGTCCATAAGATTTTAATTCTATAATAATTTTATGTTGGATGTTTAATACTTAATTAATGATCGAGCATACTAATGGATAGATCTAATACACTATATCTCGTTTTTTCATATATCCATATTACATATTGGTTATTGAATTTTAGTGTTGTTTATATTATTTTTATTGTATACGTGAGCTAACAACTCATAAAGTTGTTTAACATAATGATTAAATTGTTTAATATAAGCAAAATATTGAGGTAACCTCTTTAATTAAAAAGACGAAGAAAGACAAGAGGAGGATCCATGTTTTTTTCATCTTATTTGCTTATTACCTAAAACGACAAACAAAGACAAATAATGAATTTTTGTCTTTGTTTGTCTTACTTCCTCCTATGTGGTTTTTCATTTTTTGACAGTTTGTTTCAACAATTGTATTAAATTTGAATGACTAATTGATAATCATATATTATTTCATGAAGTATTAATTCTACAATAATTTGACATTTTGTGTTTAATACTTAACCGATGATCGAACATACTTGTAGTTAGTTCTGATAACCTATATCTTGTTTTTTCTTAAATCCATATCACAAATTGGAATTAATTGATTATTGAATTGTAATGTTTTTTATTATTATATTATTGTTTAAGTGAGCTAAAAATTGATAAAGTTTTTACACATAACCATTAAATTATTTAACATGAGCAAGGTATTAACGTAACCTCTTTAATTAAAAAGACGAGAAGAGGATCCGTGTCTTTTTTTTTATCTTATTAGCTTATTACCTAAAACAACAAACAAAGACGAATAATGGAATTTTGTCTTTGTTTGCCTTATTTGATCCTAGCTTTATTCATTTTTTGACCTTTTGTTTCAACAATTGTATTAAATTTGGATACACTAATTGATAATTAATGTATTATTTCATAAAGTATTAATTCTATAATAATTTTTCATTTTATGTTTAATACTTAATCGATGATCGAACGTACTCATAGTTAATTCTAATAAACTATATCTCATTTTTTTCGCAAGTCCATATCACAAATTGGAATTAATTGATTATTGAATTGTAGTATTGTTTTCTTTATTTATTGTATAAGTGAGCTAAAAATTGATAAAATTGTTTAACATATCATTAAATTGTTAAACATAAGCAAAGTATTGAGGTAATCTTTTTAATTAAAAATACGAAGAAAGACAAGAGGAGGATCCGTGTCTTTTTTCATCTTATTTGCTTATTGCCTAAAACGACAAACAAAGACAAATAATGAAATTTTCTCTTTGTTTGTGTTATTTGTACCTATGTGTTTATTAATTTTTTGACATTTTTTTTCAACAATTGTATTAAATTTGAATGCACTAATTTGGTAATTCATATATTATTTCATAAAGTAGTAATTCTATATTAATTTTACATTTTGTGTTTGATACTTAATCGATGTTCGAACGTACTCGTAGTTAAATCTAATAAACTATATTTTGTTTTTTCGTAAATCCATATCACACATTGGAATTAATTGATTATTGAATTGTACTACTGTTTTTATTTCTCTTTTTGTATAAGTGAGCTAAAAATTGATAAAGTTGTTGAACATAATCGTTAAATTGTTTAACATAAGCAAAGCATTTAGGTAACCTCTTTAATTAAAAAGACTAAAGAAAGACAAGAGGAGGATCTGTGTCTTCTTTCATCTTATTAGCTTATTACCTAAAACGACAAATACATAAATAATTTAATTTTGTCTTTGTTTGTCTTATACTCTTATTGGCTTCTATGTTTTTATTAATTTTTTTGACCTTTTGGTTCAACAATTGTATTAAATTTGAAGGCATATATTATTTCATAAAATATAAATTCTACAATAATTTTGTATTTTATGTTTGATACTTAATCGATGATCGAATGTATTCGTAATTAGTTCTAATAAACTTTGTTTAAGATGAGATTGATGAAGGTGCAACTTTTTTTAAAATGTGGTATTACTTTTTCTTAGTTAGTACATAGTATATTACTACTTAAATAAGTTAGCGTAGTTATTATTACAAGACATAAAATATTAGTTTTCGGAAGACAACAATTAAGACAAAATAAGACGTATGACATTTGTTTAGGAGACACGTTTTACTTTATCTTATTTGGTAGAATTCAATAATTTTAAACACATTAATTTTGTTTAAAACTAGTTAATTCGATTATTACAAATATAATTCTAATTTTAGGGGACAAGCAATCAATAAGAGCTTCGACTATTTTGAATTTTTGTTTCACAATATGTATTTTTTTTATTTTAGTTAGTACATATAAAAATACTTTGTTTACTCACAAATAAATAGTTACTTTTACGAAGCCATCAATTAAAACAAAATAAGACAAGTCTTATTTTTTAAAGGCACAGGTCTTGTTTTGTCTTATTTGATAATAGTTAGTGTTTTCAAAACTATAAATTTTGTTTCAACACAATACCAAAACGTCAAACTAAGACAAAATAAGACATATTATCGTTTTCCGTCTTTTTTACCTTAAGAAATTCGACTTCAACCGATACTTGTATTTGTTTGACTTATCTTATCGTTGTATTAAATAAGACGAATTAGAATCTCGTCATTTTTTATGTTTTTTCTAATAATGATATGCCTTCTCTCAACAGGTACTCTGCAGGGCTTTGGGAGGAAAAGTTGGGAAATCATATAGTGGTTGGGATCTTGGAATAAGGCAAGTGAATATTGAAAAACAATTGTTGCCATGGTACTTGAGTGAGGATGATGATGATGAGCTTCCAGCAACACTCAAAATAATTGAATGTCATCAAGATGAAGTGTGGGATGTGCCACAAGGGGCCAAAATCATAGCCTCTTCAAATAAAACAAGTGTGGAGATGTTCTCAATGGGTCACCATATTCTTGGCATTCAGGGTCATCCTGAGTACACAAAGGACATTCTTCATGATATTGTTCGTCGTCTTCTTTGCAACGGATGCATTCAGGTAACTTATTTCAATATTTAAACAGATGATTGACGATTTGGTTCCAAATAGTGGGATGAAGTGCACTTTAAACCCATATAATTAAATTACTACAGATTAGTCCTCGAAAGCGGCAAACTGTTTGAATATAGTCTCCGAATGTGACAATCGTTGAACGTTATTCCCTATTTTTCAATCTCCATAATGCATCATTTATCACTTTCACGAACTATAACGCAATATTTATGTCACTTTCAACTTTCGAGAACTAATCTGCAATATTATAACTATCGGCGATTAATTGCAAGAGTGTCCCATTCACTACCAAGGACCAAAACGAAAATTAACATTTTAACATGAAAATCTTATTACACACTTGAAATTGTCCTAAATTAATTTTATTTATGTAAATTAATTATTGCTTAAAATGTTGACATGCTAAAAAAAATCAAACCTTCATGTTATAAGCTCTATCATTGCACTGGTGCTCTGGAGTATACGAACAAAGTAAATCGTAAAATGTGTCTTACCTAATCAGAAGACTATACGCGTACTAGTACGTGTTCAATGTGCATTTTTTAACTGCGTGTCATTTGCGTTTTGCAGAGTGAACTTAGCGAAAGTGTGAGGGAAACGTTGCTCCTAGTTGAACCAGATAGCATCAACTGGGCGAAGATATGCAAGAGATTCCTCAAAAGTTAAAGGACTTACCAAATACTTCAAAACAATTTGGAGTTATATTTCATGATAATAATAACAAAAATAATAATGATGTCAATAAAAAGAAGATTGAGCTTGAAATAATACATTTGGTGTATTATAAGTGTCCATCGTGAGAAACTAATGTGGTGCAATATTGTCATGAAATTAATAAATGAAATAACATTGCATTATGATGATGTTTAGTCTCTAAATAAAATCAAACTAAATTTAGGGGTCGGCATAAAATTCAAAACAGAGGCAAACCGACCCAAATCAAATCGAAAATAATGGACATTTTTTAAACTCGGAAGCGAAACAATTTATGTTCGGCCTTTGACGGAATCGAATCGATGTAGGTTCGGTTCATGAGAGAACCGATTTAAACCGAGCCGATGCCTAACTGTTTTATAATAAAATTTGAGTAGACGATGATTGTCGAGATACTTTAAGTGTTTTCGTTATTGATATAATCTGATATGATATATGTAAATCTTTTTAAAGGTAGTAATAGTATTGAACTTACATGATAAATAAAGTATTGGACTTAATTCTTTTAAAAAGTCCAATACACTGATATGTGTCTGAAATTTGTCGTAATTAGTTTTAAGAGGAATTCATTGAACTTACATGAGTTAGATATAGTATTGGAACTTAATTTTCGGAAACATCATATCATTTAAATTTAAAATTTAGCAATAAAAATAATCATATAAACTAAAAAATGATAGACCCAAAAAGTAGCGGATTTAAATTAGACCATATCATTTAAATTTTCGGAAACTGATCGAAACCGACGAGATTTCCAGAGAACCGACAAATTAGGTTTGTCTTAAATTTTATGTCAAAAATCGAATCGAACTATACACACCGGTAACTAAATTAAATATTATTAGCGGATCTCACCTATCACCTATTCAAGCATGTTAATAAAATTCGTAATTTTCTTAAGCATATAAGAAAACACCAAGGTCCAACTCCAAACCAAAACTCACCTCTGCTTTATTCCACACCAAACTTCACTACTCCGCAGTCCGCCCCCAATGGCCTATGGTGACCGTCCCCAGCCTTCCCCACCACCCGTTCGGGGCTATACAGTTGTCCCTCATGGAGCAAGCAGACCCTAACGGGTCGACCTCTGTGTCGTCTTCCTCACATAACGACCTCCCCTGTCCACGACTAGCAGCTCCAAGGCAGTGGTGATTGAGTCTCCAGTTCAAGCCCATGTGCCTCGTGATCAATTTCCCGTGGCTACTACTCATTCACATGCATGCGTAGGAGTCCATGGAGGGCTCGACTTGCCTAGGGCTGCTGTTCGTACTTCCAGCATTCCCATTAATAGGACTCTGTTATTCAGCCCAGGCACGGTAAAGCTTGATAATCGTCACTATGCTATTCCATCGTCCTTGGACAACACTCAATCTACTGGACGTAATTGTAAACCTGCTATTATATTTAAGGATATGAAACAAATAGAAGTTTCGATCTAAGTTGAGTTATGTTCTTGTTCGCAAATTCTCTCACGCACGTCCTAATATTGGTGTTATCAAGGAATACTCTCACGGAGGTCCTAAGCCCTTACTCATCGAATGATCCTCTAAAGAAGACTATATCACAATTGGTTGAATCTAACTTGGTTTATTCATGGTTTTCCTCTGTGATGGTTTAAATGGTTGAGTCATTCTGACCCTAAGAACGAATCACTCGTCTGTCCGATTTGGGCTAATGTTCTTGGTACTCCCATGTGTATTAATCAGTTGAAGGAGAAATGGATGTGTTGGAATATTAATTAGGGCTGATCAAATTGGGAATGTTTTTACAATTAAATGTTACCGTTGGAACTTATTGGGCATTTGTCTTTTAGCCCAAATAGATTTGTTTAGTTAGTGAGTTGGACGGTTGATGCTGTGTATTATATATACGTGGCTCATAACACTATTCTATCTTATCTGCTGTAATTTTACATTGAATAATCAAAAGGAATTTTCAGTTGAAAGTTTTTCTCTCTCCTGAGTTCTTTCTTCTTCGATTAGTTAGGTTGTTTTCTTTGATCAAGGTTCTATTGTTCTTTATCTTCTTCGATTCATTCGTCACCATTGATGAACTTCAAGATGGTATCAGAGTGACTAAGATAAAGATTCATAAACAAATTCGCAGCACAATCAATTTCTCTTTCGATCTTTGACAACATCAAGAAATGTCAGAAAAGCAACCAGATGAACCAGAGGGTTCTGATAATGAAGGTTCATCTTCTTCGTCGGGTTCCAGTAATCAAAAGATAATCAAAGTAAGCGATCCCCTATACCTACACAGCTCCGACCACTCGAGTCTTGTATTGGTAAGTGATCCGCTGACAAAGAAAAATTACAATTCATGGTGTCGATCCATGACCATTGCCTTAGAGGCAAGGGACAAATTCAGTTTTCTCAATGGTGATGTTCCAACACCAGCTGAAGGTGATCCGAAATATAAACAATGGAAAAGGGTAAATTCCACACTCACTTCTTGGATTCTTAATTCTATTTCCCCAGAACTGAGTAAAGGTTTCCTATATATTAAGACCGCAAAGAGATTATGGGAAGAAATTGGGGAACGATATGGTAAAACGAATGGGCCTAAGATCTATGTGCTTAAGAGGAATATAGCATCTGCAAAACAAGCAGGGGAATCAATTGATACATATTACAACAAGCTAATTGGCCTTTGGGATGAACTCGTCAATGTGCAACCTGAGTCTGAAGGCAGTGAACAGGACAAGCTAATGCAATTTCTGATGGGTCTTGATGAAGAGTATGAGGCAATCAGACATACTATTCTGCTAAAAGACCCTCTACCAAATGTCTCTATGGCTTTTGGACTGATTGAACAAGCAGAGGATACCACTTCCATACAAAATCTGATGGTCAAAACTCATCAAACATCAGCTATGCAAGTCAAGGTGGAAGCTCCATTCATGGCAGCAAATTTTGGAGAAAGCTCCTCAAGAAATCCATCATATTATTCACAGCCTGCAACCAACTATCCAAGAACAAATCAGTATAGAACAAGAGGAGGTGGTAGGTTTGGAAATAATGGCAATTATTATGGCAGGGGAAGCTCAATCAAGTGTGAATATTGTGGGAAGCCAGGACATTTAAAGGCAGGCTGTTTCAGACTCATTGGTTGGCCTAACCAAACTCAGAATCCAAATCAGAGAGGAAGATACAAAGCCAACCAGGTTCATCAGGAACATGAAACTCCCTTGGAATTGAACCACAACATGATGAAAAGATGCAATGATGGCTTCCAGGATATGGTCAATAATATGGTGCAGTTGCAGGTTGATAGGATTATGCAACATACTCCAAGAGAGGCAGGTAGGAACAAAGGAGGCATTCACAGTTCAGGTATGACCTTTGTTGACAATAAGGACTTTGCAAGTACTATCCTAACCTATAGTTTATTTGCTTTTCTTGATCATGCTAATCATAATTGGATAATTGATAGTGGGGCATCCACTCATATGAGTGGAGATTTGAGTTTATTCACTAATCATCATGCCATAAACCCTGCCACCCCAGTACCGTTTCCTGATGGCACCACAAAACTGGTAGAATCTGTTGGTGATATTGTTCTTACTGATAGGATTGTTCTAAAAGATTGTTTATATGTTCCCACATTTCAACAGAACCTATTGTCTGTTAATAGGCTCACACAAGGATCAGATATCAAGTTTGACTTCAAACCTGGTTACTGTATGCTAAAGGAATCCCATACTTCCAAACCTATAGCTATTGCTAAAGAGATTAAAGGTTTATATATCTTACAGAAAGATTCCTTTAGTCATAGTACAATTCAGGATCCAGAGTGTGATTTTAATAGCACCTGTAATAGTTTATCTGTCAAGGACTAGGACACACAACATGTTTTATGGCATTACAGATTAGGGCATGCCACTTCACTAGTTATGAAGCACATAGAAGCCCTGAAACACAAAGGTTTCATGATGATCATGTCTGCTTAATTTGCCCTATGGCTAAGCAGCACAGGAGAAGCTTTCCTGTTAGTTCAACTAATACCAAGGATTTGTTTGAACTAATTCATTTAGATGTGTGGGGACCGTACAAACTTTCTCGTAAAACAGGGGCTAAATATTTCCTCACTATAGTTGAGGATTTTAGTAAAAGCACTTGGGTATACATGCTTCATTCAAAATCTGACACATATCACACTATTCAGCACTTCTTGACTATGATAGAAAATCAGTTTGGAAAAAGAGTTAAAATAGCGAGGAGTGATAATGGTACTGAATTTATTAATATGAATGTTCAAAGTCTGTTTTTAAAGTTAGGTATTTTGCATCAAAGATCATGTGCTTACACCCCTCAACAAAATGGTGTTGTTGAGAGGAAACACCAACACATCATGCAAGTTGCAAGATCTTTATTGTTTCAATCAGGGCTGCCCCAAGATTTTTGGGGAGAGACAGTTATGACTGCCACTTACCTTATCAATAGAATGCCCTCACCAAATTTATCCTGGAAGGCTCCTTTTGAAATTCTTACCTCCAGCATGATTGATATTGGTCAGTTAAAAGTATTTGGGTGTTTATGTTTCTATACTAATGTTGTGCCACATAAAAACAAGCTAGATCCTAGGGCTTTTGCTGGCATCTTTGTGGGCTATCCACATGACCAAAAGGCCTACAAAGTTTTTGATATTCTTACTGAGGTCATAGTCTCTTCTAGGGATGTCACTTTCCATGAGTTTCTTTTCCCATATAAGGATAGTAAGCTTTTAGCTAGTCTTAGAGGCTCTAGTGTTACCACAGGGACTGTCCTACCATGTATATCTACTTTGTATAATCCTAGGTACTCTACTGAGCCTGCTGCTGTAGACTGCCCTACTCCTTCTGATGACCTTACTCCTTTTGATGACCTAGCTAGGGATCCTATAGATCACGATGAGTACCTTTAGATGGGGGTCCTGTTGCTTCCCATGACACTGCCAGCTCTGAGTTATCCTTTGGACAATTGGTTACACCTCATGTATCTCTCCCTAGGTAGTCTGCTAGATCTAAACATCAGCCAAGCTATTTGGCCGATTATTATGTCAATGCTACTAACTTTTCAAGTGACACATCCTATTTCACTGCACACCATATGGCTTTTCTTGCGACCATTCACAAGATTCCAGAGGCTCACTCCTACCGTCAAGCAGCACAACATCAACACTGGAAGGATGCTCTGCAAGAAGAATTACATGCCTTAGAGAAAAATGATACATGGGACTTGGTCGCTTTGCCCAAGCATCAGAAACCTATTGGGTGCAAATGGGTTTTCAAAGTCAAATGCAAACCATCCGGGCAAGTTGAAAGATACAAAGCACGCCTCGTCGCCAAAGGGTATAATCAAATCGAAGGGGTCGACTATTTCGATAGTTTTAGCCCTGTGGCTAAGCTTGTTACTGTGCGGATGTTGTTGGCCATTACCGCAGCAAAACGATGGTTTCTTCATATGCTCGACATTAATAATGCCTTTCTACATGGGCATTTGCAAGAAGAGATTTTTATGCTACCCCCTGAAGGCTATACTAAGGCTCAACCTGGCCAGGTCTGTAAGTTAAAACGCAGCCTTTATGGCTTGAGACAAGCGAGTCGATGTTGGAATGAAGAATTCACAGTGAGCATGAGCACCTATGGCTTCCAGCAATCCTCTCATGACCACTGTCTTTTTATTTACAATCAAGCAGGGGTTTTTATGGCTTTACTCGTGTATGTCGATGATATTCTCATCGCGGGGAACACTGACCAGGATGTTCAGGCTGTCAAGCACTTCTTAAATGCCAAGTTCACCATTAAAGATCTTGGCTTGGCCAAGTATTTCCTCGGCATTGAAATTGTTCGAGCTGAACAGGGTATCTTAGTCAAAGCAAGTACATCCACGACATTCTTACGGATCTGAGTCTTCAGGATTCTAAGGGAGCTGTTACGCCCTTTCCAAGCAATTGGGATCCTTCGGACACAGACACTCCCGCTTATGCTGACGTTGGAGCTTACCGTCGGTTGGTTGGTCGGCTGCTCTACCTGAATTTTACTCGTCCCGATGTTACCTATTCTGTCAATAACTTGAGTCAACATATGCAACACCCTAATGAAGGACATTGGAAAGCACCTCTCCACACAGTTCGTTATCTCAAAGCCAATCTTCATAAAGGCTTGTTCTATCCTGTGGAAAATGAGCTCACTCTCACTGCTTATTGCGACGCTGACTGGGCCAAGTGTGCCTTGACACGACGCTCTGTTACGGGGTTTTGCATTTTGATTGGTCGTGCTCTTGTTTCCTGGAAATCGAATAAGCAGGGGACCGTTTCTCGTTCATCGGCTGAGGCGGAATATCGGAGTGCCGCCAATACCGTTTGTGAGCTCAAATGGATGAGCTACATTTATGCTGATTTGGGAATTCCTTTTGTTCAGCATGTTGACCTTTGGTGCGATAATAAGTCAGCGATTCATATTATCAAAAATCCTATCTTTCACGAATGCACAAAACATATCGAATTAGATTGCCATCCAATTCGACAACACTACAAGAATGGCTTTGTCGCACCCTTCCATATTACTTCGAGAGAGCAGCTAGCTGATTTATTTACAAAGTCTCTCTCTGCTCCCACACACCATGAGCTACTTCTCAAGATGAATTTCTGTTCCATCCATCCATCTTGAGGGGGGGATGTTGGAATATTAATTAGGGCTGATCAAATTGAGAATGTTTTTACAATTAAATGTTACCGTTGGAACTTATTGGGCATTTGTCTTTTAGCCCAAATAGATTTGTTTAGTTAGTGAGTCGGACGGTTGATGCTGTGTATTATATATACGTGGCTCATAACACTATTCTATCTTATCTGCTGTAATTTTACATTGAATAATCAAAAGGAATTTTCAGTTAAAAGTTTTTCTCTCTCCTGAGTTCTTTCTTCTTCGATTAGTTAGGTTGTTTTCTTTGATCAAGGTTCTATTGTTCTTTATCTTCTTCGATTCATTCGTCACCATTGATGAACTTCAAGAGGATGGCGTTCGAACGTGATATAGAGGAAGGGAAGGAATACGATTAGCTAGGAACTTGCTTCATTTGATAGAGAAGTTTTCATTAAACTTGAGTACTAACATTTTCTTTAAATATTGTGTGATATGCATTTTGTTGTGGTTATATTAAATAGGACAATTCAGTCACCCTAAGAGGTACTCACTTTCTACTCCTTACTATTATTTTCTCAGACACTTTTGACTGACTTGATCGTCGGAGTGTCTGTGGCCGAACCCCGCCCACGCTTTTAGGTAAATGGCTCCAAGAAAGACAAACACTTCCAAGGTTGGGCCTTCCAAACAACCTTCTAAACCCCCTATGGAGTATAGGGTGACAACTAGGGCTGTCACACAACAACAATCCCGGCTGGATCTCATGAGTCATCTAAACCAACGGAGGGAAGGAGATCCATCCACCAGACATTCACACTCAGATAGGGATGGAGATCCAAGGAGAGACCATCCTCCCAGAGGATCGCCTTCACATAGGCGTGAGGATTACCAAGGCAAATCAATGGCGCCGTCTGTGGGGAATAGAACAAATTTGCCACATCGCTCTCACAAAAGCCAAGATGAAGGACACCACCGCGATTCAGCAATTTCTTGCCTAAATCTGGGGGCAGAAATTGAGCGCGAGGTACAGCGTCGCGTCGATTTAGCTTTGCGGGCCGCACAAGCTATCCCGCCACCACCAACCGTTACACCAGCGCGCGCCCTCACGGTCATTAATCTAGACGAAGGAGGGGCTACCCATTTTTCCCCAACAGCCCCCCCACCGGGGCCGGCGAATGCCCCTCCCCCTGATCCAGCATATCTCCAGCTAATGAAAGACATGGAGCTTCTTAAGAAGCAAATGTCGACCATGACTGCGTCCCGCCCTCCCAGTATTGTCGCCCATACGCAGATGCCATTCTCTGACCGGCTCAAGGCCAAAGCGCCTCCACCCGGTTTCGTACTACCCAAATTCACTCAATACGATGGCACCAGCGACCCACAAAAACACCTCAAAGGCTTTCTTACCCAGATGACTATGGCCACGAGCGACCCAGATCTATACGCCAAGGCCTTTGCCAACAGTCTCAAAGGTAAAGCCCTCGACTGGTATATGGAGCTCCCTCCTAAGTCGCTGGACACGTACGAACAAACTGCTACGGCATTTTTGAGCAAGTTCGGCGCGGCTATACGCGAGGAACTGGATGAAAAGGCACTGATGGAGTTAGAACAGGGCAAAAACGAGTCACTCCGAGCTTTCCATAAGCGCTACAATGACCTCCTTCTCAACATTCCCAAGTCTGACTCAAAAACAGCTTACATGGCATTCTTCCGTGCCTTGCGATATGGGGCTTTGAAAAAGAACCTCCTGTTGGAAAAAACACTATCCAAGGATGCGCTCACAGGTCGCGTCAGGCAATTTATTGAGATGGAGGAACTAAAAGACTAGGGAGAAGAAAGATGGAAAACGCGACCTCCGTCAAACGATAACCACCAAAGAACAAGGCGCGTCCAAACCCAAAGTTTGGGAACGCCTCCAGCGAGATCGCGGGTCCACTTCCACCGACGGCTACAAACGAAGGGCTTACTCCCCTATCAAGACGGAACACTCCCCCGTGGCCAAATTCATTGAGCGCACACCTCTTACAAAATTTATTGCTGAAATCTTTACAGCTATAGAGGTAAAGAGCTTATTGCCCAAACCCAAGCGCCTGAGCACGGCACCGAGTAAACGCGACCAAAACAAATATTGTGAGTACCACCGGGAGCATGGCCACGACACTAATGACTGCCGCGTCCTCAAAGCCGAGATTGAACATCTTATTCGCCGTGGCCACTTAAGGGAATACGTCCACCAAGACCGCCCAAAACGTGACGCCCGCGACTTCAAACAGTCGTCCAACACAAGAGATAGCTCCCCTCCCCCTCAACGCCGACGGATCGAAACTATCTCTGGGGGCATGGCGGGAGGCGGGGATTCGCGAAATGCCCGTAGAAAATATGCCCGGCGAGGAGTACATTGTACCTATTAAGTGAGGGCGGCCAGGGCGAGCTACCGCATGATGACCCGCTGGTCATCATGCCAGTCATAGCTAATACGGAGGTCCAACGGATGTTGGTGGACACGGGAAGCTCCGTTGAGGTTTTATACTTGCGTACGTTGGATGAACTACAGCTGCCCAGGTCAATAATACAGCCCATCCGAACACCCCTAACGGGCTTTACAGGACATTCAATATACCCTCTAGAGGTCGCGGATCTTGACGTAACTTTGGGAACCGGGGCAATGACTTCTACGGTACGGATCTCTTTTACTATAGTTGATCTCCATGATCCCTCGTATAACGGGATTATTGGGAGACCTTCGTTAAACGAATTCAGAGCTATAGTCTCCCCTGTGCACTTAAAACTCAAGTTTCCTACCCCCCAAGGAACGAGAGAAATGGTGGGAAAGCAAAAAAGTGCAAGGAAATGTGTCCTCAGTACCTGCGATCCATGATGAAGAAACCTAAGTCCCAGTGTCCAAAAGGACAAAAGGTACGCAAAGCATGGACATTCAAGTAGTCCAGAAGACGGAGGACAATTTTCCTCGAGAACGTGAGAGTCGAAAGAAGGCAGCACCTCACGAAAAGATAGAGGAAGTTATGTTCAATGAAGATGTCCCTGCAAAAACATTCCGTATCGGAACGTGTTTAGAGGCGACACATCGGGACCAACTCATTTACTGATAAGAAGTTTCCAGGATATCTTTGCTTGGACGCCCGAGGAAATGCCAGGCGTGGATGCTAGTCTAGTGAAATATCGATTACATATCGTCCCTCAATACCGTCCTATTAAGCAAAAGAAGAGAAGATTTAGCGATGAGAAAAACGTGGCTATTCGACAAGAAGTTTCTGCGTTACTAGAAGCCCGGGCTATACGGGAGCTAAAGTTCCCACAGTGGATTGCGAATGTTGTCTTGGTTAAAAAACCAAATGGAAGTTGGCGGATGTGCACAGACTTCACTGATTTAAATAAAGCGTGCCCTAATGATTTCTACCCCTTACCATGCCTGAACAGATTAGTTGATGGAAGCGCGGGACATGAGATATTCGATTTCATGGACGCTTCGCGGGGTTATCATAGATACAAATGAAAGAAGCGGATGCCGCCAAAACTGCTTTTATCACAGAATAAGGGCTCTACTGTTGGACGGTAATGCCCTTTGGGTTAAAGAATGTAGGGGCCACGTACCAACGTATGGTAAATCAGATATTTGCGAAGCAGATAGGGCCCAATATGGAAATATACGTGGACGATATGCTGGTCAAAAGCAAACGAAGGAGTAATCACTTGTCAAACCTCAAAGAAGCTTTTGACAAATTAAGAGAAACAAAGCTAAGGCTAAATCCGGAAAAGTTTTCTTTTGGGGTCACGTTAGGCAAGTTTCTAGGTTATATGATCAGCCAGCGGGGAATCGAACCTAACCCCGATAAAATTGAAGCTTTGATAAATATGAGGACTCCAGAAAGTTACAAAGATGTGCAAAAGTTGACAGGATGTCTCGCTGCTTTAAGCCGATTCATCTCCAAGTCAGGAGAACGTAACTTGCCCTTCTTTAAATTGTTGCGTCAAGCTGGGCCCTCGGAAGGTAAGTTCAGATGGGATGAGAGTAGCGCAAAAGCTTTCGAGGAGCTCAAGCAATATTTAGGGTCTCATCAGCTCCTCACACGATCCGAACCTTCTGAAACGTTGTTACTTTATTTAGCTGTGTCTGAAGGGGCGGTGAGTGGAGTATTACTACGGGAAGAGGATAAAGTACAAAAGCCCATACTACGTCAGCCACGAAGAACGCTACCCGGTCATAGATAAATTCGTCTTAGCCCTCATTACAGCTGCTCGTAAACTAAAAATCTATTTCGAAGCGCACCCCATCCAAGTGGTAACGGATCAACCCTTGAAACGAGTCTTAGCGCGACCCGCCTTGTCCGGAAGATTAACGATGTGGGCTTTGGAACTTAGATAGTTCGACCCCTCGTATGTGGGGCGGACTAGCATCAAGGCGCAGGCCCTGGCTGATTTCGTTAGCGAATATTCATTACCTATGGATACGCATGTTGAAGCCTTCGCACCCGCGAGCTTTCCACGGTGGATCATACACGTAGATGGGGCTCGGAACGAAAAAGGTAGTGGCGCAGGAATAATTATCAGGGGACCTGACGGAGAGTACATGGAATATGCCCTCCGTTTCAATTTTACTACCACCAATAACGAAGCTGAGTACGAGGGACTCATAGCAGGCATACAATTAGCCAAGGATTTAGGGCTCAAATACATACACATCAAGGCCGATTCTAAGCTAATGATAGACCAAGTTACCAATCAGGCGGACACGCTCAAGGATTCGTTGGTTCAATACAAGACAATGGTGGACCGGCTGAGCAGAGCATTCGCATCTGTCGAGTTTCAACATATACCACGAGCCCAGAATACCGGTGCGGATTACCTATCACAATTGGCGACGGTGTTGTTCCAAGACTTACCTGCTTGGCCGGGAAAATCAAACAACGCAGCTTGCGCTTTTACATGTTGAACGGAGAGTTGTACAGGAAAACTTACGAGGGACCGTTATTACACTGCGTAGCCCAAACAGATGTTCCCCTAATTCTTAAAGAAGAACATGAAAGATGGTGTGGGAGTCATATTGGGGGCAAGTCTTTGGCCCTTAAGATAACACGGATAGGATATTACTGGCCGACACTCCTAGCAGACGTTTGCGAATATGTGAAGAGATGCGACGTTTGTCAAAAACACAGTCCCGTATCGCGTGTCCCGGCGACGAACATGACGCCCGTGGTCAGCCCTATACCTTTCGCCAAATGGGGCATCGATATAGTTGGAAAGCTTCCTAAGGCTAAGGGAAACCTCGAATATATTTTGGTTGTTGTTGATTATTTCAGCAAGTGGGTGGAGGCTATTCCCCTGTCACGCATCCGCGGAGAGGAAGTGGTACAGTTTCTGTGGAAAAACATAGTGACCAGGTATGGCATACCCCGCATCCTCATATCTGATAATGGTACGCAGTTTGAAGGATGCGTCTATTACCCCCAAGCCAACGGATAGGTGGAAGTCATGAACCGGGTCATTATGAATGGTATTTGTAAAAACCTCATTCAAGCAGGATCCGCAGACGGGGCTTGGGTAGATGAGTTGCCAATAGTATTATGGTCAATAAGGACTTCGGTTAATCATGCCACAGGATCCACCCCCTTCAATTTGGTATACGAATCTGAGGCCGTTCTTTCGGCTGAAGTAGGGATCCCTACGCATAGACAACGAGGGTTCGAGGATGACATGAATTCGGAACGTTTAAGGGAACAATCTTATTTCATAGATGAAAATCGAGACCAGGCGGCCTTCCAACTCCTAAGGTTCAAACACCAGATGGCAAAAATATATAACCGAAGAGTTAAAGGAAGATAGCTATCAGTAGGAGACTTGGTATTGAGGCTATTTTCCGTCAGCCATCCGCAGCAGGTCAACAAACTTAGTCCCAAATGGGAAGGGCCTTAACGTGTGAAACGGGTACTAGGACCAGGGACATACGAGTTAGAAGACATCGAAGGAGAAGCCGTACCCCGAACCTGGCACATCACCAAGCTGCGCCTCTATTTCAGCTGAACGTCACCTTTTACTATTTACGCACGTGATATTCCCCAATAATTATTCGCATATGCGTACTTTCGTTATTATTAAATAAATAAAAGTTATGTTTAATCTCCTATTTTAGTTACAGGCACCATCTTCGTATCTTGAAATACAAGAGAGCCTGGCTCAAACACTCCCATGAAATATAGCAATTTTCATGTATTAAGGAATACATCCATCTGCTAAATCGCAGGGATACACTCCTTTATAAGTCTACATAATACAAATGACATACTTTTCGAAAAACGTCTCAAAAGACATACACGACGCATCTCTCGGTGCGTCAATGTCTTCTAAAAAGATTACGCACACACTTCCGTATTTAGCGATACGCGAAAGTCCTAATGACGTGGTCAGGACACACTCCCATAAGTAGACATATGCGGAAGTCTTGCACCCGATCACCGATATTCTATCCCTAAATTTTCGTATGATTATACGCAAAAATTCTATGATAAGACTATCGTAATTCCATTCACAACCTCCGTACCCCACGATACGGAGCGTTCACAATGGAATTAACCTCTTATTCACTACCTTCGTTCTGAAGCGTACACAATAAGAGGCATAATTCAATACCTTCGTTCTGAAGCGTACACAAGAAGAGGCGTAATTCAATACCTTCGTCCTGAAGCGTACACAATAAGAGTTGTCATAGCCTCTTATTCACTACCTTCACCAAGAAACATACACCACAAGAGTCGTAAGGACTTCTTAGTCACTACCTGCGCACCCATGATACGCAGCGTGTACAATAAACAGTACTATTCGTAAAGGCCTCATCCGATATTGTGAACTTCGTTGTCAAATCTGAACAAATTTCACAAGGGGGCATGGCATACCACAGGGGTAAAACAAATTTGACCACATAAGGAAGTACTACATAATATAGGTGCATATCAGATATCCGAAATCCTTAAATTAAAGTTTAAGATCAAAAGTAAAGGAAAGGAAATTGTCAGGTGGTGCTAAAAAACAGTAACAATATTCATTACATCAACACATCAACAAAAGGATCATTAAATCATCAACGCTTGGCTGCTTCGTCAAACCAAACCGGGTTCAACTGAAAGGATGCTCGGAATTCGTCCAGCTTGGCAGGTAGCGCAGGGATCTCCTCGGCAAAAGTCTTGACGAAGGACATCAGAGACTCAACTACGTCCACCCGGCGGCAAATGCCACGCCTTCACTCTCAACATAAGATTGGACCGCTTCATCTATCAGTGCTTCTTGGTCCGTCTTCAGCTGGTTCAATTCCGCTTTGGCCCTCGCCGACTCCTCTTTCGCCGCGGATACCTCTGAAGCCGCCATAAGCGCCCGCACCACAACAGCGTCTCGTGCCTTCTTTAGTTCGTCTCGTTCATAGATCAGCCGTGAATTCTCAGTAGTCAACTCTTCCATGCGCCCCAGAACATAAAGATGATTCTCAGATTCCTCCTTCGCCTTCTTATGCGCCAACACTGCCACACGATCAACATCCTTGACCAAAACAGCCGCCTCTTGGACCTTCCCCTTCAGATATTTGACCTCGGCGGTTAAGGCGTCGGCCTCTCTTTCAGCCCTCGCGGCCCGACGGGTCAAGCTAAATATACCGTTGGCTGTCTGAACAAAGAAGAAAAAATATCAAAGAACGCAGGTATATCAATAAAATAAAAAGATATTAAACGAATGATACCTTGTGGGAATGAAGGAGGACGGCAGCCCCGTGGTCCTCAACATCGATAAACTCCAGATACTCCTCGGCTTCTCCCTTAGTGAACAAAGGTTTCAAGGCCTTCAGAGCACTAGGAGCAGTACACTCGAAACCTGCGTCGATCTAAGGAGGACGAACAAACCGAAGGCAGCTAGGAAGAAGCTCAGGCGGGAACTTGGGGCTCATTTGCCTTCGCATCAAAGGCAATCACCGAGGTAGAAGGCAAAGAGGAAATGGGAGCCGTAGGAATAGGAGCCGTAGAAATGGGGGCATCCACGTCAGTCACCACCTGTGATTGAGAGGTATGGATAGCAGGGATTGAAGAAGCAGCGGATGAGGAGGAAGAAGGCGAAGCTCCAGATGAATCAACCTTGACCTTCTTAAACATGGATTTCCTAAGGACGGTTTGCACGGGGCTTCTCTTCGGACGGGTTGGTGCGGGCCTAACCGTGGGGGCATTAACAGTTCCGCCAACGGGAGGAGAGGTGGTAGGTATCGACGGGTCTACAGCAGCTCGGGGAATCACGACCCCTGGATGTAAAGGCCTGCGATTCCCCACCATATCATCCAATTCCACCTGAAACGGATCCCCGATCCCTCCAGCAGCGGTCATCACCTCATCTGAACAAGAAAAAAGAAATGCATACTCCATGTTAAAATCCGATGAGGGAAACGAAGCAACAGATAAGATTATATAAGGCTATACCCCATGACGGCTCTATGTCGAAACCCTTCGTCGGCACCAGACCCACCTAGATCAATACACCTTCTTCAACAAATATGGGCCAAGGGAGGAAGGTTTTATAGGCATTTTTCAGCTGGTGTCGGAATGACACCTCCACCGCCGACGTCGGAACATGCTCAAGACGAGAAATTAAGCCTCTAGGAACGGGTAAGAGAGGAATATCCGGGTGCATTCCCCCCTTTATCAGAAACCATTTATCGTGTCATCTCTTATCTTGCACCTTGTTCGGACAGGCAGAAATGGTGCCCCAGACGCTTTCGCATAAAACGTCAATAGAGAATTTGCCCGATGCACTATCGAGTAATTCTCCTTAAATAAAGCCACCGTCGGATCTATTTGGGCCCTACGACACCCCACTTGGAAAATGGTGAGAAGAATCCAAGAGTTGGGATGTATTTGACAAGGGGCGACAGGCAAAGCCAAAAGAAGGTTTTCCACAAATTTAGAAAAGGGCAGACGCATCCCTAGAGCAAAACTTTCTACATAAATGGGCGTCCACCCTTCCGGAAAAGAAGATAAGGTATCGGCGTCAGAAGCAGCCTTCATTTCGACAAAGTCCGGAATCGAAAAGTAGGTTCGCAGATTTGGAAGATGGGAGTCATATACGGTTACTGGTCGAGAATTCTGTATGTACATAGGAGAAGAATTCGGATCTTTACCTCGGGCCGCTCCACTGGAGGTACCGACCTCCTCCGTAGACGCCGAGGATCTCCCCGCAGGAAGATGATCTTCCATAGCCCCTTCAGCTAGGACCTAGTCCAACGTCAAATCCTGCAAATGCACAAGATTATCAAGGCCACTAACGCACGAGTGCCAAGTTATATGTTTAGAAATTGAGTTATTTCCGAGGACTCGTGGGGAGGTTGTAATACGTCCGCCAAAGAGGCTTCGGTTACATTCGCAGGGGTTTGTTGTTCTTGAGACATAATGGCGAGTTCTACAAAACACGCGTCAAAGTATTAAAACACGCGTCAAAGTATCAAAACACGCGTCGAAAGATGACGTAAGAGGATTCCCTCCAAAACTCTGAACGTTTCCTGACAATAGCAGGCTTTTTAGGTGGAGACTCAACCGTCACTCCGGGAAACTGACTGTCTCAACCTTTCGGTTCCTATTTCGGGAAAGAAAACCCCGGCTAAATTCCGACCAAAATTCAGGGGTTCTTAGGGATATTAACATAGTGCTCAAGGAACTTTAAGAATTCACAAGTCTTAAAGAGGAAAAGGTCCAGATAACTAAGGAGCACTCAACAATTCTCATAAGAATAACAGAATTCAAAACAACCCAAGAATTCAAAGCCTAAGGGAAAAATTGTCGAGGAAATTCGAAATCCCTAACCCAGATATGTGTGATCATGTAAAAATAACTGCACGTATCGAATACCGTTTCTTGCACTACATTACTCAAGCCTTCAAGGCCTCTATCACCCCTTAAAGGAATACTAAAATAACAGAAGGTCATGGGAAGAAAAGGGGAGATGCATGCAACAACAAGAAAGTAAACGGGCAATGATATAAACATACTTACTTGTGAGAAATGAAAGGCCACCGTCTTTGCAAGCAAGGGAGTTGGAAAGTGATGTAAAATAGTAAAGTGAAAATGAAAGGTTCAAATATACCTCTTATAGACACCTCAGCGGGTCCCACAAGAAGAAAACAGAGACGCGCTAGGACACACGTAAGAATATATGCGAATGTTCACGAAAGTGGGGTCCAGTTGGTTCAAAAAAATAAAAATAAAACCACGCGTCAATCCCTCGATCTTCCCCCTTGAATTTAACCGAATGATTAAGGAAAGGCTCGACAGATTGAGGGGGCAATGATGTGGGCCTCGGCCCCACCTCAGTACGTATATCTTAAATGCATTACGTATATATTAAATGCATAACGTATATCTTAAATGCATTACGTATATAAATATATTAAATGCATAAGCCCACGAGAAGGTCGGACCTGATCCGTAATTCAGCCCATGCTTCCTAGGGTTTGTGGCAGCACCAATTAAAGCTGGACACATGTCCACAAGGAGCGAAAACCTATGGTCTCATTTCATTATAAATAGGACAATTCAGTCACCCTAAGAGGTACTCTGTTTCTACTCCATACTATTATTTTCTCAGACACTTTTGACTGACTTGATCGTCGGAGTGTCTGTGGCCGACCCCGGCCACGCTTTCAGGTAAATGGCTCCAAGAAAGACAAACACTTCCAAGGTTGGGCCTTCCAAACAACCTTCTAAACCCCCTATGGAGGATAGGGTGACAACTAGGGCTGTCACACAGCAACAATCCCGGCTGGATCTCAAGATCATCTAAACCAACGGAGGGAAGGAAATCCATCCACCAAACATTCACACTCAGATAGGGATGGAGATCTAAGGAGAGGCCATCCTCCCAGAGGATCACCTTCACATAGGCGTGAGGATTATCAAGGCAAATCAGTTGTCCAAGGAGTTTTCTTATTAAACTGCATGTTTTCTGGCCCTGGACTACAAACTTAGAGTCAGGATGGCATCTTTTCCACTAACGGCGGCGAGTATCCATAAATTTCAGTTTCCCTACAACCGATTTTGTGCGGAAAATTCAATATGGCGTCGTGCATCCAAAACATCATGGTGTCGGATTGGAGTGGGACTTCAAACAAGAATGTGACAGACTAACAACGGGTTTTCCAATTAATTATTATAATAATAATTCATAGACATATTAATTATTAAATAAATATATAAAGAGGAATTCAGATATGCGTCGGAATGTTTCTATTCGGATGTGTGTCGGATCATTACTACTTAAGACTAACAAAGATTAGTCTTAATATAATCTCGGACTCGAATATGTGTCAATTTATAGTTAATTATTAAATCAATAAAAATTTGGTATTGGATTCAGATAAGCGTCGGGTTCCTTTGCTTCAGTTTCACATCGGACTTGTTATTAAGTAAAACTAACACAGACTAGTCTTAATGTAATCACGTCTCATATGTGAAGCAGATACGCGTCAATATGTAATTAGTTTACTTAGCGTTTAATTAATATGTGAGTCGGATAGGCATCAGGAATAAATATAATTGGAGTTGCCTTGGAGTCCGTGTGGAGTCAGGTTAAAATAAATGTAACAAGAAATTTATTTTCAATTTTGCATGAGGTTGGCGTCATGACCTATTTGGTCCATATACACGTCAAGTTGGCTTCAGCCGTAGTATTAGCGACTAACATTTAGCATCGAGTGATGAGTTCGATATCCATTTAGACGTCTGTCAGACAGAAGTTGGGAATGAAGCAGGATCCCATTGGGGTTACTCCTGCGCATGCTACCTCCCGTTCTATATTGTAGTTTCTAATTTTGCTTGACGGATCTTTATTCGCAGGACATCGTGAAGGACAAATTCCTAGCAGACGGGGTATGCCCAATCTTAAAGAGGATGAAGCCTTTGATTAATTGTTCCACAAACAACTTATACCGAAGCAAGGCCACCTTCATTAGACCAGCGTTCCCCGTCACTTGTTCTACCATCAACTTCGACTCAGCTTTGATTAGTATTCTCTACAATCCCAACTCCCTGGAGAGTTGCATTCCTGCGATTAAAGCCTCATATTCCGCCTCATTGTTAGTGGTCATAAATTAAAGTGTAATACGCATTTGATATATTCCTGATTCTGGCGTTTATAGATAACACCTGCGCCGCATCCCTTATTATTTCGTTCCCCATTTACATGTATTACCCAATCAGCCGGGCGGGACATCGTTTTCTTCCTTCATGCATGTCTTTCCTGGCGTGTTAACTGAACATTATGTAATGAGATTCACCAAAGCTTGTGCTTTAATGCTTGCTCGTCCGACATATGAAATGTTGAATTCTCTAAGTTCTATGGGCCACGTCGCGAGGCGCCCCGGAAAACGCTCGTTTAGAGAGTATTCTTTCAGTGGTTGGTCAATAACAACTCGAATGGGATGGGCTTCAAAATAGATTTTAATTTGCGAGCGGCCACTATAAGGGCCAGGACAAATTTATCTATCACGGGATATCTCTCTTCCAGTCCGTGCAGGACATGGCTGACATAGTAAATAGGTTTCGGAAGCTTGTCCACCTCTTTCACTAAGAATGTAATATTAGGGCCTAACTTAATAAACAATTAAAATAAATTAATTAAATAAAATATTATAACTCGTTAGTAAGCTCGTTAGTCGATCGGATTAAGCCTTTGCGAGCCAGGCCCGTGCTAACACTATATAAGCCCGAGAATGAGCCAAAAACCTTAGACAAAAACAAAACATCAAACGTCTTCTTCTTTTTTCAGCCGACTCTTCTCTTTTTCTTGGGTTCATTTGTTGCTTTCTTTCACGTGCGCAGCCAACTCCATACCTTAACTCATATTTAGCTACCTTCAATCAAGCTAGCACATCAAGAGGTAAGCAAATTGTCAATTTTCGAACCATGCTTATTAGTTTATGGCTGCCGATTTAAGCCTCTATTGTAGGAGATTGGGTCGTGGGGTATTAATTGGCATGTAGTATCAAGCATATGCTAACATAATGTAGTAGGAGACTAGGATCTCACGCGTAGAAAAAATTGTACAAATTCTAGTTTGAAATTAATGGTGACCGAATGAGCATGAGTTGTCAATCTTGATCTAATTATAAATCTATTGTATACATCATATGCTCATAAAGTGCTGAACTTGAACATAATCTAGGAGGTTTTGGTTCGACTTTTATAGGGTTTAAGCTTATAATTGAATTATTGATCGTTTGGAGTTAAATTATGAGACTAAGACTATAATTAGATGATTTTGGGGACATGAACCAGTTCGAACAGCCTTTAAATGACTGTGTAAGCCACGAGTTTGAGGCTTAGGATGCTTAGGGATTGAATTTTAGTATGAAGGATCGTTTGAAGTTAAATTGTGTGATTTTATGTTAAAATTTAGGCTCAAAATACGATAATTCGATGATTTAAGGGTGTCAAATAGTATGAACAGTCTTATCACGACCTTAAGATGATGATTGGGAGAATATATGACTACTTAAGTTGAAATTAAATGAATAAGCTTGAACAATAATGATTTCGGGTCGAAACAAAGGGTATAGTTGATAAAAATGTCAAAATTTCGTGAAGTTATGGGTGAATAATGAGTAGAGCAGATTGGGGGCTTGATTTAGGCTTTATATAGAGTATTAGATTGTTATTGGTATGAATGTTGGGTTAGTATGAAAGAATTGAGCTTAAAATGCAATTATAGATAAGTTTGGGGGCATTTGTGAAAAGATATAAGTTATGATGTAACATATGAGCTTGGGTGCTAAGGTGAATTATTTAAGGGTTGGAATAAATACATATTAGTTATAAGTGTTGAATTATTAAGTTTGTAACATAATTTGGGTTAGAATTGTAATTAAGTATAATTGAGGGGTAAAACCGTAATTTCACTAGAAGTAGGGTTTAATCTTAGAATAAGATAAGGATGGGATTCCACTTGATATGGGAATAGAATTGGGATATTTATGGAAGTTGACCTAGGGATGACCATAGTTGACTTTGACTAGGATTTGACCGTTGACCAGTTCGTTAGTGATTAAGAGTTAATAACTGGACCGTTAGGATAATAATAATATAATAACGAGTATGAGATGTGCAACTAATATAAATTACTAGATGGATCATAATATATCGAGGTTGACCATGTTGGGCCAGGGGCAAAATGGTCATTTTCAGCCCAAGGGCAAAATCGTGATTTTTACTAGTATTGACCTAAAAGGCTATTAATATGTATAATAAGTCATGATGTAACTATTACGAGTGGGACGGGATGTATTTGACATAGAGTATGTATATTATATAGGTCATACTATGCGACACGAGTTCCAGATTGAGACTCGGAGTTTTGTTGTTCGTTGTTGTGCTTGATATGAGTTCTTACTCACGTGTTTTTATCTGCTCGTATATGTGTTGTGTGGTAGTGATGATAATTATCGTTTGCATATGATAGCATGTTCAGCATTGAGCATGAGTAGGGCTTATTAATATGGACCCGAGGGTCGTTGATGGTGATATATTTTGTGTGCGTTGTCCTGATCCGGCAACATAGGGTTGATGGGACACCATGATTGTGATGGGCCCATGTATGGTGTACAGGGGTTGTGTGATTGTATGATGTGTGGTTGATAATGTATGTGATGATGATATCGGTTGGACTCCTTGCAGGTTGAGCTAGGTAGAGTACTGTACATTGCGAAAGTCCGGATCCAGTGCATTTAGTATTTCATTTGTGTCGTTATATTGTTTATGAGTTGATATTGGTATGAAGATTGGGTTAGAACAGAAGAATTGAGCTTGAAATGTAATTATGGATAAGTTTAGAGTTTAAGTGAAAAGATATAAGATAGAGTATAAGATATGAACTCTAGGAGCTATGATGAATTATATGAAGGTTTAGAATAAGTAATTATTATTTATAAGTGTTAAATTATTAATAATGTTATATAAATTGGGTTAGAATTAGAATTAATAAGTTTAGGGGTTAAAATGTAAAGTTTTGAGAAGTATAGGGTGTTGAGGTTAATTAAATGGTTAGTGAGGCAAGTTTGGGGCCTAGGATGTAATTTAGATGGAGTTTGGGGTCATAGTGTAATTATGGCAAGAGTTGGGCCAGTAGTGCAATTAAGTAGACTTACGGGTAATTATGTAAATAATTGGAACTGTGTGATGATTTATAAGATAATAATGAAGATAAGATGTACCGCTAATATGATATAATATTATAATAATATAATAATATCGGGTTGACCATGTGGGTCCAGGGCAAAATGGTCATTTTCCGCCCAAGGGAAAAATCGTCATTTTTTCAAGTTGACCTAAAAGATTATAAAGATGCGTAGTAATTAATGAGGTAACTAGTTCGAGTGGTAGGGGTGTTTCTGAGTAGTGTTTGACGTAGAATATATGTTCCACTATGTGATTTGACTTTCATGTCGAGACATGAGGATTTGATGTGCGTGCTCTGCTTGAGGTGAGTTCTTACTCACGTGTTTTATCTGCTCGTATATGTGTTGAACATTGAGCGTGAGTAGGGCTTATTAGTGTGGACCCGAGGGTTGTTGATGGTGATATGTTTTGTGTGCGTTGTCCTGATTCGGCAATATAAGGTTGATGGGACGCCATGATTGTGATGGGCCCATGTATGGTGTACAGGGGTTGTGATGATGATGATCCGGCAATTAGTTGTTAACTTTCTATTTTTGCCCCATTATTAGTTATAATCACGTTTTTAGGTCTTAACTGTGTTGATCTTATTTTTTTGCCCCAAACTAACTCTTTTCTGTTTAAAAGTAACGGTTAGGGACCAAAATGCTACTTTTTTACCAATATCAGGGACCATTTGCGCAGCCCCAATATAATCGGGGACCAAAGTGCAACTTGCACATATTTACTGGGACCATTTTGACAATTTTCTCTATGTAAAGTAATGAATATTGGGCTATAGTATAGTCGAGGATGGATTGTAAGCGAGACTAGATTATAGGATAGTGGTGACATTGAATAAGAGTGTTACATTGTGATGTTATCATTGTGTTACATCTTGCGGGATCAAATCGTGTTACTTAGAGGTTGTTAGGTTAGGTTGTGATGATCATGTTTTGGAGTGGACTAGGAGTTGACTAGGATTGGATTAAGAGTTGATGTTGGGTTTGTCATTCTGAGATCATTTACTTATGTCTTGAGCATTATTATTCCGAGTATATTATTATCACTTGCTTTCGCATCACGTATGTGACGTGGTAGCCACACGTGAGAAGTATTCATCAGTCGTCGTGCTGACCCCTTCGGGGACCTATCTTTTCAGGCTACATCGGCGTTAGTACTCGATTCTCGGTGAGTGGCGGTTGGCATTAGGGTCTTCCAGTCGTTGTTCTTGGAGTCTTTATTTCATGTTTGCATTTACTATTTTACCCCTATGTGGGTTATCAAGTGTTTATGGTTTTATTATTGCTCTGTGGTGTCTTTGGTGAACACCCTGATGGAACTATTTTACTACTCTTTTTCTTAGTATGAGTACTATTCCGAGTTTTAAACATATGTTGTACTGTTTAATTGTTTTACTATTTACTTATCGAGTCATCCATCGAGTGGTGACTCTGGTTTCGGATTTGTTATCGATCCCAACCTTGGGACAGGGCCCCCTTGGGGCGGGTCGTTACAAAGACACTACTAACAGCTCCTTCAGAAATGGCTACATACAATAGCAATATATCGGATGGTTCCTAGGTGAGTAATTGAGGAGAGCCTAAATATCATTTTAACACTTCAAATGCTTTAGCGCTCTCGGCGTCCCATATGAATTACGCTTCAGTCTGGCTAGCCTTATGAAGGTTCTTAAAGAAGGGTAAGTTTCTGCCAATTGCCGTTTGGCTTCTTTACCAAGAACACATTCGCGATCCATTGTGGAAATTGCAACTCTTGTTCAAGCTGGTGCAGTAGGTACACATCCACCAATTGCCGTTCGACTTCTTTACCAAGAACACATTCGTGATCCATTGCGGAAATTGCGACTCTTGAATCGCTTGTGCTTCTAGTAAAACAGTCACCTCTTGACGAATGACCATGCTCTTTTCGTCACTAAACGTTTTTAATAGGGCGCATGTGCGGGTCGACAAGTAACTGATGTAGGGCTATACGGGTGTCCACTCCTCGCATGTCTTTTGGGTTCCATGCAAAGACTTCTTGAAAACTCATGATCAAATTAATAAACTGCTGCAAATGCTCTTTTTCTGGAAGAGTACCAATTCGGAAGGTCTTAGTTGGATCATCAATCACGAAGGGGATCACCTTGATGTCTTCATGGGGAATGCATTTTTCCTATTTTCCCGCTCCGTGGGAGAGTTATCTGTAATAGCACGACCTAAACATAGTGATAAATATTTATTTATATATATACACGTGTTAAAAGAGAAAAAATTTATTAAGCATGGTGTAATGATTAAGGGCTCGTTAAATTGTCCAGATAATATTAATAAGCTTATTAAGATTTGTTAACGAGTCGAGTTAAACGGGCTTAATTTAGGTTAAACCCTTTCCTATATATAATAGAGCCGACCGCCCATTATTATATTTGCACAACAAATTTGTTTACCAAGTAGAGCACAGCTGTCATTCCATCCTCACTCATTAGCCACTTGACTTTCATCATTTAAAGTCTTGAGAAGCCGAATTTGTTTTTTTTCTTTGTCGTTTGATGGCTTGGGAGAGCAGCCGTCTTTTTCATTCATTCAAAATTTGAGCGGCCATCCTTCTTCATCCTTGCTCCTCAAATTCTCGATCAAGTGTCCTAGTGGTAAGCTTCGATCTTTCTTTTAGTCGATTATATTTTTGGTGGATTAGTTATCGGGATTCATGAATTAATTAGAGGTTTTTTTAATTAATATGTTATTGGTTAATAAATATATTGGTGGATTTGTACGTGTGTAAAGTTGGAATCATTAAGATCACGATTGAGTTGTATGTAAAGGAGAAAATTGTCAAAATGGTCCCAGTAAATATGTGCAAGTTGCACTTTGGTCCCCGATTATATTGGGACTGCGGAAATGGTCCCTAATATTGGTAAAAAAGAAGCGTTTTGGTCCCTAACCGTTACTTTTAAATGGAAAAGAGTTAGGTTGGGGCAAAAATGTAAGATCAGGACAGTTAAGCCCTAAAAATGCGATTATAACTAATTATGGGGTAAAAAGAATGGAGATGGGGGAACTGAACCTCTAACCTAACTTTTACTATATGCATGCATTACCACTAAGCTACTTCTCACTTTATGTAGGGTATTCATGTGAATACCATACATATACCGTAGGTTCGCCCATGGGTTGAAGTAATGCCAATATTTTATACTGAAATATATATGAATAATTACATTTCATTAGAATTATATTTATAACCATAAATAAAAGATAATATTAAGATATAATTATATATATAATTGTACATTATTTAAGCAAGTAATTATACAACTTACAAGGAAAGAAGGAGGAAAATAAAAGAGCAAATACAAGTTCTACATATTAAATTTGAGTTTATGAAGGTTTAGGTTACATCATTATTTAATATAAAGTACAGCACATTACTTATGATGTTAATTTGATTCTTTATATTTTTTGACATAAGTAAAGCGTAATATCTCTATCTTTTTCATTTTGGTGGTATATTCACTATTACAAAAAGTCACTTGGACTACACCCACTTGAATTACACTTCACAAAAGGGGTAGTCCAAGTGGCACTTGGACGACACTCCCACGTGGTGTCGTACAAGTGAACACTTAACCGACACCTATTGTTGTAGTCTAAGTGATTTTTAAAAAAAAATAAAAAAACAAAAGCATTTTTCACTTGGACGACATCACAAGGGAGTGTCGTCCAAGTTATTTAAATTAAAAAAAAAAGAATTTAAAAGCACTTGGACGACACCACACGGAGGTGTCGTCCAAGACGTAAAAAAGAATCAAAAAAAACTTTTCGGGATTATTGTGCCCCCCCAACCCCCACCCAACCCCACCCCAAAACCCACCAGCGAACCAAAATACAGGGAGCAAACTATTCCTTCATCTTCTTCTTACAGTGACTATTATCCCTCCGTCCTCCTTCATCTTCTTCCCATTCTCCTCCTCCTATTCCTCCTCCTCCTCCTCCATTGTTCAAGTAAGTATTTTTTTAATTTTTGGTTTATTATTGTAATTTAAATTTGAGTTAATAGTTATTTTGTTTATTGAAATAATTAGCTTGCATTTTTTTGTTAACTTGTACTTAATATTAACTATTTCGAAACTAGATTAGTTTGTTGTTGAAATTACTTAATTAGTTAGATATAATTAGTTTAAAATTAGAAAAATGTTAACTTTATGATTATTTATGATGTAAAATTATAAAATGTTATGCCATGGTTGTAAAATGTTAGATCATAGTTGAAAAAATTGGATTATTTAGGATGTAAAATTGTAAAATGTTGAGTCATAGTTGGAAAAATTTAAACTTGTGATAGTTTAATATATAAAATTGTAAAATGTTATTAGATATTAGATTAGTCTAGAATGTTTCTTTGAAAAATATTAAATGTTTACTAGTTCACCTAAATTGACTTAATGTTGAATGTTTCTTGAAAATTTATTGAATGTTTCTTGGTACAACTTTTGGTAGTAATTAATATGTGGTAGAAATATGGATCAAAAATAGATGGTTGCCGATCGTTTATCAAGGGAATATGAGAATGGGATTAATGAATTCATTAAGTTTGCAAGATTGAATGTAAAAGACAAAAAGTACATTTTATGTCCTTGTTGGAAATGTTTGAATCATTATACATGGAAATATAGCGAAGTAGAAGAACACTTGATTATCAATGGGATAAACAGTGCATACACTTGTTGGACATATCATGGTGAGAAGAGGTAGTTATACTCAGTCAAATGAGTCTAATTTTGGACATGGCGAGAGTAGTGCAAATGAATTTGTAACGGATGATTATGTGGATGAAATTCCAACGGTGTTGGAGGAAGATTTGATTGATCGTCCTGAGTTATTGGAAAAGCTAAAAATGATGTAAAACAATCGTTGTGGGAGGGGTGCAAGTTTTCAAAATTAGATGCAGTTGTGAAGTTGTACAATTTAAAAACTAAACATGGATGGACCGATTCATCTTTCACAGACTTATTGAGTAAGGTCAAACAATTGTTGCCGGATGACAATGTATTAACTCTAAGAACTTATGAAGCTAAACAAGTGCTGAGTTTCATTGGAATTAAACATGAGAGGATACATGCATGTGTGAATGATTGCATCTTGTTTCGGAATGAATATGCTCAACGGAAAGAATGTTCAAAGTGTAATGTAGAGGGTTATAAGAAGGGGGGGATCTACTCCAGTGAAGGTGATGTACTATTTTTCACTTCTTCCTAGACTCGGACGTATGCATCAGAGTGCAGATTTTGCTGAGAAATTGACATGGCATTCAGATGAGAGAGTCAAGGATGGAATGCTTAGGCATCCTGCTAATGCACGTCAGCGGAAGAATTTTGATGCAAAATACCCTGAATTTGTAATAGAACCAAGAAACATACGAATGATATTGCCATCAGATGGAATGAATCCTCATGGAATACAAAGTACCTCTCATAGTACGTGGCATGTAGTTTCGGCAATCTATAACTTACCGCCATGGCTTTGCATGAAACGGAAATATTTGATGTTGTCTACACTGATATCTGGACCTAAACAACCTGGCAATGACATTGATGTGTACTTGGAACCTTTAATTGAGGATTTGAAGCTGTTCAGGGATAAGGGTATAGATGTATACGATGGATTTAGGAAAGACAGGTTCAATTTGAGAGCGATGTTATTTGGTACCATCAATGACTTTCTTACATATGGACATATATTAGGATACAGTATCAAAGGGCAGTATGCATGCCGCAAATGTTTTGAGCAAACTGACTTCGTGCGATTAGAATATAGTAAGAAAGAGGTGTACATGGGGCATCGAAGGTGGTTGCCGAAGGAACATGAATACAGGAAAGCAGCTTCAATGTTCAACGGAATCTGTGAAAGTCGTGACTCTCCTCCTGTTTTAATGGGCCAAGAGGCATTTGATAAGGTGAAGAACTTGAAAATTACACTAGGGAAGGGAAATGTTAAGTTGGTGTCTTCTAAGGGTTTTAAGAAATGCTCAATTTTTTGGGAGTTGACTTATTGAAAACATTTAACCGTCAGACATTTCATAGATCTTATGCATCAAGAGAAAAATGTAACTAAAAGTGTTATTTCTACATTACTGGGTATATAAGGTAAAACAAAAGATACTGAAAACTCGAGAAAAGACTTGATTCAATTAGGGATAAGAGAATAACTGAGACCAGTTAAAGATGGGTGGAAAACATATTGTGCCCCAGTTGCACATACACTTTCTAAATAGGAGAAAAAAGTTTTATGTCAGACTCTGAGATCAGTTAAGGTTCCCGTGGGGTACTCATCAAATATTGAAAGTTTGGTTTCTTTGAAAGATTCTAAAATGAATGTATTAAAGTCACATGATTGTCACATCTTGATGGAAAATTTGATTCCAGTAACAATACGATCTATTTTACCTAAAGAGATTCGTGTAACAATCACGAAATTGTGTTTATTTTTAAATCCATTTGCAGCAAGGTCATTGATCCTAGTAAGTTCCCAATTTTACAAGCTGAAATTGTTGAGATCCTTTGTAAGTTGGAAATGTATTTTTCTCCATCTTTCCTTTATATTATGGTCCACTTGACTGTTCATTTAGTCGAGGAGATCCAAGAGTGTGGGCCTCCGACATTGAGGTGGATGTACCCTTTTGAAAGATATATGAAAGTTTTGAAAGGATATGTGAAAAACAGAAGTTGGCCAAAGGGTTGTATTGCTGAGAGATATTTAATGGAAGAAGCTGTTGAATTTTGTACCGAGTACATGTCAAATTTAGAGAACATCGGTCTGCCAATCCCCCTTCATGCTAACGACGGTTGTAACAACAAATTTTCTTTAGTCTTGAATTTAATTGACGACAAGAAAATAAGTAGTCGCAATAATTTATATGTTTGATGATTTTGGGCACAATCTCTATTTGTTCCTTTGATTCTACTTCAGACTACAAGTCAAGGGCCTTCGCAGCTTGTTCTTGGACTTGCTTGTTGAATGTTTGAATGCTTGAAGCTTGAATACTTGAATATTCGAAGATTCAAAGGCTTGAATGTTGATGAATTCAGTTGCAGGTTGAATGCTGAGGAAGTGTTCTCTGATTTGTAGAGCTTTTATCTTCTTCTGCTTTTTGTATATCTTGCAAATGAATGATCTCCCCTTTCCAAATGGATGAGAATGCTCTATTTATAGGCAAACGAATCCACGGGCTTGAGTTTTGACTTGGGCTTGAGCTTTGACTTGGGCCTGAGCTTTGACTTGGGCTTGGCCCTTTAATAATTATTCTTTTAATTTAATAAAAGAATAAGTATATGATTTGATCGATAAATTATATCTTTTTATTTGTTTTAAAGACATAATTTATATATTACATTAATTATTCCACGTATTTATTTGGTGAAAATAATTATTTATTATGATCCCGATTTCTCATATGTGGGACCATAATTGGACGATCCAATCTCCATGTAACCATTTATAATTTGATAATAAATGTCACACGTACATATTTGATCGGACCGCATGATTTAATTAAATAAATTCCGAAGTATAATTTATTAACTTGAAATTTAATTAATCGATATAATTCGGATATTTATTGAATAAAATTCCAGTATCAACAAATGCCCCCTCGAACTTGAAGTACGTGCTCAAATTTATAGAGTCTTTAAAGTAGTCAAGTTCGATTGATAATGAGTGGCAAGTATCGTTTAGTGACGTTCCCGAACACCTAGAGTCAAATCAAATAAGGATTCTTTCTTTGCTTATTCAATTGCACGTGGCTTGTCATCTAAGAATCCATGCTAATTAGGATGCTTTTAAAATACTAGTACCATCCACGTGGCTTTTCAAATCAAGAATTCATAATACTTAGGACCCTTCTTAGATGTTAGCATCCTATCTTGGTATAACGGCTAGCTTCCAATGTGCAAGCCGGTAGAGAATATTTCGGCGAGCCATCCTCATCTTGGACTCTCGGTGAACGGCCATCCCAAAATATTCTGATCTATTGCCTATATAAAGACTTCTCTGCTAGTAACGTTTGCACCAGTACAGCAACGTTTGCTTCTGTCATCAGGTACTATCCTTTTTTTCCTTTTGTTTTTTTCTCTTCTTTTTTTTTGTGTTTTAAGAACTTCAAGAATAAGTTTCTGGAAGTATTACTTGGTAAAGGAGCAAGCCACAGGATGTTCCGTAAATTCATTTCATCATCATATTCTACATTAGATCCTATTTGGCAGTAACCCATGTTATAAGGCATATGCTGGGTATTCTTTTGCATGAAACAGGACTCCAAGCCTTCTCGATTTAGACTTCATTGATTTCAGCACCTTTAGAAATCAGAAGTCTCTCGATTTTCTCAAGGTTGAAGAAGAATAATTGTTAGGTTTTAATCAAACGAGTTGAGTTTTTCTCTTCTTTTTTTTTTTTTCTTTGTTTTGCCTTCTTGTTTTCTTTTCTTGCTGTTAACTTTACTTATTATTCATTGTTGTCAGCAGGACGTATCCCATTAGTATTCGGAGATAATTGTTGCATGAGCTCAACTTTCGTTCGTCATCGACATCGGCATTGATTCTGCCTTTTACGTCTTCCCTAGGTATCACATATTTCTTTCGAACCTTTGCGGCATACCTTTTGTTCTCATGAATGCACACTCTGATAAATACATGCATATGTGGATATACCGATTCATAGTAGTTGGGTAATTATAATAAGCACATGCATATGTTCGAGTACTTTATGGACCATATGTACTAGATGTTGCTATTTCCATAGGCTATTCTTTGTTTTCATTAATAATGTATGCGAAAGCTTCTGGGAATATGATGATGAACTAATCTCCAACTCGCTAGGGTATTATAATGAACTCATCCACAAGTTTGTAAATTTGCTTACGGACCATGTTCATATGTACACGTGCTAGATTTATTTTCAGAGATAATAATTGCATCGCTCCCCAACTCTTCGGCACCAGCATTTCACATTGGCTTTTATTCAGGTGTGTTTTGTTAATCACTTGTATCACGTGAACTTCGTGGGCGTGTTTTCACCCGTATTTCCTTTAGTGTGTTGCCATGCATAAACATTCAATCTCACATGGATAGGTGGATATTCACAGTAGTATACAAACGTCATCTTTCAGTTTGCAAATATGAAATAATTTGGTCTTTTGGTGGACTTAGGCCATAATGCGTTCTTCTTTTATGTATCATTTATATTGCTTTGTTAATGCCATGATGCACTTGTTTCATCATTTTGCGATTTATATGCAGGCTTTAAAGATGGTTACTTTCAAAGAGACCATTCTTGAAGGCAAGACGTATTTACAGATTTCTGATGAATCAACTAAAGAGACGACGAGTTTGGTTGTTCATAGACCCTTGGATAAAGGCATTGCACCAGCCAGACCAGAACTTGGGAGAGAAGACTTTGAGGGAGGTTCTTGGACCAAGAAATTATTTGTTGGGCAGGGAAACTCTGTTGAGCGCCATATTCTCCAATCCAGAAACCACTCCTCATCCACTGAAGTTGTATCTTTTCAGACCTTAAAGCGACGTATAGCCTCCCGTGAAGCGAGTTGGGGCGAGGAACTTGTATTGAGTGGGAATTTTACATACCAGAAAGGCTACTGGGAGTGGACTGAAGATATACTTACTAGGTGCCCAAAGACTTTAGCGAATGCTTCCATCTATAATGCTGTGTACGCTTCACTATATACATATGATCACATTGGCGGCGTTGCTCGTGCATTTTTCGAGAACTGGAATTCGTCAACAAATACACTGTTCACTGCTGTGGGAGAGCTTTCCATATCTTTGTGGGACCTTCATACTTTCAGCGGACTTCCTATTGTTGGGGACTTCTTTGATGAGGTGATCCCTAGCGCTCACGAACTTACTGGCTCTATCCGTGGGAAACAGCGCTATTTACCTCGCACTTGTGAATATTTGTTCCATGCCTTCCACTTGACATATCAAAGATGCGGTGCTGAGAGGGTCCCTATTGCCGACTGGATCAGCTTTTGGTGTAAGCGTCCTCGGAAGTATACTGCACCACCTGATAGGAAGGAATGCAAGCCTAAACGCTCTACTCGTACTTATAACCCGACTGGGGATTTGCCCAGAGTGTCGCCCTTCACACCTGAAGAAAGACGTATGTTTGCCAGCCTTCACATTCCTCCCCATTTATTAGAGGAGACTTATCTTGCTGCTTTCCTTTCATGTTGGCTATGTTTATTTGTCCTTCCTTCGCATGCTGTGGGATATATTCGCCCGAGAGTTTTTAAGATGGCATGCACTATGGCAGAGGGACATCAGGTTGGTCTTGCTATACCTGTTTTATCCAACATTTATCGTGGGTTAAATGTTATCGCTGCATCGGAGACCCCTGGTGATGCAAATGCTAGCTTCCCATTTCATTATGTGTGTGGTTGGATGGCATTTTATTTCAGCACTCACTATCCGGCTCCTAAGGATTTGAAAGGTCCTCGCATGGTTAAATATAGTGGCGAGGGAGGAGCAAGGTATTATACGCCTAAGGAGATTGAAAGGCGCATCCAGACTGGTGTTGTAATGTGGTCAAGTAATAAGTTGCAGCCTGAAGGTACTTTTTGCTTTACGGACAATGAAAAAGGTGCTCTTGCTGATACATCCTATTTCATAAGTCTTCGCTCAAGTTTTCTTCCTATGAGACTTGCTAACAACATTAACATAGAACCGTATAATCCACACCGTTTTGCTCGTCAGTTTGGGTATTGTCAGGACATTCCTGGAGTGGCTATGAGGGATCTCCGATGTTCGACTCTAGATGAAGGTTTTCGGCACTGGTTATTATGTGTCGTTACCCGTACCTACCAGAGGGCAACTTTTTCTAATCATGAGATCAGGTTTTGCACAACCAAGAGTTACGATAAGTGGTTGGAGGGATCCTATGCAAAATATGTTAAGGAGACTTGTCCTTCCTTGCCTTCTCCAGAAGAGAATGTAGTTGCTCATGAATCTGTCGAGACTCCTTTGGATTTGCCCCCGAACTCCTTTCATGGAAAAGGTAAAGAACTCCGTTTTTTTAAGGATAAGGGTGTTATGCCTTCATCTTTTGGCGTGACTCCTCAAATGTCTTCTTCTGGGAAAAGGTCCCGTTCATTGAGTGTGGAGGAGGTGGACGGAGATACTGACCGTAATTTCAAACACGTCCGATCCAGAGAGCGAACTGTAACGAGTGAACCACATATTCAGGGGGTCCAGGTGAAGTTTCTTATTACTTTATTTACATGTTCTGCATTCACGCTATTTCTAACTCCCTTTTTGTTGGTGTCAGGTGAATGAGTTGGAGCGACCAGGCTCCTTTTGCGGGGATTCTGGTGATGTGGTGGATAAGAGATCTGATGGTATTTCTTCTGCTCTTAACTTTGTTGAGGATTTAGCAAGACTTCCCCGACCTCATACGCCACTTACATGCACGGATCCTGGAGCATCTGTCTTTCAAGGAGTCAACTTTGTTGATGAGATGGCTCGAAGTTTTATTAATGCAACTTGGAGCAAGTTGCGGGATAGACTTCTGGCTAAACCGCTCGGCGAAGTTCTAACCATGGAAGATGAGGTTAAGAAGGCCCTTGAATGTATGAAGAATCTGACCCGCTTGAGTCTTTCAAGTTTGGATAAGAAGTTGCACTCATTTTTCAGAAGCGTGCATTCCTTTCATGATGCTGAATTGAAGTCATCGCGACAAATGAGTAAGGAATCTTGCACTAAAGCCTTAGCCTTGAAGAGGTCTTCCTATAATGGCCACCAGAATGAGATTGAGCGACAATCGAAGCGGATTCAGGCTGCTGTTGACGACCTATACTCCGTGGGTAACAAGATGACTGATATGAGGAGAGAATTGGAGGATTTAGAGAAGAGGGAGCAGGCCATCCGTGCTGATATTGCAAGAGATAGGCAGACTTTGACAGACATTCAGATTGCGAAGTCGGCACTTGGGAAGGAGATTACTTCACTAGAGGAGACTGATTTGATGAGTGAAGAAGAAGAGACACGGCTCTGTCAGATGAGAGCGGATTTGGAGAAGATGAAGTATGAATTAGGAGTATTTAAAATAGTCTTCTAGAGTTTTTTTTTTTACATGATATTTTGTTTTGTGTAATCACCAGATGTTTATCATATGTTGAACTTAAAATTATCCTTTCTCCTTCCTGTCTTTTTTTTTTTTTTAATTGCATACATATCTTGCCTTAATATTTGTCATATACTTAGGATTATCCAGGTTGCATTCATATGCATTATTGTTAATGGCTGTCATAAATAACTTAGATTCTTATGGGCCACTGGTGATGGGACAGATTGATATCTGTTTGATGTTATGACTGAACTTGGGGCTGCCAAGCTGCCTACGTACCCAGAAGGATCAAGTCAAACGTAGTTCAAGGGGGTTGATCTTTTAGCCTCATATCAAGGAGGGGTGTTGGACAGTTTATACTCATGTTTAGGAGTCTGTAGATACTTTATACTCATGTCCGGGAGTCTATAGATAGTTTATACTCATGTCCAGGAGTTGGTAGTTTATCCTCATACTTAGGAGTTGTTTCTTTTTTTTTTTTTTGAATGGAGACAGTTTATGCTCATGTCAAGGAGGTGTCTTCAACTTATGGGTAGTATCTCTTCAAGTAGCGACCATTGATTGGCCCTACGTTGACTCCGTCTTGATCTACCATCTTATATGACCCATTTGTATACACTTCTCGGATGACATATGGACCGTCCCATTTTGGCATAAACTTAGCCCCTTTTTTGTGGGTGATGATTGGTCTTCTAACAGAGAGTACCATGTCTCCAACTTGAAAAGATCGTTGATGGACCTTCTTATTATAAGCCTTGGAGATGCGGGACTGATAACATTCCAATCTTTGTTGCGCATCCAGCCTTCTTTCATCCAGGGAATCTAACTCTTGCAGTCTCAGGCGGGCATTCTCTTCTTGAGTGAGACCTTCTTGAATAGCCATCCGTAGTGATGGAATTTGACGCTCTAATGGGAGGACAGCTTCCACGCCGTAAACCAATGCGTAAGGGGTTGACTGTGTGGGTGTTCTGTATGTTGTTCTGTATGCCCACAGAGCTTCCTCCATCTTTTCATGCCAATCTCTTTTGGTTTTGCTGACCACTTTTTTCAGAATATTGCATAGAGTCTTATTAAATGCTTCAGCTAGCCCATTGGCCTGAGGATAATACATCGAAGAATGATACTTTTTGAACTTGAACTTCTCGCATAAGGCCGTGATCACGCGGTTATCAAATGACTTCCCATTATCAGTTATGATGTGTCTAGGCACACCGTAACGATATATAAGATTCACCCGAATGAATTTAGCCACTTCTTCTTGTCTTCCATTCTTCAATGGCACTGCTTCAGCCCATTTAGAGAAGTAATCGGTTGCTGCAAGGATGTACATATGTCCAAGTGATGTCTTCGGCAAAGGACCAACCATATCGAGTCCCCAAGCGTCGAAAGGCCATGAAGCGACTGTAGGATGCAAAGGCTCGGGAGGTTGGTGGATGAAGTTTCCGTGAAACTGACACGGCTTACAACTCTGGGAGTAATCTAAACAATCTTTAACCATGGTAGGCCAGTAGTATCCCAACCTCTTAATCTGAAAGTGAAGTTTCGCACCAGATTGATGAGCACCACAAACTCCTGAGTGTGCTTCTTTCATTGCATCATATGCTTCAACTTCTCCAAGACAGCGCAGTAGTATATCCTCAAAGGATCTACGGAAGAGTGTGTCTTTGTACAGGACAAAGCGTGGAGCTCTTCGTCTAATGTCAACCTTCTTATGTGGATCGTTGGGCAGCTTTCCATTTCGAAGATACTCAATTAAAGGTTCCCGCCAATCTGCTTTGTCAACATTTCTTATGGATATAGCAAAGACATCTTCTTCCTCGCTGGATGAGTCGCCGCTATCTTCATCTTCTCCGAACGTCAGTGGAGCAACCCATTTCTCGCATATTGAGACTTGAACTTTCTTGTCAGGGATTGCTAGTGTCGAAGCTAGACTTGCTAATGCATCCGCCTGTTTGTTTTCTTTCCTTGGTACATGTGCGATTGAGACCTTCTGGAGTGAATCAATCAACCTTAGTGCGTAGCTATGATATGGGATCAATTCTGGTTTCCGAACTTCATACACACCAAGTATTTGATTCACCACCAGTTGTGAATCCCCATATACTTTTAATTGTGGCAGCTTCATCTCTGTAGCTACTTCGAGTCCAAGTATCAGGGCTTGATATTCTGCCATATTATTTGAGCACTTATGACTTAGTGAGAATGAATATGGTAGTACATCTTGCTCAGGGGATACAAATACTACTCCAGCACCTGCACCTTTTTGATGAGCTGCCCCATCGAAATGCATCCTCCATGGTGGTAATATCTCTATGACCATGACGTCTTCATCTGGTAGTTCATCACATAATTCCCATTCCGCAGGGACCGGATGATCTGCAAGAAAATCTGCTAAAGCTTGTCCCTTAACTGCCTTCTGAGGAACATAGATTATTTCGAACTGTTGCAACTGAAGATACCATCTGGCTAGTCGATCGGAGAGGACTGGCTTGGCCATGACATACTTTATTGGATTTGCTTTCGAGATTAGATTCACTGTATGGGCTTGAAAGTAATGCTTTAATTTTTGGATTGCAAAGATGAGTGCCAAACACAACTTTTCAATAGGGGCATATTTCAACTCATTCGGCGTCATCATCCGACTCAGATAGTATAATGCATTCTCTTTACCCTCCTCGTTCTCTTGTGCGAGCAATGCCCCCACCGATCGTTCCTGTGCTGAAACATAAAGGATTAATGGTTTTCCTTGTAATGGTGCAGCTAGGACCGGCGGTTTCATGAGGTATGATTTGATACTTGCAAAGGCATTACTACAAGACATATCCCAATCAAATGGAACTCCTTTCTTCATCAAATGACTGAACTGTTGGCATCTTCCTGCTAAATTTGAAATGAAACGTCGAAGATAAGCCAGCTTTCCTTGTAAACTCTTAAGCTCATGAATGTTGCGGGGTTCAGGCATATTGATGATGGCGTCTATCTTGGACTGTTCTATCTCGATGCCTCGCCGACGAACTATAAACCCTAAGAATTTCCCTGATGTTACTCCGAAAGCACATTTGAGAGGGTTCATTTTGAGTTGGTAGCGGCGCAGTCTTTCGAACACTATCCTGAGGTCAGTTATATGATGTTCCTTGCTCCTTGACTTCACCACCAAATCATCGACATAGCATTCGACATTCTTATGAAGCATGTCATCAAATATTTTCTGCATAGCCCTTTGATATGTGGCTCCAGCATTCTTCAAGCCGAATGGCATCACCTTATAGCAATATATACCCTTGGGAGTTCGAAAGGAAGTTAACTCCTCATCCTCCGGTGCCATGCGTATCTGATTGTACCCCGAAGAACCATCCATGAATGTTAATGCTTCATGTCCCATCGTTGCATCAATCATCAGCTCTGGTATAGGTAATGGGAAATCATCTTTTGGACATGCATGATTGAGATCTCTGAAATCAACACAAACTCGGATTTGTCCATTCTTCTTTCTAACAGGGACTATATTTGACAACCAAGTTGGATAAGTCACCTCTCGGATGAAACCAGCGTTGATGAGTTTGTTTACTTCAGCTTCAATTGCTGGGACTAACTCAGGACGGAATCTTCGTTGTGCTTGTTTAACTGGTCTAACACCTTTCTTTACCGCTAAGTGGTGGACAGCGACCTTTGGATTTAAGCCTGGCATTTCTGTATAGGACCACGCAAACACATCACGGAACTCCTGAAGGAGGCTCACATATTCCTTTTCCTCTTCAGTAGTTAAAAGAGCACTAATGTATACAGGGCGTGGTTCGGTATCGGTGCCCAAATTAACCTCTTTTAATTCGTCAACAGTTGCTTTTACGCCTTCCTCGAGTGTTAATGGGGCATCTTCAACGTCTTCCTCAATGGTCTCTTCTTCACTTATAGTGATATGGTTTGAAGATCCGACACTCTCTTCAGGTTGTTCAGCTTCGTCGACCTGAGGTTCTTGCTTTGGCTTTACCCTCCATTGGCTGATGATTGCTGGAGCTTTATGACGCTGAAGGTTCTTCTTGCCTTTCCCTTCTAACTTGATCATCTTCTTTATATCTGTTGATTTTTTAAAGGCTAAAGTATTTCTTCTAACAGGACCCAGTCTATCAAATACAGAGTTCTGCTTATGGGTTTGTGCCCCCAATCGTTGGAAGACAGACTTGCGTTGTTGAAGTGGTGCTCCCATCCTTTGAAATATTGACTCTCGTCGTTCATTGGATGATTTAAGTCTGATGTTTCGGGGGCGATTGATCTCTACTCGAACACACACCTCTGGTTCATTTGAAGCGACATCCTCTGCTTCAGAAATATAGAGATTGTTTACTCTCTTTATAGCAATTCGAACTGGAGGTGGTGGTGTATACCCGAGTCCTGCATGTGAGCCTTTGATGGTATATCCCCTATCCTTCAACATTTTCTGGGTCTCAGTAAGACCATGTACCTTTTCACCAGTCAACTCGGGGTACAACTTTCCCATCGAGTCATTTTTTGTAGGATCGAAACCGGCTTTGACCAAGAGCTCATATGATTTCGACCCTGATGCTACATCTTTTAAGAGGGTTGCTTCATCACCATGTTCAGTCTTTTGACCATCAGCAGGGGCAACAAATCCTTTCAATGGTGTAGAAACTAAACTCATCTTCTTGACCTTAGTGACTGGGAGATTCAGACCTTCTAACTTGGTAGGATTTGCAGTCTTAACATCCTCGTCACTCTTGGTCTTTTCAGGAGCTTCTTCTTTTGTTGATTTTTCAGCTCCATTATGCTTTCGGATGTAGTATTTAGCATCCGCAAAATGTGATTCATACTCTGTAAACGGGTTATCATCCGCTTTAATCGTCTTTTCGATCCCGTCTTTGCTATATTTGAAACATTGATGGAGTGTAGAAGGAACGACATTGTTGGAGTGTATCCATGGTCTTCCAAGCAACATATTGTAAGTAGTCTTTGCGTCAATGACATGGAACCATGAAGTAGAATCCATTTCTCCAATTGATAAGCGGAGGGCTACTTTTCCCAAAGTCCTTTGGCCTCCTTGGTTGAAGCCTTGAATCATGAGACGGCTATGTTGCAATTCTTCAGCTGAAATGCCAACTTGTTTGAGGGTCTTCAGGGGTAGAATATTCACCGCTGATCCTCCATCGATTAGCATTCTACTAATTCTTTCTTCACATGTGTACCCTGATACATATAGTGGTCGATTATGGTCAACCTCTCCCAAAAGCAAATCCTCGTCTGTAAATGTGATAGAGAATGTACAGATTTCCTCATCTACATGCGATGTTGCTTCTTTACTCTCTTCTTTGGGGGTTTCATCTTCATCCTCGTACACATGGTGACAAGATTCAAATTCTTGGCTTTCCCAGAACGTCTTGGGCATGAATTCCCTTAAAGTGATTGGTGATGGTCTTTTCAATGGACTACACTCTACTGCTCGTCGTCTGGGAGAGGGAGACTTCCTCGACGACTTTCTTCCTTTGCGATGATTCATGACCATGTTCCTCCTTGGTTGGGTTACACCAACTTTTGCGGGAACAAGACGTCTTTTTCTTTGGACTAGAGTCCATCCTTCCTCTGAGTCGCCTTCGTCGACATCTTGCATTGACACACTCGTCTGGTTTTTATGAATCTGCTTACTAGCATTGGTGACCCTAGCAATTATCGGTAAGGACAAATCCTCATTGACGTTAACTGTTATGGGATCTACCGTTCCGAATTCGATTGTTACCAGATTAGTCGCAGCTTTCTCTTCTTCAAGAAGTATTCTCCCTTGACGAGCCAACTCCATTACTTTGTCTTTGAAGACAAAACATTTCTCAATTGGATGACCAACTAGACGATGGTACTTGCAGTAGGTTGGGTCCTTTATTCTTCCAGCTTCATCCGGACGCTTCATTTCTGGCAATTCTATCAACTTCTCCTTCAGCAGGTCGTCAAACATTCCAGAGACATCAGAGTCAAGGAAAGGATAACTCTTCTCTTGCATCTCTTTTAATGAGACCTTCTTCTTGTCCAGTGGAGGACTCTCTCCTTCCTTTTTCTTGGATTTGACAGAGAGTTTAACTGAGGAAGAAGCAATTGTCAGCGCCTCCTGTTTAGCATCATCCTTCGTGAAGCTCTTTCCAGTTTTCTTGAACTCATACTTGTCTTTACTTCTTCGGATGTCTTGAGCGGGAGAGTTGTGATTTTTATTCACAGCAATACTGAGCTCCATGTCATGAGCTCTCGTGGCCAACTCCTCGAATGACCTGGGCTTGATCCCTTGAAGGATGTACTGGAGGTCCCAATGCATTCCCTGAATGCACATATCGATTGCGGAGGCTTCACACAAGCGGTCTTTGCAGTTCAGACTTAGATTCCTCCACCGGTTGATGAAGTCAGTTACCGGTTCTTCTTTCCGTTGCTTAGCACTTGTGAGTTCTATCATACTAACAGTACGACGAGTGCTATAGAATCTGTTAAGGAATTCATTCTCTAGTTGTGCCCAACTGTCAATCGAACCAGGTTCCAATTCAGTGAACCAATCGAACGCATTTCCTTTCAGAGAGCGGACAAATTGTTTCACTAAATGATCGCCCTCAGTTCCAGCATTGTTGCAAGTTTCTACGAAATGTGCAACATGTTGTTTGGGATTGCCATTTCCATCAAACTGTTGGAGTTTTGGTGGCTGATAGCCATTTGGCATCTTCATCGCGTCAATACGCTGACTATATGGTTTGACATAAGCATGTGAGGGCCTTGGATCTTCCAACTTATTTTTTATCGTCCCCATGATAAACTCCTTAAGTTGATTCACAGGGATGAGTCCATCAGTTGAGATATTGATGTCTGAACCTTTCAACTTGTTCTTGTCAGAACTCTCAGCGGACTCATGCATGATAGGTGCCTTTGAGCTTACGTCAGTCTTGTTCCTTCCTTCATCATTGGTTGCAACCCTCTCCATGATCATCGTAATTTTAGCATCTTGATTTTCAATGTACTTCGCGAGTCCTTCCAAAGTCTTGGTAAGTGATGCTACCTGTTCTTCCAAGTTCGAAGAGGTGGTCATCATGACTGGCGTATAAGCATCAATAAGGTCTTCTTGCATGAGATCCTTCGACTGAACATTCTCATGAGGTGATGATGCTGTTGAGCCCTTGCTGGAGGATGAATCATCAGCTGGAGAAGAGGACTTGGAGTATGCAGGATCAAGGAGAGTCTTCTTAGTCGCTGACATCTCTTCTCCTTGCATTGCTGGTTGAACACTTGGAGTCTGACCATGCGCGATCTGCAATCCTTGCTTGTCAGTAAGCTTGGTCATGCTGCGCGTAATCATTCCCCTGCTTGGTGATGTGCTTGCGGAGGTGTTGAGGTAGAGAGGCTTGGAAGTATCAATCTTTGGAGCCATTAGTTCTTGAGTTATGAATATACTTGAATGAAGTTGAGATGAAAGGTAGAGATGTCCCACCGGGCGTGCCAAATTTGTAACAACAAATTTTCTTTAGTCTTGAATTTAATTGACGACAAGAAAATAAGTAGTCGCAATAATTTATATGTTTGATGATTTTGGGCACAATCTCTATTTGTTCCTTTGATTCTACTTCAGACTACAAGTCAAGGGCCTTCGCAGCTTGTTCTTGGACTTGCTTGTTGAATGTTTGAATGCTTGAAGCTTGAATACTTGAATATTCGAAGATTCAAAGGCTTGAATGTTGATGAATTCAGTTGCAGGTTGAATGCTGAGGAAGTGTTCTCTGATTTGTAGAGCTTTTATCTTCTTCTGCTTTTTGTATATCTTGCAAATGAATGATCTCCCCTTTCCAAATGGATGAGAATGCTCTATTTATAGGCAAACGAATCCACGGGCTTGAGTTTTGACTTGGGCTTGAGCTTTGACTTGGGCCTGAGCTTTGACTTGGGCTTGGCCCTTTAATAATTATTCTTTTAATTTAATAAAAGAATAAGTATATGATTTGATCGATAAATTATATCTTTTTATTTGTTTTAAAGACATAATTTATATATTACATTAATTATTCCACGTATTTATTTGGTGAAAATAATTATTTATTATGATCCCGATTTCTCATATGTGGGACCATAATTGGACGATCCAATCTCCATGTAACCATTTATAATTTGATAATAAATGTCACACGTACATATTTGATCGGACCGCATGATTTAATTAAATAAATTCCGAAGTATAATTTATTAACTTGAAATTTAATTAATCGATATAATTCGGATATTTATTGAATAAAATTCCAGTATCAACAACGGTATAGGTGAAGGAATTTCTAGAAAACAGTTGATTCTTGCTGAAAGAATGAGGTTGGAACATGCACATCTGTACGTACTAGACAATACATATGAGGTTAGACCATACATTGACATGCATAATATGTGGCTTGAAGAAGAATATCCAAAGAGAGGAGTGGTGTGGCTTGCGAAGGAGCACAATCGCACTTTCAGTTCTTGGTTCGAAATGCATGTAGCTAAGCTGTTGATTGTAAGTGTCGACTCTGTTTCAGATACAATCAAATGGCTATCAAGAGGGCATCAGTCGCATGTGTTTTCATATAGTTCCTATACTATCAATGGATCCACGTTTTACACCGAACAACATGATGAGAAGAGGTCTAGGTAGAACAGTGGTGTTGCACTTGAAGTCGAGGAATTAGAAATCACAAGTTCCAAAGACATGAATCCTGTTTATGCTAAGAACAGGTTCTATGGAGTGATTGAGCAAATATGAGAGTTAGATTATGTCAATTTTCAAGTTCTGGTGTTTGGTTGTATGTGGGTTGACAATAAATATGGAAAACAAGTTGATGAGTTGCGCTTTGTAAGAGTAGACTTGAATAAAGCATCAAACAAAGATGATTCATTTATATTGGCTTCACATGCTAACCAACTGTTTTATGTTAGCGATTCAGTCAGTTCCAAGTGGTCTACTGTTCTTCTTACGAACAATATTAATGAACATCGAGATAAAAGTATTGAAGAAAACTACGATCTAGAAGAAGACCCTTTTAGTATAATTAAATCATCGAAACATCATACTGCAAAGTGTTCCAATCGTCTCCCTTTACTTTGAGGTTCATGCATGTCTTTTCTCTTAGCAAATATGGATGAGAGAAAAAACAAAGGAACACTAAACCATCCTAAGGTTTACCTTTGAGTTAGGAAACATTGTTTCACCACCTTTCATAACTTGTGACAAATACATAAGTACAGTGGCTATACGATGACCACCCATTACTTGATCCATCTAGTATGCCTGGCGCAGTGACGATTGTTGGTTTATTTATGTAATATGGACACATTGATATAATATATTTGTTTGCTTATATGATATGGGCATATTGATGCAATTTGTTGATTTACTTGTGTGATATGGGTTAATATTTTTGTTGTTATACTTAGGGTGAGAGTGTTTGCGACATTTACGTCGAGAAACCGTATTTTGTTATGGTTGGGTCGGGGTCAGTATTAAGAATAGAGGGGCAGAGATTGCATGGACGACTACTAAATGATGATCAAGTCAAAGTGAGATTTATTGATACAGTCGCTGGTTGTGAGTACATCCCTTTGCCGTATTCTAATGATGATGTAGAGATTACACTTGTTAGTCATGCATTGGGTACCTTTGTTGGGTGGCCTTTAAAGTTGGTTTCCTTACAACAGCAGCCGCAGGTAGTTAAATTATTTATCGAATGAGTATAACTTCAATATAAAGTTAGTCTTACTTTGAAATAATTAGTGAAATTGTGTTTTAGGTTCCAAGAAGGAATGTCATTAAAGACAAATCTGTTAGTCATTCTGCTAGTCCAGTTAAGAAGACCACTTATCTTCAAGAAGGTTATGATCTCTCACCGCATGGATGCTTTCTTATTTTAAAAGCTATTGTTGAGCATGCTGCGAGAGATGATTCATTTAGCCTTCCCATGCCGGAGTTGTTTTGGGGTAAAGATTTTGAAGATCATGTGTCCTTCGAACATGTGCGAGAGGTTGTGAAGCGCCAGTGGTTAAGCGCTTCTACCATATGCTTATATATAAGGTAAAATAACAATATATTTTAAATACTTTATGGATTTTCTTAAAAACTCATAAGTACTAACATTTTAAATACTTTTTTTCATCTAGGCCCCTGAACTAATTAAAAGTTCTCAAATCAGCCCTTGTGACCTTTTTTTCCCAAATAGGCCCTTGGACCCAAAAAATGGCACCTCAACTTTCATTTTTCACACTTTTACTGACTTTTTCAGATTTTTGACTTTATAAAATCCTTAACCCAAGGGCAAGTTAGTCATATTGAAAATATGAGTTTTTGGAGGGAAATATTCGAGAAAAGTTCAGGTGCCATTCCGGAAAATAAACATTTAAGCGCCAAAATTGAAGAAAAAGTTCAGGTGCCAAACAAAATTTTTTCTTTACATTCTCGTATTTGAAACTCGAAATCAATTTTATGCTCGAGTTGTATTCGATATTCAGATTCGATTTTTTAGATTAGAACTATATTGAAATTTTTAAAAGATAAATATAATTATTAATAATAACTTAATTTTTTTTTTAAAACCCCTCCAATAAATTAATTTTTTTTTAAAAAACCACCCCACCACCCCTACCCCCCCAACCCCCCCTCCTCCCTCCCCCCACCTGCGAACCACAGCCCCCCCACCCACACCTGCGAACCAGCCCCCGTCCTCCCTCCATCCCCCCACTTGTGAACCAGCAGCCCCCGCACCCCCACCCACACCTGCGAACCAGCCCCCCTCCTCCCTCCCTTCCCCCACCTGCGAACCAGCCCCCCCTCCTCCGTCCCTCCCCCCACCTGCGAACCAGCAGCCCCACCCCCACCCCCCTCCCCCGCGACCTGCAGGGTGCAACAACAACCCCACCCCCCTCCCCCTCGACTTGCATTCTTGAAAAAATTGGTTTTTCATTTGGGTTGGAAAAAGATTGTATTTTTGTTATTTTGTTGAAGAAAACACTACCACAAAAAGCCACTTAGACTACACCCACTTGGACTACACTTCAGAAAAGGCGTAGTCTAAGTGGTACTTGGACGACACTCCCGCGTGGTGTCGTCCAAGTGAACACTTGGACGACACCTATTGGTGTCGTCTAAGTGGTTTTAAAAAAAAAATTAAAAAAAAATCATTTTTCACTTGGACGACACCACACGGGAGTGTCGTCCAAGTTGTTTAAAATTGAAAAAAAAAAAATATTAAAAGCACTTGGACGACACCACACGGGGGTGTCGTCCAAGTTGTTTAAAATTTAAAAAAATAAAATAAATTAAAGTCACTTGGACGACACCACACGGAGGTGTCGTCCAAGATATATAATAATTAAAAAAAAAAGTTTTTCATGTTTATTTCACCCCCCCCCCACCCGCCCCCCCCCCCACCCGCCCCCCCCCCCCCCCCACCACCCCCCAAATCCCAGAACTGAACCAGCGAACCAGCAAAACCCCACCCCGCGAATTGAACCAGCAAAACCCCACCCCAGCGAATTGAACCAGCTCCTCCTCCTCCTCCTCCTCCATTGTTCAAGGACTCGATTCATCTTCTTCCCAAGCTCCCTCTCCTTCTCCATTGTTCAAGTAAGTATTTTTTTTAATTTTTGGTTTATTATTGTAATTTAAGTTTCAATTAATTAGTTATTTTGTTTATTGAAATAATTGCTTGCATTTATTTGTTAACTTGTACATACTATTAACTATTTCGAAATTAGATTAGTTTGTTGATTGAAATTATTTAATTAGTTAGATATAATTAGTTTAAAATTAGAAAAATGGTAACTTTTATGGTTATTTATGATGTAAAATTGAAAAATGTTATGCCATGGTTGTAAAATGTTAGGTCATAGTTGAAAAAATTGGATTATTTAGGATGTAAAATTGTAAAATGTTAGGTCATAGGTGGAAAAATTAAAACTTGTGATGGTTTAAGATATAAAGTTGTAAAATGTTATTAGATATTAGATTAGTCTAGAATGTTTCTTGAAAAGTTATTGAATGTTCCTTGGTACATCTTTTGGTAGTAATCGATATGTGGTAGAAACTATGGATCGAAAATGGATGGTTGCCGATCGTTTATCAAGGGAATATGAGAATGGGATTAATGAATTTATTGAGTTTGCAAGATTGAATGTAAAAGACAAAGAGTACATTTTATGTCCTTGTTGGAAATGTTTGAATCATTATACATGGAAATATAGCGAAGTAGAAGAACACTTGATTATTAATGGGATAAACAGTGCATACACTTGTTGGACATATCATGGTGAGAGGAAAGGTAGTTATACTCAGTCAAATGAGTCTAATTTTGGACATGTGGAGAGTAGTGCAAATGAATTTGTAACGGATGATGATGTGGATGAAATTCCAGCGGTGTTGGAGGAAGATTTGATTGATCGTCCTGAGTTATTGGAAAAGCTAAAAAATGATGTAAAACAACCGTTGTGGGAGGGGTGCAAGTTTTCAAAATTAGATGCAGTTGTGACGTTGTACAATTTAAAAGCTAAACATGGATGGACCGATTCATCTTTCACAGACTTATTGAATAAGGTCAAACAATTGTTGCCGGATGACAATGTATTACCTCCAAGAACTTATGAAGCTAAACAAGTGCTGAGTTCCATTGGAATTAAACATGAGAGGATACATGCATGTGTGAATGATTGCATCTTGTTTCGGAATGAATATGCTCAGCTGAAAGAATGTCCAAAGTGTAATGCAGATCGTTATAAGAAGGGTGGATCTATCCCAGTGAAGGTGATGTACTATTTTCCACTTCTTCCTAGACTCAGACGTATGTATCAGAGTGCAGAATTTGCTGAGAAATTGACATGGCATTCAGATGAGAGGGTCAAGGATGGAATGCTTAGGCATCCTGCTGATGCACGTCAGTGGAAGAATTTTGATGCAAAATACCCTGAATTTGCAGCAGAACCAAGAAACATACGAATGATATTGTCATCAGATGGAATGAATCCTCATGGAATACAAAGTACCTCTCATAGTACGTGGCATGTAGTTTTGGCAATCTATAACTTACCGCCATTGCTTTGCATGAAACGGAAATATTTGATGTTGTCTACACTGATATCTGGACCTAAACAACCTGGCAATGACATTGATGTGTACTTGGAACCTTTAATTGAGGATTTGAAGCTGTTGTGGGATCAGGGTATAGATGTATACGATGGATTTCGGAAAGACAGGTTCAACTTGAGAGCGATGTTGTTCGGTACTGTCAATGACTTTCCTGCATATGGAAATTTATCTGGATACAGTGTCAAAGGGCAGTATGCATGCCCCAAATGTGTTGAGCAAACTGACTTCGTGCGATTAGAATATAGTAAGAAAGAGGTGTATATGGGGCATCGAAGGTGGTTGCCGAAGGAACATGAATACAGGAAAGCAGCTTCAGTGTTCAATGGAAATTGTGAAAGTCGTGCCTCTCCTCCTGTTTTAATGGGCCAAGAGGTATTTGATAAGGTGAAGAACTTGCAAATTACACTAGGGAAGGGAAATGCTAAGTCGGTGCCTTCTAAGGGTTTTAAGAAATGCTCAATTTTTTGGGAGTTGACTTATTGGAAAGATTTAACCGTCAGACATTTCATAGATCTTATGCATCAAGAGAAAAATGTAACTGAAAGTGTTATTTCTACATTACTGGGTATAAGAGGTAAAACAAAAGATACTGAAAACTCGAGAAAAGACTTGATCCAATTAGGGATACGAGAAGAACTGAGACCAGTTAAAGATGGGTGGAAAACATATTGCGCCCCAGCTGCACATACACTTTCTAAAAAGGAGAAAAAAGTTTTCTGTCAGACTCTGAGATCAGTTAAGGTTCCCGAGGGGTACTCATCAAATATCGGAAGTTTGGTTTCTTTGAAAGATTCTAAAATGAATGTATTAAAGTCACATGATTGTCACATCCTGATGGAAAATTTGATTCCAATAGCAATACGATCTATTTTGCCTAAAGAGGTTCGTGTAACAATCACGAAATTGTGTTTATTCTTCAAATCCATTTGCAGCAAGGTCATTGATCCTAATAAGCTGCCAATTTTACAAGCTGAAATTGTTGAGATCCTTTGTGAGTTGGAAATGTATTTTCCTCCATCTTTCTTTGATATTATGGTCCACTTGACTGTTCATTTAGTCGAGGAGATCCAAGAGTGTGGGCCTCCGACATTGAGGTGGATGTACCCTTTTGAAAGATATATGAAAGTTTTGAAAGGATATGTGAAAAACAGAAGTCGGCCAGAGGGTTGTATTGCTGAGAGATATTTAATGGAAGAAGCTGTTGAATTTTGTACCGAGTACATGTCAAATTTAGAGAACATCGGTCTGCCAATCCCTCTTCATGCTAACGATGGTATAGGTGAAGGAATTTCTGGAAAACAGTTGATTCTTGCTGAAAGAATGAGGTTGGAACAGGCACATCTGTACGTACTACACAATACATATGAGGTTAGACCATACATTGACATGCATAATATGTGGCTTGAAGAAGAATATCCAAAGAGAGGAGCGGTGTGGCTTGCGAAGGAGCACAATCGCACTTTCAGTTGTTGGTTCGAAAAGCATGTAGCTAAGCAGTTGATTGTAAGTGTCGACTCTGTTTCAGATACAATCAAATGGCTATCAAGAGGGAGTATTATATTGGAGCTAATCTCTCGTTTACCTTTTATTGCATTCCCAAAAACCTACGATTGCATCGCAGAGAACCTTGAGATGGTCATTAGTTGGAGTTTGGATTCTGTTTCCTTTTGTGTTCTGTTATTACCTATTGCATTTTGGATTCCTAAGTACTTGCTTTTTTGACATGTCAAAGACTCAAAGGTTATTGACATTTACTACAGAATTTACTATTACATGGATCCGTTGCGGGTACATCATGGTCATGAAGGGCGAAGGGATTTGGTGAATAAAATAAATGAGTAAGGGGTTAATTGTCATTTTCAAAAAAATTGATACAATTAATATATGTTAACTTATATATATACATTAATTGTCATTATATACTTTCTTTATTTTCAGGGCAATCACTTCATATCGAGGTATGAAGAATAGGAGTTCAGCTAGGAAGAAATTGACCCAACAAAACAATTGGGTCAACGTAGAGGTATATTTATAAATTACTCTTTTATCGAAACAGTTCAGTTAATATTTAAAGTATAACTCTAGTGATTGAAATACATTTTATATAGTGCCCGATGCAAGATCCTTCTTCAGGCTTATGTGGATTCTATTTGTGTTTGTTCATAGAGGACATATTAGAATCCAACAGTACTACTCTTTCTTTGGCGGTAAGTATTTCCTATTATTGACACAGTTTATAAGTTATTTCTTTTTCATTTTTCTTTGTTTATAATATTGTTTATGAAATTAATGATAAAACTAACTTTTTATTCTAATTTTCAGTATTCTCGGAAACACTACTGCGATAAATTTCCAGACAGTAGAATCACTTCAGTTCAACAAGGATGGTGCAGCTATTTTTACCACAAATTCATCGATGAACCTTGAGATTTAGTTGAATTATTGTATTTATGCACTACTTGAAATACTGATTAGGCTTTAAGATATTTTCCCTTAAATTTTTTCTTCATGTTTATGTTGTTTAGTTTGTCTAACTATTGTATTTATTGCTTTTTTGCACATTTTGGGAAGACCGGAAAGACATTGTATTATTATTGTTTTTAATTAACGCGTAAGCCCCAGGAGTGGGTTTAAACCAAAAAATTTATGTAAATATATATATATATATATATATATAATTCAGGTTAAATATAATAATATTAAAAAAAAAAGTTAAAAAAAGTGTCACTTGGACGACACCACAAGGGAGTGTTGTCCAAGTTAAATATAATAATATTAAAAAAAAAAAATTAAAAAAGGGTCACTTGGACGACACCACACGGAGGGGTAGTCCAAGTGACCACTTGGACGACACAACCTTGTTGTGTCGTCCAAGTGGTCACTTGGACTACCCCTCCGTGTGGTGTCGTCCAAGTGGCTCACTTGGACGACACTCCCGTGTGGTGTCGTCCAAGTGAGCTTCACTTGGCCGACCCCTCTATTCTCTGCACTCAAAGGTGTAGTCTAAGTGGATTTTGAAGTGTAATCTAAGTGAAATTTTGTAGTAGTGAAAGATTCGATTTTTGTTGGGTTTGAGGGAATAAAATGTTGACAAAGTTTGAAAGGAAGAGTAATAGAGTGAAATGATTGAGTTTTCATAGAGAAGAAGAAAGGTGGGGTAGGTGTGGGGGTGGGTGTAGGGTTAAAGGTTGAAGATGAAGTTTTTAATAGGTTGGGTTAAATATTTAAGGTTGGGTTAGTTTATAATTAGGTTGAGTTAGTTTTAGATGTGATTAGACTAATTTGCCCTCTATCTAAAATTTAAAATCAGAGAAATTTTTTTTAAAAAAGTTTAGGTGCCATTTTTTGGGTCCAAGGGCCTATTTGGGAAAAAAAATGTCACAAGGGCTGATTTGAAAACTTTTAATTAGTTCAGGGGCCTAGATGAAAAAAAGCCTAAAAGTAATTGATTATTCAGTGAATGAAGAAGATGATTTTTGATTATTGAGAATTGTCATGGATCAAAGTTTTAGACATGAACATTATCCTATAACCAGATAAATAGTCCATTTCAAAATAATTTTTGAAGCATAATCATAGAAAAAGTTAATAAAGTTATTTTAAGTATCACAATGTATCAAAAAAAGAAGAAGAATATAAATTATATTGAAAAAAGAAAAGTTATATAAATAAATTTAAACAAATCCTTGGAAATAGTAATGCTAAAATGACTAAATTGTCAAAACACCAAATATATTGTACGTGCTATCAATTCATTGTAACACTTGAAAAATCAAGGTTTTTCCTTCTTTGTCCTTTTCATTAAAGTTGATATTTTTGCGTCATCGTCCTTGTCGTCATCAATGAGGATTGTGGTTGACTCCATATCATGTTGTTCCAATTTTTCTTTGGTTGACGGCCGACCTCTTTTTTTCTTTACTATATTCTTGTCTTGGCTGACTTTTTTCCCTTTTGAGTTTGACTGGTTGGGGCCGACCTCTTCTTTTCTTTACTATATTCTTGTCCTGGGTATCTTTCTTCCCCTTTTGAGTTTGATTGTTACTTTGAAAGACTTCTTTATTTGGATTTTTATCATCTTTGACTTTTAGCGGGGCACCTGTTCCTTTCTTTGCTATATTCTTTTCCTCGTTATCTTGCATCTCGGTTTGAGTTTGACTCTTTCCTTGAAAGACTTCTTTATTTGTATGTTTTTCATCATTGACTTCATTTGATAGGCTTTCGAAATTGTTTTGGATCAATTTTACTTCTTCGACTATTGTAGAGAAATTGGTGTCCTGAATATTGGTCCTATTGAAGTTAAAGCGAAACATGTACTCTTCTGAAATAGTTGAATCAAGTTTTTTGTACCACTTTGATTCCATATTATCCTGTAATATATAAACATATATATTTATATCATATTTACATGGATTTTGTTCAAGATTGGATTAATCTTATATAAGCTAATAAGATCTATCTAATAAGAAATAGGTCGAGGGAACTATTAGTATTTACCTTATTAATAGGTTCGATGTATTCTTCCACAAGACATCCGATGTAATTTTTTTAGTCGTTTCACCAAACATGAGAATAGATCCTATGTAATTTGTAGATGTTACTCGTAACTTGAGCGTGCACCTATTCAATTGAGGACATCAATAAATTTGATTAAAGAATATATATAAGAAAAAACACATACTTTATTTTTTTATTTAAGTTAAGTAAATTTTATTAAAGAATATATAAGAAAAAACACACACTTTATTTTTTATTAAAGTTAATACGTGAACTCAATTAACACCATTATGGATGTTTTCATTAGACTACGCACTGATCATAATAGTAAGCAATTTTATCCACATATATGAATTATTATATGACGAAGTTTATAAATCTAACTTAGCAATAATTGAAGTGGTCTCTTTGAGCTATTTCCCTTGTGCTAGTTCAAAGCCCCCAACTTCTCCAAAATGAAAATAGTCTGATAAAAAATTGTGAAAATGACCATGAACAATGTTATTAAGGTATAATTGGTCATATATAATACTCCCTCCGTTCTCTTTTACTTGTCGTTCTAGCCTCAAATTTTTGTTTCTAAATAGTTGTCGTTTTAGCTTAATTCATTACAAATTTATATTTTCAATGTACCTTTTAATTACTTTTTACTTTGAATTTACCAAACAACCAATTATATAGTCTCAATTGATTGTAATTTTACATTTCCAATGTACTTTTTGACTCTCTTTTACTTTTTCTTAATCTATGTGCAAATGGGTAGAACGACAAGTAAAAGAGAACGGAGGGAGTAGTAAATAGTTTGAACCATATATGACAATGTGCTTGTACGACAGAAGCAGCATATTGTAGATATCGTACATATATACATCAATAACTCATAGCATTTAAATCGATGTTTATTCGATCTTGTATAAATTGAGGGGAATAATAATCATTATCGTTTTAAAAACAGAATCATTCAGGTACTCATCTTTCATCTCATGCATACGTATCATCTGCTATGTTTAATTTATAGATTGAAGTAATAATTGTTCCTTGAATGAATATATTAATTATATGTTTGAAAAATAAGATGATGATGATGATGAAAAATTGGTAAATTACCTTGTGTTTTATTAACTAATAATGGCTGAATTGATGAAATATTTAACTCGTAGTCTTCCTCTTCATCTATATCTGAGAGAAATATATAGTAATAGATGAACGCATATGTCAGTTATAAATAACTTGTACATACAGTGATATAATAATTCTAATTACTTGGTTAAGCAAATCATACCTCCGTAACATGTCTGCTTGTATCATAACAACCATAATAATGCTTCACTCTGTGATTGTATCCCGAGTGTAATGAATGATGATGTCTCTGTCAATTGAAACATTATAACTATTACCTTCAACCCATACTGCAGCTACTTGATCACTTGTTGACAATTATAAACTCATTGATCGAGATTGACATCTTTTGATATATGAAGTTGAACGTCATGAGTCTGTGACGTATCTTCTAACCTTTTGAAGAACTTAGCATATGCATTTTTTGCTTCTAGTATTTCCATTATCTTTGTTACCAAAGCTTCACTAATACTCCCTTGTTCCATTAGTTTCATTCGATTTTGCACCTCATTATCACTATCGTGAAAATATAACTGAAAATAACTTGGTTTTTCATTGTGAGGGATCAATCCAGGTAAAACTTGATATACTTGCCCTTGTACTCGATATGTACAAACCCCTTTTCTGTTAGAAGCAAGCTCCTTGTCAAGATTGACTATGAAACAGGTAAACGCAAATATAGAGTCGAATATTAGAGCGAAACTCTAGAGCTTCCTCTGTTTGATGTAGGTATAAATTTTCAAGTTCTTCAGGAATAACACTTGAGGCTAGCTTTATTTTTCCATTGCCACAACAAAATATTGGAGGCTCATATTCAAATTTTATTACTCCACAATGAGAGCATAGATTTTCTCTTTCAATACATGTAATTCTGAGCAGGAAGATATATAGATGGATTCACCAGACAAATATATAAAGCATAATAACCATAATATAATATATGTTTATCATCCTTTGCTTTCATCATTTGCAATTTATGATCTTTATCTAATTCTGTCACCAAATTTGAATATATGAAAAAATATGACAATAATTTCATATAATAATACAAAATATAATTGTAGGTAATTATACTACCTACAAAAGGACCACTCTCCACTATATCTATATGAGTAGTATGAGTATATCTAATTTTGTCATCAAATTATGATGCCTGCCATATCTATGAAGCAGCTAATCTAAATACGTGAGTACTGACTACCAATAACGCATCCCTCAACTTTTTTATGCTTTAAATTGATTATCTATATATCTTCTGTCTATTTTACTTTGATAATAATTAAGCGATTTTCTTAATTACCTTAGCTTCTATATAATTTTATTGTTAATTTTCTTCAGTTTTTGATAATCAATCTAATGAATAAACGTAAATCATATAATAACACGTCCCTTTTTTTAATATTTTGTATCTTAATTTGTTCGGTTTATGTTTTTTTAACTAAATAAATTGTACTTTGTATTTTCATTTGTTCAATTCATGATTTTTTCATAAAATTCATAGGTTGAGCTTCATGCTAAAAGAAGAACATAACGAAAAAGTGTCCATACCTGATCGATAAGACGACATTTTTTTATTGCTCACCATCTTTCAAATACTAAAATTGAAAAAAAGAAGTTATTAATTATAACATATACAAAGCTCTTTAGATTTCAAAATTCACATAATACATTGATATTAACATTCCGTACCTTAATTTTTTGGATATGTGCTTTGACAACTCAAATTGAAGGAGACAAAGAAGTAATTGGAAGGGATCAAATTAATAGTTTAAAATAATAAATTGTGATTCTTTTAGTTACAATGTGTCTTTTTATTGACAAAGTATTATAGTTAAGGTAGGATTAGGATTTTATAGTTAATTTGATTTTATAAAATAAAATAAAATTTAAAAGAGAAGACATGAAGAAGAATTTTCCAAAAAAATAGGTGGTGACAACTTTCACGTGTCATCTAACCATAACCATAACCATAGTTTAATTAATACATTTATTTTTTACTTTATGTGAACAGGGGCATTCATACACAAATATATAAACTTCTTTTACGTAAAACATATACTTGAATTGGCTATCAATTTCTTCCATTTCATTGGTCAAATTTATTTGAAAACGAACCACAAAAACACCGTATAAATAGATAATGTCTATAGGTTTAAACTTTGACATAATCATTGAAACATATTATAGTTTGTACATATTAGCTTATTGAATAATGACTTTTAAATCAATTTATTTAACATATATGGGTCGTAATAATGTGACAACTATTTAGTAGTTTATTACTATCTAATATTAATAGAAGTATTTTTGTTAGAGTTGGAATAGTTAGTTTATTAGTAATGTATTTTAATTAGAGTAAGAGTTGATTACTATTTTATTTGGTAAGTTCAAATTTACCCCTAATGAATTGTAAACATCAAAGTATTTAATAAGGATATTCTCGTCCAGTAAAAAAGGACACTTATATTATAGTTTGTACATATGAGCTTATTGAATAATGGTTTTTAAATCAATTTATGTAACATATATGGGTCGGAATATGTGACAACTATTTAGTAGTTTATTACAATCTAATATTAATAGAAGTATTTTAGTTAGAGTAGGAATAGTTTAATTTATTAGTAATGTATTTTAATTAGAGTAAGAGTTAATTACTATTTTATTTGGTAAGTTCAAATTTACCTTTAATGAATTGTAAACATCAAAGTATTTAATAATGATATTCTCGTCAAGTGAAAAAAGAAGAAACACTTAAGGCAACTCGTGCTTTTATATATATATATAGATATATAGATATAGAATATAGATATAGATTATAGATTTAGTTCTCAACAAAACGCCTTATAACTAATCAAATCAGCAATTATAAATTCAAAATTTTCTTAATTAAATCGGTAAGTACATGATTAATAAACAAACAAAAAAATCACTACAATATCCAAAAGCTAGCATCCATGTTGCCTGTCTCAGGAACATAAACGTCCTCCACTTTTCCATCTGTCAAGTTGAACACACCTATATCATGACCTCGAAACTCAACATCTTCTTCTTTAGCCATTTCTATTTCTTCCCAATTATCATCGGTGAAGTAAATTGAGTTCGCATTGCAGCCAACACAATTCTTGGTAGAAACGGAAAATGAATGGTTGCCTCCAATAAATAACACTTCATCATCCAAGCTCGACAATTCCTCCCACATAATCTTCTCCAAATTCAACTTATAAACATAAAAGTTCTTTGTCCTGTAACTACAATAAAATTGGCAATAAGGCGGCTCGATCAAATCCCCCTCGCTGATAACTTGACCATCAAGATAAACAAACTTCCCGATACACCTTTTCACAAGTAGAATACTACCCTTTGATTCCACAACATAATTATTCCAAAAGTACAAATCTCTCAAATCGTCATTTTCAAATTCTGTCATGTTATTAGAACATGACGGCTTGATTTTCATGACCTTTACTATAATGTCTGAAATTCTGTATTTTTCAATATAACCTGAATCTCTTAACGCAATTATAAAGTCACCATGACATATAATGTCTCTATAATCCTTGCTCGAGCTCCAATTTGCCCAACCTGCCCCCCACTTCGATTCTCCATACTCGAAAAACGCAAGCTTTGTATGCCAGCTACCATATAACACTACAATCCCAAAATCTTTTTCAAGAATAGGATCACCCCATATCACAAATTTCTTTATCCAGTGTTTCGGTGTCAATTTACTTTTCTTCTTATGATCCACCCGCGGAAAACTATGAACTGGTGGTAGTGCAACTTTCGCGCCAAGTTGACGATGAAAGAGGGAAAGATTTCCGGAACTTGACATAATAAGCAACCACCCTCCCGATGAACCAATGCAAGAATAGCCGAGGGGAACATTATGCAACAATGGCTTTGTCGAATTTTCTTCCAGGCTGAAAACTAAACCATCATTATTCGTTTCGCCTTCGATAAACAACATTGGCACACTCTGTTTTCTGTCAAGAACATATTTGATATGCGATTTTGCTACAGAAAACCAAGAACTGCATGTATGTTTAAACCGAATCTTGTCCTGAAAGTCATTCAAACAGCTCAAGATTTTGTCGAGAAGATCATGGTGTATTGCTGAAAAATTCGAACGAGACTCAAGTTTGATTTTCTTGATATTATGATTTTGGTGATTTGAGAGATGTTTTCTTTTGAAAGCCATAGTTGTGAATTAAGTATAGTCAAAGTTGTTTATATAGAGTTTTATTGTCTCCTTATGTTAATTGGAAAAGGAAACAAATTGTTTCCTAAAATTTAGGATTTGGAAACCTATGATATGTTCTTCATTGAATGATACTTCATCTTTCCAAGTTGCCTATTTTTTAAAAATATTCTTTTGAGAAAACTTTTAATTTATTTAGTTAGATGTAGGAATTTTATTTATATATATTTTCTTTTCTTTTTCTTTTGGTTGAAGAAATAGTCCCATTAGAGTTTTTCCGTCTCCAAAAGATTGTTTTAATGTTAGATTTTTTTATATAATTGACTTTTATAATTTATTTTTATTATGTATGATTTATTAAGGGAATAAAAGTAAAATTTATATATATGTATATATATTATTTAACATATGTATTTGGGATATAAGTAGGGTAAATTTGAAATCTTTTTCCAAAATTTTATTGTTTGAAATATTTTAATTATTACTTTTGGTTATATATTTTTTATTTAATAGTTGAACTAATCAAAATATATATATTTAATTTAAACTATACAAAAAAAGTCTAAACTAATTTCAATCTTTACTTCTTATAATGAGATAATCAATCGAACATATCTATTTATAGACATTGAATGAAAATATTACCATATTAGACCAATTGAGGTGTTTAATATGCATTGATATCATAAAATATTTCGAAAATATATAACTTATTAAAAACTTTATTGCTTATATAATATTAATATTTTTATGTTAAAACTATTATTCAATGTATGTCATAAATACTTTATTATTTTTGTAACTTTTAAAGTTTAATTTATTTTTAAATATTAATATTTTTTTACTCTGATTATCTAATTCTCATCATCAAAAGGTATTTTGCAATTAATATTATATACAATGTCTATGACTCAAAAATATATGTCAATCTCTCATTTTTTTAATTATTTAATTAATAATTATTATATACCCCACTCTTTTATTCAAAAAAAAAAAAATCTCCCACTACTTAACATTTTAGTTTCCACTATTTACAAAAATCAACTTCATCCAAAAGTTATAACATTCATATTCAAAAACAAATACTACTCTTATGTACAAAGAATGTATATATAATATTTATATTCAAAAACAAATCTTCATATTTACATTTCTTTCAATAATTAATTATGAAAAAAGTTAGTATTATATCTTGATTATAGGCTTTTTTTCATTTGGGCAAATGAAAAAGGAATAATTTTCCACAAATTAACAACAATAATAACCAAAAAATCAAGAAAAATAATAACAAATTTTCACAACAATAATAACCCAAAAATCAAGAAAAAGGAATAATTTTCCACAAATTAACAACAATAATAACAAAAAAATCAAGAAAAAGAAACAATTTTCTACAAATTAACAACAATAATAACCCAAAAATCAAGAAAAATAATCAACTTTCCACAAATAAACAACAATAATAACCCAAAAATTAAGAAAAGAAAACAACTTTCCACAAATTAACAACAATAATAATTCAAAAATCAAGAAAAGAAATCAACTTTCCACAAATTAACAACAATAATAACCGAAAAATCAAGAAAATGAAATAACTTTTCACAAATTAACAACAATAATAACTTTCCAAAAGCAAAAACCCTCATAGGCTCAGATCTGAATAATCATCAGATCTGATTTGGGCGGATTTCCTTGATAGAAAAGAAGGAGAAATTGACAATCTGATTTGGGCGGATTTCTCTTAGGGATGAATTCCAATCTCAATCTCAATCTCTTAGCAAATCATAGTCCCTCAATTATGGTCTTGGCCGATTTGGTCTTAATGAGCAAGAACAGAGAGAAGCAACCAAATTAAATTTTTGATGAAGGTTGAAAGAATAGAGTAGAAGAAGAATTAGATAGATATTAATGGGGGTTGGGTTAAATGGGTTGGGTAGAGGTTGGGTTAAAATCCTTGCTTTAATTAGTTTAAGATGTGATCTGCCTATTTTGCCCTCCATCTAAATGTTTCAAATCTGAAAAAAGAGAAAAACCAAAAGTTCAGGTGCCAAATTTTCGTCTCAAGTGCCTACTTGTTAAAAAAAGTTCACCAGGTGCCTATTTGTTTATAATATCAGAAGTTCAGGTGCCCAGATGAAAAAAAACCATTAATAAACGCGATTTTAATGTCTCACTTACTTGGATTGAGTTCATCATTGGCAATGGCGCCTCAAGCTTCTTCTTTTTTGTTGCATTTTCTGCACTCTCTTCTAATAGTTCTTCTTTTTTGCATTCTCTACTCACAATTCATAATATTGAAGAAACTGATCAAAATCGTGTTGTAGAAGAAGTCGTTAAAATATTGAAGAAATTGAGTGTAAGAACTAAATGGACGAATATATAACAATGATAAACTACTATGATAGTAATGAAATGAAACAATGATAGAACACAAGCTAAAATGCAAATAGATTATGAAACTTATCGGTTTAAACAAGTTGTGCCGTGGTATAATAGAGCCACTGCCTTGAAAGCTTTATCGACTCGACCTCAGTGGTAATCGCAAGCGTTGGAAGCTCCCCAAGGTTAACACAACAATCGCCAAACACGTCCACTCGTGGTCAGCGATTTTGGAACTACACGATTCTTCACCCAAGAATATAATTGAAAGAAACCGAAAAGAAGGCTGTTCGAAACAATTACAGTATAGTTTCGTTTCTGTTTGGAAATGCAGCAGAGGAAAAACAAGGCTTGATGCGCTGACTATGATGATTATTTAGTGGACTATCTAGTTTGTTTAGAGATGCTTCTGACTAGTTCATATCTCAAGAAGAAAGTGTTTTCACCATTTATTTGTGTGTCAATATGCAGTTGCTCACCTCCTTATATAGCACATGATAACAACTAACATAGCTGTTGAAAGCTATTACTTAGGAAGTGGAAATAGCCGTGGAGAAAGAAAAGCAACAACTTTGACATAGTCAACCAACGTTCCTCAGTATTTGTTGGGGTCAATGATAATTTGATTTTTAAAGCCTTTTATGCCAACAATCCCCCACAAAAGGCGAAGAAAGACAAAGAAAAGAAAATCCTGGGTAAAGAAAGGTTTAGATACTTAAGTGTCAATATCTTTCGATTTGAATTGACACGTAGTGAAGTGAGGCAACAACTTTCTTTCAATAAGTGAATTACTCTTGAACTTATTGAATATCAGCGAAGACCCCCACAACACATATCATACCTTCAAAATCATGCAAGTTCCCGCGATACAAAATAAATGCATATAAAGGCCATGCGTACACCTCAGGTCTAATGAGCGCTCTAGGAAGACTTGCCCAAGTCTTTCATAGATGGCGGCCCCACCATCACACTCACGTAGGTAACTCATATAGTGCATCTCAGTAGCACTATCTCGAGTCATTAAGAACATATAGTCCACCCTATCATCAAGATCAATATCCATCAAGTGTGTCACCACCAAATAACTGGCTATGGAATGTCGTAGACAGTGTCCATCAAGTGCACCACACCACCAAATAACTGGCTATGAATATCAACATAATCAGCATCCATCAAGTGCGTCTCATAGCACCACCAAATAATTGGCTATGGATAATAAAACACTACAACACGCCATAGGAATGAGAAAGTAGTATATCAAGAATCATATGGCTTAGTTTGACCACTAAGGGGTATCCACCACACTATCCTGACTCAAGGGCTTTAGTCCCATCCCCCTCGACGTATCAAGGACCAATTTCCTTGTTAATCCCTTAGTAAAAGGGTCTGCAAGATTTCTCTCGGACTTCACATAGTCCAGAGAAATAACTCCGTTTTTCAGGAGTTGTCTAACGACACCATGCCTAATCCGGATGTGTCGTTTCCTTCCATTATAAACATTATTCTTAGCCACTCCAATGGCTGCCTGAGAATCACAGTGAAGAGAAACTGGTGTTTGTTGTTTCCCCCACAATGGCACATCTGCCAATAGGTTCCTTAACCAATCTGCCTCTTGTCCGGCTAACTCAAGAGCAATAAATTCAGATTCCATGGTGGAGCGCGCTATGCAAGTTTGTTTAGCAGATTTCCACGAAATAGCGCCACCACCCATTGTAAACACAAACCCGCTAGTCGAACTGATTTCATCATTACCTGAAACCCAGTTTGCATCACAATATCCTTCTAGGACAGCAGGAAATTTACCAAAGTGCAAACTCACATTAATAGTTCCTTTCAAATACTTTAGTAAACGATGAAGGGCATCCCAATGACTACCACTAGGATTATGAGTATATCGACTCAGTCTGCTCACTGCGTAAGCAATGTCAGGTCGAGTACAATTCATAAGGAACATCACACTACCAATAATTTTGGCATATTCAACTTGAGAAACACTTTCACCCAAATTCTTGGTCAAGTGTACACTAGGATCATATGGAGTCCTAGTAGGAACAACATCAAATGAATTGAATTTCTTCAACACTTTCTCAACATAATGAGACTGAGTTAAGGAGATACCTTCAGAGGTTCTTATTACTTTAACCCCTAGGATTACATCCGCTTCTCCTAAGTCTTTCATTTCAAATTTTGATGATAAAAGCTCTTTTGTTTGGTTCACAACATCAAGAGTATTTCCAAGAATTAGCATATCATCAACATATAAGCAAATAATAACGCAATCTGATCCAACCACCTTAGAATACACACATGAATCTGAATTGTTGACAATATAGCCATTACTCACTAAGGTGTTGTTGAATTTCTCATACCACTGCTTAGGTGCTTGTTTCAAACCATATAGAGACTTCTTCAATTTACACACCTTGTTCTCTTGTCCCTGAACTATAAAGCCCTCAGGTTGAGACATGTATATTTCCTCCTCCAAGTCACCATTTAGAAATGCAGTCTTAACATCCATCTGGTGTACTACTAGATCATGAATAGCGGCTAACGCAACTAAAGCCCTGATAGTGGCGATCTTAGTTACTGGAGAATAAGTATCAAAGTAATCGATATCTTTCTTTTGTGTAAAACCTCTGATCACAAGTCTCGCCTTGAATCTTTCAATTGTACCATCAGGTCTAAGCTTCTTCTTAAAGATCCATTTACTACTGATGGGTTTACAACCTTTCGGTAAATCAACTAGATCCCAAGTTTGATTCGATATAATCGAGTCTAGTTCACTCTTAATTGCTTCCATCCAAAAATTAGCATCAATCGATTTCATTGCTTCATTATAAGTTTTTGGATCCTCTTCTATGAGGTAAGCCGAAACAAGTTCATCACTAATAAGGTCGTAAGGTTGAATTTCTGCTAGATAGTTCACAATAAAGTCATCTACAAAGGTTTTCTCAATTCTAGCTCTCTTACTCTTTCGAAGTTCCACGGTTTCATTTGTAGAAGTAGAGCAACGATCAAGTCGATGCATGTGGACTGGTTCAACGGGTACATTAGGTGCAACCTCGTTCATAGGAAAAATATGCTCAAAGAATTCAGCGTCTCTGGCCTCAGATATCGTTCGATCAGATAGAGACATAAATCTATATGCTGCACTATTTTGAGCATAACCAATAAAGACACAATCATATGTCTTAGGTCCAATATTTGTCCTTTTAGGATCAGATAAGCCTACTTTAGCCAAGCACCCCCACACTCTCAGAAACCTCAGGTTAGGAGGATAACCTTTCCACGTCTCATAGGGAGTCTTGTCTAATTTCTTGTGAGGTACTCTGTTAAGAATATGGCAGGCAGAGAGGACAGCTTCCCCCCACATTTCATCCGGAAGACCTGAACTTAATAACATAGCATTCATCATATTCTTCAAAGTTCGGTTCTTTCGTTCTGCTATCCCATTCTGTTGTGGTAAGTAGGGAGCACTCGTTTCATGAACAATGCCATTCTTTTCGCAAAACTCTACTAAAGAGTCAGACCCATACTCTCCTCCTCAATCAGACCTAATCCTCTTGATTTTTCTATCGAGTTGATTTTCAACCTCATTCTTAAACTTGATAAACATCTCTTCTGCTTCATTCTTACTCTTGAGCAAGTAGACCCTTGTAAACCTCGAGCAATCATCAATAAAGGTAACATAATAATGTTTACCTCCTTTACTCCTAGTGTTCTTAAAATCAGCTAGGTCAGTATGAATCAAGTCAAGTAGATTAGACTGTCTCGTGGTTACTGGTTTGCTCGGTTTCTTTGTAAATTTGGCCTCTACACATACAGGGCATTTCGAGAGCGGTATTAGACAGAGCAGGAATAATGGACAAATTTCTAAGTCTCTTGATTGAAGCGATATTAACATGTCCAAGTCTACCATGCCAAACATCCAATGATTCAACAATATAAGCAGAAGTAGAACCATTCTTATTAATGAAAGAGTCAACATTCAAAAGGAAAAGACCTCCACTGAGGTATCCCTTTCCTACAAAGTCTCCACTACGAGTAAGTACAACTTTGTCAGACTCAAAGACAAGCTTCAGACCAGCTTTGTTCAAAAGTGCACCAGAAACTAAGTTACGACGCAACGTAGGAACAAATAAGACATTACTAAGAGCAAGAGTCTTCCCAGAGGTGAGCTTGAGGGACACCTTCCCTTTTCCCTTAATACCAGCGGTGGTGGAATTCCCCATGTAGACACAATCGCCGTCCATTACCTCTTCAAAGTCTTGGAACATTTTCTTGTTAGCACAAAGGTGTCTGGAAGCGCCTGTGTCGAGCACCCAATCATTAGCATTGACAACTAAGTTTGCTTCAACCACCACAGCAGCAATAACTTCATCTGATTCAACAAGGTGGGCTTGAGGAGCCTTCTGACCAGCTTGCTTTTGAGGTCGAGAGTTGCATTGGTAGGCCTTATGTCCTGGTTTACCGCACACATAGCACGTGATCCCTGGATGTTTCTGTATCTTGACCTCTGATTTGTTGAACTTGTTCAGGTTCGGTTTCTTGTTCTTTGATTGCCAGTGTGATGGTTTAGCCTTTCCCTTGAACCTGTTAACGTTTGAAGAAGGACCACCTGTTTCAACCAAATTAGCATTAGTAGAAGACCGTGGGGTCACTTTCTCAACTTGGTCCTTCTGACGATTTGCTTCCTCAGTTTTCATGTGGCTGATCAATTCTTGAAGAGGCATGTCCCTTTTCTTATGTTTGAGCTGATTCCTGTATTCACTCCAAGATGGTGGGAATTTCTCCAATAGGACATTAGCAAGGAACAGTTCATCCAATTTCATTCCTTCGTTTGTAACATCAGCGCACAAATTCTCAAAGACATGAACCTGGTCCATGATGGGTTTTCCATCAACCATCTTAAATTCCAACCACTTTCCAACAACATATTTCTTTTTTCCAGCGTCATCAGCACCATATTTCTTTTCCAAAGCTTCCCAGATAACCTTAGCAGATTTGTGCACAGTGAAAAGGTCGAACAAGATGTCGACCATATGATTGAGAATATGGAACCTCGCAGATTTGTTGTCCTTGTCATATTTATTAATGTCACTTTCATTCTTCTGAACCAAGGCGGGAAGAGCAGGAGTAGCTTCGGAAGAACCCGCACTCAGAGGTACGGGACGGTCCTTAAACAGTACATAATCAATATCTATCTGTTCTAAAAACATCAAAACTTTCTGCGACCACCTCTTATAATTATTTCCATCTAAAGGCTCTAACTTAGATAGGTCGGGTCTAGAACTATTACTACCACAAGTCATTGTTATTACCACCGATAAGTTTCATAATCTATTTGCATTTTAGCTTGTGTTCTAACATTGTTTCATTTCATTACTATCATAGTAGTTTATCATTGTTATATATTCGTCCATTTAGTTCTTACAATTTGAAAGCTTTATCGACTCGACCTCAGTGGTAATCGCAAGCGTCGGAAGCTCCCCAAGGTTAACACAACAATCGCCAAACACGTCCACTCGTGGTCAGCGATTTTGGAACTACACGATTCTTCACCCAAGAATATAATTGAAAGAAACCGAAAAGAAGGTTGTTCGAAACAATTATAGTATAGTTTCGTTTCTGTTTGGAAATGCAGCAGAGGAAAAACAAGGCTTGATGCGCTGACTATGATGATTATTTAGTGGACTATCTAGTTTGTTTAGAGATGCTTCTGACTAGTTCATATCTCAAGAAGAAAGTGTTTTCACCATTTATTTGTGTGTCAATATGCAGCTGCTCACCTCCTTATATAGCACATGATAACAACTAACATAGCTGTTGAAAGCTATTACTTAGGAAGTGGAAATAGCCGTGGAGAAAGAAAAGCAACAACTTTGACATAGTCAACCAACGTTCCTCAGTATTTGTTGGGGTCAATGATAATTTGATTTTTAAAGCCTTTTATGCCAACATTGAGCACCAACACCACATCAAGCAACCCCACAAATAAAACCCAGAAAATCAAGCTTGAATTTTTAGTTTCAATTTACCTTCATTATCACCACACATCTGTGTAACCCACGAATAATTGAAACAACGGTTGAATTTTTAACTTCATTATTACCAAATGGTTGAAGAGGTGTTGGGTTAAATGGCTGAGGTTGAGTTAATTTTGAATTAGGTTGAGTTAGTTTAAGTATAGTTTGACTATTTTGCCTTCCATTTAAATTTTAAGATCTAAAAAATTTAGAAAAATGTGAAAAACAAAAGTTCATGTACCGTTTTTATGCTTTAGGTGTTTATTTGTTACAAAAGGTTCACCAGGTGCTTATTTGAGATACTTTTAATAATTTAGGTGTCTAGATAAAATTAAGCCAAATTATTTTTACATTGGTGAAGAGTATTATAAGACTAAAATCATTGTACAATGGAAGGTCTATATATGCATTGGCAATGATTCAACAAAGTTATTGTCCTAAAACTTTGTTTAAATTAGTAAATTTTGTTCAATGTGATGAGTCTTCAAATTCAACTATTGGTCCCGAAGCTCTTTGCGGGCCCGGTACTGGAGAGTCAACGTCCTGTTCTATGCTAGGTGAGATGTGAACTAGCCTCGTCGAGATAGTCCTCTTCGGGTAACCACCGATGTTCCGTCCCGATCCCCTCGAAGCCAGATCTCTTCACAAGCAATATCAACGACCTGAAAGTGTGGTCGGGGTTCGACCACAGATGCTTAAGTCTGTACGGGATCTTAAGGGAGAGTCAAGAATCAGGTCTATCTAGTATTTAACATTAGGATTAGGATTACCTCAAATGGTTGATGGTAATGTACTATTTATAGAGTACTGGAGAGAGATAGTGTGTACCTTCAGCCCTTAGGATGGTGACACTTGTCCTGATCTCATCTGCGGAGTACATCAGGTAAGAGACTATGAGGCCTTTTCATTGGGCCAGCCCGTGTGGGCTAGCTGGAAGGAATCTGGTTGTACTGGGTTGGTACTATTATGAATCTTATAAATAGTGGACCTCATCATTGCCCCCATTTATCTCTGAGGTGTTTGAGCGAGTCTGGTTGTCCTCGCATGTTTCATGAGCAAGCCTCATCAGATAAATTCCGGACTCACGAACCAGTTCCTTACTCACATTTGGGACATCAGGAACTACTCCACGTGTCAAGCGTTTGGACGGTGGACACTTGGTGACGTGTTCCCGTAGCTTCCTATAAAAGGTACTTCAAAAGCCTTTATTTGTACTTTTTCTCACTTATTCATCTACTCATTCTCTCTCAACTTCTTCCTTTCTCGGCTTCTCTGGATTTCTGGGTACTTTCAGGCGAAACAACCACCGCTTTTTCTCGGACCCTCTCTTCAAGGTATTTCTTCCTTCTTCTCAAATACTTTTTCTCGTTTCGGATTTCTGAGAGACTATGAGCTATCCTTGTTTTTGAGTGTTTTTATCCCAATTTCGGATGTTCTGACATTCAAGGATTCTTCTGGGTGAATGTATATCTTTAATGTGTTTGGATGGATGGTTATGCTTTCCCTTATGTCTCTGCGAATCTGAGTTTCTAGACCTTATGTGTATAATGGTACATTTGCTAGGTGTTTGAATTAATGATAATGGGGTCTCCTCTGCTTTCTGTGTTTTATGGGATTTTAATGCCCTTTTTTGGGAATAGATTGTTTGGTATACTTAGGGATTTCAAGATTGTTTCCTGGTTGCCTCTTCTTGCTAATGTCATAGATTCTGAGTGTTCGAATTGATGATGATGTTCTTCCCAATCTTGATGAAATCCTTGTTTAATCGAAATGCTTCCTTGTCTTAGTTGTTTTAGCTGTTTGCAACCTTTCAGTTTCCTGTTCAATGATTCTGGGGATACTGAACCGTCCCATCCGTTCATTTCTCTGACCTTTGGTTTTCCCGCTCTTTTTGTGACTTTACGATTACTGTGCAGGCATTGATATGGAGGAAGAAAGCCAAAACGCGTACCAATCTAATGACGAACTTGTTCTTCAGACCGGCCTGGATAATGTGACTCTTACTCCGCTGACGACCTTAGTGGAGGAAACCCAACGGGTAAGTATTCCTCTCGAGGTCCTTCAGCATTATCGATGGTTGACCTCGTACGGAGTATCGACTACAATACTTCCGGAGTCCAACCTTGATCCCATTCATATTATCCCTTCGCATGACCCTTTATCTCATATCTCCACTGATCATTTACCCCTGCGAGCTGAACCCCAGGATTCCGATGAGGACCCCGAATTTGCCGCCCTTTTGAACGAGGGTCCTCCTCCTTCCTGTATTTTTCCTACTACTCAAGATGCCATTCCTGTCTCTTCTGCCTCTGAGGATGCTGATGTGATGCAGGTGCACACCACCACCCAAGGGGGCCGGAGCTTCTTCCACCGGGAGACGCAAACGTAAGGTTCCTCATGACTCCGATGATGAGGCGGAAGAGGTCATGGAGGAACAACCACTTTCCAAGAAGAGTAAAGAAGATTCGGACTCTTCCCCCGCCCCGCAAGGTAAAGTTCCCAAATACCTTCAACGACCTTGGTCTAATTTAAGTACCAGAGATCTTAGGAGATTTCGAACATATTTTGCTATCCCGGGGCAGGTTCTCATGAGACTTCCTTCCTCCGACGAAGATCTGACCAGTTATCACGAGGGGTGGACACCCATGTATATAGAAGCCTTTAACTTTGGGATGCGTCCCCCCTTTTCTTACTTCTTAAATGACCTTTTTTCCACCATTCCGGCCGCTCCTTGTCAATTACATCCCTATGCCTGTGCTACTTTAACTATTTTCCAAGTCGCATGCTCCATAGTAGGTATTCCTCCCACACTCCCTTTGTTCTGCACTATGTATAAGATGTCTCGTGCCCCCACCGGGGTGATATACTTCTCTCCTAAACCCACTATGAACTTTCTTGCCACCCCTCGACCTGAACGTCTAGCCGATAACTGGTGGCACGACAAGTGGTGGCTAGTAAAAGGGGGTGTGGGACCTGGTGTTCCCGTTACACGAATCGATAAATTCAGCCAGAAGGGTTTGCGTAAGGTCAAGAAAGTTGGTGTTGAGGTCGACCAAGTGGCCCGACTTCGAACAGCCATTTTCTGATCCTTATCCTTGGCCCCTTTATTGTGATGAGGGCTTTCTCATCCTCGCTAACTTGGCAAATAGGAAGTTCGAGCCCGTCCCCGGGGTAGACACGTCTTGGGGTATGTCCTTTCCCTTTTCGTCCCCCTCTCATTGGGCTTTTATCTGTGATATCACTAACGTCCCTTATCTTATTCATATGTACAGCCGGTGTTGGTGGCGGCCGCCAAATCTTTCGACCCAACCAACGTTGACTTTGTCGCTATGTTAGGGGCAAGACGTCCTTTGCTGGCCAAGGCCGTGGTGGCCGTGAAGGAGACCCTGGAACCTAGGCAACCCCCGATTTCTGCTGGAGCCACCGTTCCTCCTCTTGCCATCCCTTCGGGTAACGCGGTTACCGTGGCCGTAGAGGGCTCCGGACCGCGTGAAGAGGTTGCTACTGATCTGCCTTCTCCCACTCCGCCTGAACAATCCCGGACTCTAGAATTGGCGAAGAGGGGATCCTCACCAGTTCGTCTTTCTCCTTCTTCCAAAGGCAAGGGGAAGGTGGTTCCATCCAACCGTTCCCAAGTTTCCGGTGCCCCCAACGTAAAGGATCGAACCATGAGTTCTAGGGTGAACTATTGTGAAACCCCTTACACCCTTCCTGGTGGTGTGGTGGTGGATCCCAATTTTGCGTGGTCACATATCAACGATGCCTTCCACGCACTCAAGCCTTACATGGTGAAGCCTCTGGGGACGCCCTTGGATGAAGCAATGGATGTTCAACTTGAGGTCGCCAAGATGATGAAACATCACCTCGAGGTAATGTACTTGACTTTATACTCTTGTTGGATAGGGCTTCTTTTGGGTTCCTAACCTTTCTTGGTCCGCAGGCCATGAACGCGGGTTATGCCATTGCCCATCATTATGCCAACGGACTGAAAGATTTCCCTAAGCTTCAAAATAAGGTGGCCCGGATGGAGGAGAGGCTTTCTGAGGGTGATACCAAGGTGACCTCCTTAACAGCTGAGCAGATTGATTTGAAGAGGAAGACGGTCTCTCTTACTTTTGATCTTAAAGCGGTTTCCACCGAGAGGGACACCCTGAAGAGAGAGTTGGCCCTGGTAAAAGCAGCCTCCGAGGAAGCCACTCAGCAAAGCACTCTGGCTAAGGAACAACTGAAGCAAGCTGAGGCTCGTGCTGCTGCTGCGGAGAAGAAGGCCACCAAGGCGATGGCATCTGTGAAGCCTGCTGTGGACAAGACCATGCAAGATTTCATCAACAGCGAGGCCCTAGATGACTATCTCGGTGTGCAGGTGGTGCGCATCATGGGGGAGTTCGTAGACTCTTGTGCTACAGCCCTTCCCGACCTTCCTTCCCTTCTCGATGCTTATCAGGCTAACAACTTCAAGCCCTCCTGGACGAAGAAATATTAAATCTTCTATTTATCATCATGTGACTCCCTGAACCTGTTATGTAATCTTTGAACATCTTCTTCTTTAATGTTATTTAGTATTTCTTATCCATTGACTTTCTTTTACTATCTCCCGTGGTTGCCCCCTGTACAATTGTATAAGTCTTCAAAGTTGAAGTCTTGTGTTGTTGTACATAACAAATAAGGGATGTCCGGCAAAGTGTCCATCTCGGCCGATAGTCCGTTTTAGCGGCCTGAGAAGGTTGCCTTTTATAAAATATTTTAGGATATTATGTGCTTCTCTAGCGACCTGAAGAGGTCGCGTCTAGGAGAAGGCATATATACGATGTGCTTCTCTAGCGACCTAAAAGAGGTCGCATCTTGAAGAAGGATTGTATATTATGTGGTTCTCTATCGACCTGAATAGGTCGCATCTTGGAGAAGGCTTATGTATTATGTGCTTCTCTAGCGACCTCAGGAGGTCATGTCTTGGAGAAGGGTTGACGTGTTATGTGCTTCTCTAGCAACCTGACGAGGTCGCAACTTGGAGAAGGCTTAAGTATTTTGTGCTTCTCTAGCGACCTGACGAGGTCGTGTCTTGGAGAAGGCTTTATGTTATGTGCTTCTCTAGTAACCTTGACGAGGTTGAATCTTGGAGAAGGCTTTATGTATTCTGTGCTTCTCTAGCGACCTGAGGAGGTCGCATCTTGGAGAAGGCTTTATGTTATGTTGCCTGCTGCGTGCCCTCTTTATAAATAGCACTTGCATATATTTCTGCGAATCATAATGGAAAGGTGTTTTATTAGCACCAAATAAAAAAATCATTGTTTGAAACGACTGAATCTAGAACAATTGTCCTCTAGGGATTTAAAGGTAATATTTTGCCAATTTTGTGACGTGCCAAGTCCTTGGAACTGCTCTCCTGTCATGTAGTTGAGTTTATATGTTCTCGGACCCACGATCTCCTGAACTTTATAAGGGCCCTCCCATTTTGGGCTCAGCTTGGTGACCTCAGTCGGATGACTAGCAGAATACAACCTTAAGACCAAATCTCCCACTTTGAACTGGCGGCCCTGCACCCTTCTATTGTATGTCTTGGCCATGAAACGCTTATAGCGTGCTGTTTTTAGCGTGGCCCTATCTCATAGTTTGTCGATAAAGTTGAGATTTGCCCTTAGTGCTTCTTCATTCAAAGTTTCATCAAAGCCGCTTTGTCGCCATGTTGGTAGACCCACTTCTACTGGTAAGACTGCTTCCGTTCCATATACGAGGTTAAATGGAGTTTCCCCCGTGACTCGTGAGACCGTGGTTCTCATGGACCATAACACGGTATTGAGCTCGTTTACCCAAGTTCCCTGAGATGCTTGGCTCTGAACGAGGTTACGTTTGATTCCATTAAAAACCACTATGTTCATCACTTCTACCTGACTATTGGCCTGTGGATAATACACCGGTGCGTACCGGTGCGCAATCCCCTACTTGTCGCTGAACTCCTTGAGCGGCTTCCCTTCAAACTGTGGTCCATTATCTGACATCAAAATTTTTGGGACTCCATATCGAGTCAGTATATTTCGCCACAGGAATTTGACGACATCTGCACTCTTTGTTTGCTTGAGGGGTGCCGCTTCAACCCATTTTGTGAAGTAGTCCACTGCTACTATAGCGTACTCTACTCCTCCTGGGCTTTCGGTAGTTTTCCAACGAGGTCAATACCCCACATCGCAAACGGTAAGGGATTGAGAACGGGAGTCATTTCTGTGGCCGGCGTCTGTTGCACTTGTCGTAAACGCTGGCAAGCGTCACACTTTTTGACGAAGTCAACCGCGTCCTGATGCGTTGTTGGCCAGAAGTATCCCGCCCTGGTGACTTTTATGGACAAAGCTTTGGCCCCGATGTGACTTCCACACCACCCGTTATGGACCTCTTCTAGTACGAGGTTTGCCATAGTCGGTGTCACACAAAGCAACAATGGTCCGTCCCATGACTTTTTATACAACTCTCCATCCATCATACAAAATCTGTAACTTCGTTTGATTATTTTCGTGGCCTCGGTCTTATCCCCCGGAGTGATACCGTTCTGTAGATATTGAGCGATGGGAGTTCGCCAGTCCGGGGATTCATCTAAAACAACATGTACGACCTGTATCTCAAATGCTGGTATGTCACGGACCTCCACGTATACGTCCTTGGGAAAATTTTCATAATAGGTTGTAGCCAGCCTAGATAGGTAGTCAGCCTCGCTATTTTCTTCTCGTAGAACATGTTGAAAGCAAATGTGATCAAATGAATGGGCGAGCTGCATGGCTTTTGCACGATATCGCGCCATGTTATCATTCTTAACGGCGCACTCTCCTTGCAACTGATCCATTATCAGCTTTGAATCTCCTTGGACGAGCAGCCGTTTAATGCCCATGCTTCTTACCAGTTCCACGCCCGCAATGCATATCCCATGGTCATTCCATCAGGTCCCCTAATAGAAATGCCAACCCCCGATCCATCCATGTTACATGCACCATCGACGTTCATAGTCCATTCTGGGTGAATACTATTCTCGCTGACCGAGTGGTCGACCTCCTCTGAAAACGTGCACTCCGTAACAAAATCTGCCAACGTTTGTGCCTTGATGCTCGTGCGAGGTACATATGTTATTGTTGGAATTATGAGATGTTTGACACGTCATAATTAGTGCCCATTGAACAATTTGATTGTTCGAAGTGATTACTTATTTAAGGTTAAGTTCATACGTATATTATTTGCTTGACAATAATATACGAGCTGGGAATGAATTCGAAATACATTAGGGGTCTTGATGGTTTTACTAGGACCCGCTCATGATTTATATGATAGTAAAATACTTGTCGATATTTTATTAACATATGACTAATGTTATTTCGATCCTAGAAGGTCACACACAAACAATGCGCTTGATTTTCAATACGATTGAAACTTCCGGGTTAAAAGTGTAAACGTCAAAGAATAAAGGGGAGGAAATTCCAAAGTGGAATTTCCACCCCATTAACCGTCCAAAAATGATGCATAAGAATGCATTTGACTTTTTGAATTCAAATGCACTAATGCTAGTCTTGAATGGGAGCTTGAAAAAGGGGGAGGTTACATATGGATGTTAATGTGATTAACACCATATTAAGACCACATTTGATGACAATGTTGATCATCCTTTTTTGTACACTTTGTAAGACAAGAAAAAAAAACAGCAAAAGAAAAAATACTCCCTCCTTCCTCTAGTTTTTGGCCGAAAATATACACACAAACCAAGAGAAGAAATCGTTTTTCTCTTGGTTCATTCTTGACATATACGCTTCAAGCTCTAGTTGCTTCAAGGGAGGAATCAATCACGCATTGGTGTGGACTAACTAGAGAGAGGAACGGACGTTGCTCTTCCGCTACGCACTCGATCACGCTCGAAGAGGTATACTCGAAACTCGTAGTTAAATGTGAATTTAGAACTTTGTATTCGATCGTTTATACGTTTTTGTATAATTTGATATGCAAAACATGTATAAAATCCCAACAGTGGTATCAGAGCCCGGTACATATGTTCTAATTCACTTTAAATGTCTTGAAATTTGATTTCATGAATTATAATATCATATGTGTATGTTTTGATATCATCAATTAAGGTTGTTGTGCATTATGTGTATTGTGCAATTATGTAATTGTTAAGGCCTGTAAATATTTTTCTAAAAATTCTGTAAAAATATGTTTCGAACAGTAGACAAAATTTTGAGACCACTGTAATTTTTCTGGAATTGTTTCGATTTGTTAAGTGCTCGAAATAAATGTTTGAAACAGCCATATGTTCATCCGAACGGATTTGATATACCTTTCGTTTGAACAGTTTTAAGTGCTGTATATATTTTTATAGAATTCTGGAAAAATATTATTCAAACAGTACATTGAATTTCGAGTTTACTGTAATTTTTCTGGAATTGTTTCGATTTGTTAAGTGCTCGAAATAAATGTTTGAAACAGCCATATGTTCATTCGAACGGATTTGATATACCCTTCGTTTGAACAGTTTTAAAGGCTGTATATATTTTTATAAAATTCTGGAAAAATATAAATAAAATATTAGAGTCAATTTCGAGTTTACTGAAATTTTTCTGGAATTTTTTGGATTTCTTAAGTGCTCGAAATTGACATTTGAACAGTCATATGTTCACCCGAACGGATTTGATATACCATTCGGTTGAACAGTGTTTTAACGGCTGTATATATTTTTCTAAAATTCTGAAAAAATATAAATCAAATACTAGAATGATTTTCGAGTCTACTGTAATTTTTCTGGATTTATTTGGATTTATTAAGTGCTCGAAAATGATTTTTGAATAGCCATGTGTTCATCCGAAAAGTTCGGAACACTATTCGGATGAACAGTGTTTTTCGGATGAACAGTGATTCCGATTTCACTGTTCACGAAACACTGTTCACAACTGTTCACATAATTAAAATGGTCCTAAAATTGTTTTGGATTTTGTTTTATTAATTATTGTGAATATTTTGGCTATTCTAGTATTTTGACTTTTGATTGTCAGAAGAAAATTAATTAAATTATTATAACTTGTATGATAATTTGATTAAATTTTAATGTTACAATATTTTAATTAATAGCACTAATATGATTAGTTGTTAATTTTATTTATATTGGTTATAAATAATATTAAATGCTTATTAATTAAAATTAAAGGCCTTAATTAATTATGTAAAACCTATGAGTTATTGATTTGGTTGTTACATTTGATGTACAATTTATTACATATATGTGTTATAATTGTGTGTACCTTATTTGACATCCTTACATGTTTTAATTGACTTAATTCATGTATTATATATATTTTGATATATTGGATGTTTTATTTTCATTGTGAATGAATGTTGGGATAAGTGATATGATCTGGTTTTTGAAATACAGTCTGCGTACTGTCTTTTATATGACGACTTGTGTCAAAAAGAAATATAGCCTGCGTGCTATTTTATGACGACTTGTGTCACTTTTATTTTATTATTTATTACATTGACCTGCGTGTCAATTATTTATCACCACGTGTGATTGTAATCAATAGAAGACGAAGCCACCGAAGGAACTGAAGGAGGACTGAAGACTTAGTTTAGAATTAAGTCTAGTTTTCTTTTCGGTTTTTAGATCATATCACTAATCCCATTTATTTGCGTTATAATTCTTAATTTTCATGCTCATATGATATATATTCTTGCTTGAGTGAATGTATATATGCATGTATGATCATGATTATATATTTATAACTAATCCTACCTTAAGTCAAGTAATTTGCCATACCTGACCCTAAAGTCGGAATAAGACATACGTATGCATGGACCTGCCAGATTGGCAGACATGACATGTCCTATGACTTGATCCCGATGGAATAATCGAATGATTTCCGATTCAGAATCGGGCTTCGATTGTTCATTCTGACTTTCGTCAGTAGGCTCAGGTTACTTGAACAGTGATTCCCATAATCAGATTTGGGCCTGTTGGCAAAAGTTGTCACCAATGCAATCTTGTAAGATTTTTGGTGACACCGAGAATTATGCCCGGCATAAATGGTGATCATTCACCTACTCACATGATTGGTAGTCGAAATGTTGCGTGCTGCCGTTCGATTATTAATTATCTGAGTTCTCGGATACATTGTGTATTTTAGTAGGATTATGAACACATTGTATGAGTTCAAATATTTTGATATTTTGAATTATCACTATGACATGCTTATCTGAGTTATTTATTCGCCTTTTACCGCTGTAGTTATCATGTCTACGAACGATAAAAACTCTAAGTCTCTCCGCTCCGCTTTGGAGAAATGCAAACTTAATGGTGCTAATTTCCATGACTGGGCTCGCAACTTGAGAATTATTCTCAAGTCTGAGAGAACAGATTATGTGCTCACCACCAAACTTCCTGAGGTCGTTCCCACCGATGAGAATGAGTATTATGTCTATGAACATCACATGAATGATGCTACAGATGTCCAGTGCTTAATGTTGGCCAACATGGAATCGAATCTTCAGATTCAATTCGAAGAGGTCAACGCTTACGATATGTACCGCCAGCTGGAAAATTTGTTCCAGCGGGAGGCACGCAATGAGAGATACGATACTGTTTGTGCTCTTGTTGACTGTAAGCTAGGCAATGGACAGCCAGCAAGTCCCCATGTCATCAAGATGATAGGGCTGGTCGAAAGACTGGCCTCATTGGGGGCACCCGTCTCTAAGGAGATGTCTGTGGATATCATTCTTAGGTCGCTGCCTGATTCCTTCAGTGGTTTTGTGTTGAACTTTAACATGCACCAATATGACAAGACGTTGTCTGAACTGCATGGTATGATCAACAATGCTGAACAAAACATTAAGAAGGCAAAAGGCACTTCTTCCTCTGTTCTGACCATTCAGAACAAGAAACAGTTCAAGAGGAAGAAAGGTGCCAAAGGCAAGACTAAGGTTGCCCCCCGTGCAACAGCTCCTACTCAAAAGGCATCCAAGAAGGATGCCAAAAGGGAAGACAAGTGTCATTATTGCGGAATAATTGGCCATTGGAAGAGAAACTGCAAGAAGTACCTGGCAGACAAGAAGAGTGGTTTGACCACTACTACTCCGCCAACAGGTATTCATGTTATAACTGATTTACCTTCTGATTCTAATTCTTGGGTGTTAGACACTGGATGTGGTACTCATATTTGTCGAAATATGCAGCACCTGCAGAATAGAAGGAAGCTCACAAGGGATGAAGTGGACCTACGAGTAGGCAATGGTGCAAAAGTTGTAGCTCTTGCTGTAGGAACACTGTCTTTAAATTTACCATCTGGATATTGTATTGTTTTGAATAATGTATTCTATGTTCCTACTTTATGTAGGAACATTATATCAATTTCCTTATTAAATTTGGATGGTTTTTCCGTTACTATTGATAAAAGTGGTTGTTTTATCTCTAAAAATGGAAATGTTTATTGTACTGCATCCCTGCAGAGTGGTCTCTATATCTTGGAAACAAGTGTAGAAACTTATAACATCAGTATGAAAAGGAACAAGCCCAATGACTTGAACCCGACATACTTATGGCATTGCAGACTCGGTCATATAAGTGACAAACGCATTAAAGAGCTCCATGACAATGGAATTCTTACGTCATCTGGTTTTGAATCTTATGACAAATGCGAGTCATGTCTTTTAGGAAAGATGACCAAGTCACCTTTCACTGGTACGAGTGAAAGGGCAAGTGATTTATTGGGAATCATACATACTGATATATGTGGCCCAATGAACACGCCCGCTAGAGGAGGTTTTCCATACTTCATTACCTTCACCGATGACTTCAGCAGATATGGTTACGTATATCTGTTGAAACATAAGAGTGAAGCCTTTGAAAAGTTCAAAGAATTTCAGAAAGAAGTAGAAAACCAACTCGGCAGGACAATCAAGATTCTTCGCTCCGACAGGGGAGGAGAATACTTGAGCCATGACTTCTTGCAACACCTAAGAGAATGTGGTATTGTATCACAACTCACACCTGCTGGTACACCACAACACAATGGTGTCTCCGAAAGGAGAAATCGAACCTTATTAGATATGGTTCGATCAATGATGAGCACATCAGAACTCCCAACTAGTTTTTGGGGTTATGCATTGGAAACTGCCGCTTCCACACTAAACAAATGTCCAACCAAATCAGCACCTAAGACCCCACATGAGATGTGGTTTGGGACTCTTCCCAAACTAGGGTACTTGAGGATTTGGGGATCCGAGGCCTATGTTAAGAAAGTTAACAAAGATAAGCTTGGACCTAAATCCGACAAGTGTTACTTCATTGGTTATCCTAAGGAAACCAAGGGATATTACTTTTATCTCAAACCCGAAAATAAGATTTTCGTGGCTCGTAATGGAACTTTCCTTGAGAAAGAATACATTACAAAGAGATATAAGAGTAATGAGACTCTTGAAATTGTTCAAGAGGGTGATGTAGCAGGTACTAGTACCTTAGCTGAATCACCTCAGGAGGTGGACCCTTCTTATGAAGAAGAGGTTCAACTCGATCCACGGGAAACCGTAGACGAGCCTGCTGATACTCAAAACATCCCTCGGAGATCCGAAAGGTCCCGTCAGGAACCCGATAGATGGTATGGGGAATTTTTCCTGATTGAAAGCGGGGAACCCTCAACTTATGAGGAAGCCATGAAACAACCTGATGCTGATGAATGGCTCCTAGCCATGCAATCCGAGATGGAATCAATGTACCATAATAAAGTATGGACATTGATTGATTTGCCGAGGGGTGATAGACCCATCGAATGCAAATGGGTATTTAAACGAAAGCTTGATAAAGATGGAAATGTCCATGTTTATAAGGCTCGACTTGTGGCTAAAGGTTTCAAACAGATTCATGGTATCGACTATGATGAAACTTTTTCTCCAGTCGTTAAGTTTAAATCCATTCGGATTATCTTAGCCATTGCCGCATACTACGATTATGAAATTTGGCAAATGGATGTGAAGACAGCTTTCCTTAACGGGAAACTAGAAGAGGATGTGTACATGACACAACCTCCTGGATTCACAAGCTCGAAAGAGCCTAAGAAAGTATGCAAACTTCAAAGATCTATTTATGGTCTGAAGCAAGCATCTAGGAGTTGGAATCTTCGCTTCAATGAATCAATCAAAGAGTTTGGATTCATTCGATGTGAAGAAGATTCTTGTGTATACAAGAAGGTTAGTGGGAGCAACATTGCATTTGTCGTGCTATATGTAGACGACATTCTTCTCATAGGAAACGACATACCCATGCTTGAATCAGTCAAGGCATGGTTGTGCAAATGTTTCTCTATGAAAGACCTAGGAGAGGCTCAGTACATTCTTGGAATTAAGATCCATAGGGAACGATCTAAGAGACTCATTGGACTGAGTCAAAACACTTATATTGATAAGGTATTACTTAGATTCCACATGGAAAATTCCAAGAAAGGTAATCTCCCTATGAGACATGGCATTTCTATTAGTCGTGCTGACAGTCCCACAGACAGCATCGAAATAGAGAAGATGAACAAGATCCCTTATGCCTCAGCCATAGGATCTATCATGTATGCCATGCTTTGTACACGACCTGACGTTTCTTACGCTTTGAGTGTAACAAGTCGTTATCAATCGTGTCCAGGACAAGAGCACTGGAAGGCCGTAAAGGCCGTTCTTAAGTATTTGAGAAATACTAAAGACATGTGTCTTGTCTATGGGGGAGATAAAGAGTTACAGGTTGTAGGCTACACCGATGCGAGCTTTCAAACCGACAAAGATGATTCTAGATCTCAGTCTGGTTATGTGTTTTGCATCAATGGTGGCGCAGTGTCTTGGTGCAGTAGCAAGCAAGGCACTGTGGCTGATTCTACGACAGAGGCAGAATATGTTGCAGCATCTGAAGCTGCAAAGGAAGCATGCTGGATCAAGAAGTTTGTGAGTGAGCTTGGTGTTGTACCTAGCATTGACGAGCCAGTAGTGTTATACTGTGATAACACTGGTGCAATTGCTCAAGCCAAGGAACCAAGATCACATCACCGCTCCAAGCATGTGCTCAGAAAGTATCACATCATTCGTGACATCACGGAACGAGGCGATGTGAGTGTATGCAAGATACATACAGACGATAACCTGGCCGACCCATTGACCAAACCTTTGCCTCAGAGCAAACATGACAAGCACGTATCTGGTGCAGGACTTAGATATATGCTTGAATGGCGTTAGGTTTAGTGGGAGCTGTATTGTCTGTATTTTGTCATAGTTTAGTCCTGATAAGATTATGTTGAATAATTGATTCAAATATATGTATGTTTATTTTCAGTTTTACTGTCTTTCATACATATATCTTTATTTTGATTCCATTGTTATCCATGGCTTCTAGAGAGGTCTTTGGGGTTGAGGATCCCAAATGAGAAACCCTCTACTAAGCCTAGAAGCAAGGGGATAACTTATCTCTGATCAAATGTTCACTGATTGGAATCGAACATTGTAATGATCAGCATGCACATGATTGTCTTGGTCACGTTTCTTAGACAAGAAAGGGAGTAAGTGTACTCTAGTCATGTACATGGGTATATATCTTGGAACTAGTCCAAGCTATGATACTGGATTCGACCGCCATGAGAACTTAGAAGATGACATATCTGTGTCCTAAGTGTTTCTCATCGAACTTATGTTAAATGGTGATTCTTAGACCTGTATGGCAGGAATGCGTTAGCATGAGACTTGCGTGTCTTGACTATGTAAATCGTCTCCTGTAGAAGGGAGGCTATAAAGGCATATGTTGGGCATACTTGGAACATGTTGGTACATTGGTTGTACATCAGAGGGGATTCGCACAAATCGGTTATGTCGATTGATTCATAAAATCTCGGTAGATTAATGGTGATTAAGATGGCCATCTCCAGTAGCAGTACTGGGTATCACATTAATTCTATGTATCCGAGACAGTACAGGTGCAAGAGTATGGTGACACATATCTTACCATAGCTTGACTGTGAGAATCGCGATGCGAAAGAATCACTTCACAAGTAATCGTCCAAGGGCAAGTGGGAGTGTTGGAATTATGAGATGTTTGACACGTCATAATTAGTGCCCATTGAACAATTTGATTGTTCGAAGTGATTACTTATTTAAGGTTAAGTTCATACGTATATTATTTGCTTGACAATAATATACGAGCTGGGAATGAATTCGAAATACATTAGGGGTCTTGATGGTTTTACTAGGACCCGCTCATGATTTATATGATAGTAAAATACTTGTCGATATTTTATTAACATATGACTAATGTTATTTCGATCCTAGAAGGTCACACACAAACAATGCGCTTGATTTTCAATACGATTGAAACTTCCGGGTTAAAAGTGTAAACGTCAAAGAATAAAGGGGAGGAAATTCCAAAGTGGAATTTCCACCCCATTAACCGTCCAAAAATGATGCATAAGAATGCATTTGACTTTTTGAATTCAAATGCACTAATGCTAGTCTTGAATGGGAGCTTGAAAAAGGGGGAGGTTACATATGGATGTTAATGTGATTAACACCATATTAAGACCACATTTGATGACAATGTTGATCATCCTTTTTTGTACACTTTGTAAGACAAGAAAAAAAAACAGCAAAAGAAAAAATACTCCCTCCTTCCTCTAGTTTTTGGCCGAAAATATACACACAAACCAAGAGAAGAAATCGTTTTTCTCTTGGTTCATTCTTGACATATACGCTTCAAGCTCTAGTTGCTTCAAGGGAGGAATCAATCACGCATTGGTGTGGACTAACTAGAGAGAGGAACGGACGTTGCTCTTCCGCTACGCACTCGATCACGCTCGAAGAGGTATACTCGAAACTCGTAGTTAAATGTGAATTTAGAACTTTGTATTCGATCGTTTATACGTTTTTGTATAATTTGATATGCAAAACATGTATAAAATCCCAACAGTTATATCAAACTCACTCAATTCAATAGCCCACGTAGTCAACCGGCCTGACAGAGCGGGACTAGATATTACCCGCCGGAGTGGTTGATCCGTGACGACCTCGATGTCATGAGATTCAAAGTTCATTTTCAATTTCCGTGCTGCGAGAATGAGGGCGTAGACAAACTTATCAATGATAGGATAATTGAGTTCGGCTCCCCATAGCATATGACTGACATAATAAATTGGTCGTTGGACCTTGGCGTCCTTCTTCACCAACACACCACTTACTTCTTCCTCGGAAACCGCCAAATATAATTGCAATACGTCCCCTGGCACTGGGTGTGTTAACAACTGGGGACTTTCTAAGTAATCTTTCAAATCAAAAAAGGCCCTCTGACATTCCGCGTCCCAACTAAATTTTGGCATCGTTGAGGCTTGCCTTAACTTTTGGAAGAATGGGAGATTTCGTTCTGCGGAGCGCGATATGAACCGGCCTAAAGCTGCCAGGCATCCATTCAACTTCATCAATTCCTTATACGTTTTCGGAGGTTGCATCTCCGTGATTACTTTGATTTTATCTGGATTAGGTTCGATGCCCCGCTTGCTGATCATTTAACCTAGGAACTTACCTGACGTGACGCCAAATGAACACTTGTCCGGGTTTATTTTTAAGTGATATTTGCGTAGTCGATGAAAAGTTTCATGTAAGTTCGCCAAGTGATACTGCGAGAACTTGGACTTAAGTAGCATATCATCAACATATACCTCCATGTTGCGGCATATCTGCTTAGAGAACATAGAATTTACCATTCTCTCGTAAGTGGCTTTTGCGTTTTTTAAGCCAAATGGCATAACCTTCCAGCAATTGATGCCATATTCATTCCATATGAACGCTGTCTTTTCTGCGTCCTCCGGGTCCATACATATTTGATGGTAACCCCTAGATGCGTCCATAAATTGAAACACCTCATGGCCCGCACTACCGTCTACTAATCTTACTAGGCATGGTAAAGGATAAAAATCCTTCGGACACGCGTTGTTCAGACTTGTGAAGTCTGTCCACATCCTCCATGTTGCATTAGGTTTCTTTACTAGAACCACATTAGTGATCCATTGTGGGAACTAGAGTTCCCTAATCGCATTTGCCTTTAACAAGGCCTCGATCTCGTCCTGGATAGCTTTATTCTTTTCATCATTGAAAGATCGCTTTTTCTGTTTCACAGTGTCACGAGTGGATCAACATGCAGACTATGGAGAGCAACATTGGGATCTATCCCGGGCATGTCCTCTGGGCCCCATGCAAAAACATCTTGGAACTAGCGCACTAATTGGATAAGACCCTCTCGACGTGGCGCAGCCAAGTTAGTTCCAATCTTAAACGTCCTCTGTGGCTCCACGAGGTTAAATGGTATAAGGTCCATAACCACGTGGGGAGCTGGACGATCCTTCTCCTCTCTCTCATGAGGCGAGTTGTCCTCCGGCTCTCGAGCCTCCTTGTTGCTAACCTTTGCAACGTCTAGCCTTTGTCGCTTATCCCCCTTCTTAACTGGTGTGACCGAAGTTTAATAACATACCCTCGCCTTCTTCTGGTCCCCTCTCATTTCTCCAACTCCATGCGGAGTATGAAACTTCATTTTTAAATGAACTGGGGACACTATGACCTGCAGGGCCCCCAATGTTGGGCGACCTAAGATGCCATTATAGGCCCTATCCTCAACTTCGACCACCGTAAAACGTGTTAACACTGTTATCGTGTTGGGTGACGTGCCAAACGTAGCATCGAGAGCGACTGCCCCCAATGGCTATACAGAGTGGCCCGTGAACCCTGTAAGGGACGTATTAACGGGCTGCAACATGCTGCGAGGAAGGTTTAATTTATCAAACGTGGTTAACTACATTATGTCAGACGAACTGCCCGTGCCCACGAGCATCCTGCCAACCGTAAGATTTCTTATCACCGGCTCAATAACCAAAGGATCTTCATGACGTATCTCGATTCCACACATTTCTGCATCGGTGAATGTAATTGGCTCTCTGACCTTACTCGGGGCATGATTGAACCAATACACCTCTCGTCGTGCATAATTCCGCCGAGCATTACTTGTATCTCCTCCCCCCGCGAACCCGACACATATAGTATAAATTATTCCTGTGACCGGGGGTGGAGTAGTAAGGCGATCCTTTTTCCTTTGGCCTTTCCCTTCTACCGGGGAAGGATCCCGATCTCGGCGTCAATTATCATACTTTGTATCTGTGAACTCTCTTAAGTAACCTCGCTGAATCAGCTTCTCAATTTCTCGTTCAAGAGTTCGACACTCACTAGTGTCATGGCCGCATTCACTATGATATTCACAGTACTTGCTCTTGTCTCGCCGCCCCGGGGCCCCGGACATGCGCGGTGGCTTCGGAAGAAGGCCCTTGTTCTCGACCTACGCATATACCTCAGCTAAGGATACATTTAACGGCGTGAGCTGGTAATCGGGCCTTGTATATTGCTTTGTAGCTTTAGCTACTGGTTTATTTATAGTGTGGCCCGACGACCACTGACCCGATGTCGCTCCTAGCCTGGATCCCTCATTAACCTTTGAACGTTGTAACCGTTCCCACACCCTAGGCTTTGCTGAGTAATCCTTTTTGAGCACCGTATCCCGTAGGTCTTTGCCTGGTTTGTCCTTGGCCTTAAGTTCCTCTACATCAATGAACTTACGTACCCGAGCCGTGAGCACATCTTTTCCTAACGGTTTCTCCAAGAGTAAATTCTTTTTAAGCTTCCCATATATAAGGCCGCTAAAAAAGGCCATATACGCCACGCGAGAGTCTACTGTTGGTATGGTCAACAGCTTGTCATTATACCTCTTGAAGTAAGCCCGAAGGGTCTCCCCAGGCTTTTGCTGCACCTCTAACAATATTCGTTCGTCCGGTGCTTCATTTATCTCAGAGCCAAACTTAGACAAGAATGCCAAAGCGACCTGGTCATATGTGTCGATAGATCGCTGGGGTAGTTGCATAAACCAGTCTAGAGCCTTACCCGTAAGGCTATTTGCGAAGGCTTTCGCGTACATGTCCGTATCCGGTGTTGTTATCACCATCTGGGTTAAGAACCCCTGTAGGTGCTTCTGAGGATCCCATGTGCCCGCATACTGATTTAGCCGGGGCAAGATATATCCCGGGGGCACCTCCTTAGCTTCCAACCTTGTAGAAAATGGCATTCTTGTCAGGGGCACTAATGGCGACACAATTAACGGCTTCTGTATCGTCTCAAGAATCTGTTTTTGGAACTTTTCTAGTTCCTCTTGCATTTGCTTAGCATAACTTTGCTCCTGAGTTGCAGGCACCACCATCGGTGTTGCGGGCTCCTTGAGCCTCTCAGATTGCCGGAATGACCCCCGAGGAGTTACAGGCACTCCTTTCTGTTGTGCTGCGGACTGCTGGAGTCTCTCCTCAGTGACCTCATAGCCAGGGTCATATTCTCCTTCATACTCCTCGTCTTGATAATAATGACCATCTCGGGATGTATGAGCTGCTTGTTGCGAGGGAAACTGAGCCATATGTTTAGCTAAGCTCTCCTGGACCCGCCTCGCAATTTCTGCTTCAATGTCAGCTGGGAAAATGCGAGGCTGCGATCCCGAACCCGCTACCTCTTTTCCTTTGGGAGAGGTGTTCACAGGAGGAACTATTGCCGGATTCGCTTTGATGATCATTGGTTCCCATGTCTTTTCGTTGTGAACCCACAGACGGCGCCACTGATGAGTCTCCAAATTCAGCTATTGGTCCCGAAGCTCTTTGCGGGCCCGGTACTGCAGAGTCAACTTCCTGTTCTATGTTAGGTGAGATGTGAACTAGCCTCGTCGAGATAGTCCTCTTCGGGTAACCACCAATGTTCCGTCCCGATCCCCTCGACGCCAGATCTCTTCACAAGCAATATCAACGACCTGAAAGTGAGAGTCAAGAATCAGGTCTATCCAGGGGCGGATCTACGGCTTTTAGTGTGGTGGTTCGAAATACATGTTAGTTTTTTTAACGAATTAAAATTTATACTGATATTTGTACTTCATTTTTCAATGTTGAATCATATTAAATTGTTAATTATTTAGAGCAACTCATAGATATATATAATTCGAACAATATGAAAATATATAATGAGCTCTAGTTTGATAAGAAGATCAAAATATAAACTTAACGCTTTATTGTGTTCATAAGATAAAGGATATGTCTAAAAATGTATTTCAACAATAATCGGGTATGATTTATTAAAGATAAAGTCATAATAAAGTCATATTAGTATTATAAAATATTGTCAAATGTTTTCAATAGTGTTTATATTATAAAATAAAATTATTGGTATGTATTATATATTTATAAATAAAATTTGTGGGTGTAATGATTAATGAATAAGCTAATTAGGAGCCATTAATGAGGAGTTCAAAAAAACATGACACAATTTGAACACATAGAACTCTTACAAGAGAAATTTTAAAAAATGATGCTAAGAAGGTTTGAACCTTGGTTGTTCACCATAATTTATTCTTACTTACCAACTCAACTATAGAATATCTTGGTGGTTCAAATGAACCACCTTGAACACATTGGGGTCCGCCCCTGGGTCTATCTAGTATTTAGCATTAGGATTAGGATTACCTCAAATGGTTGATGGTACTGTACTATTTATAGAGTACTGTACCTTCAGCCCTTAGGATGGTGACACTTGTCCTGATCTCATCGGCGGAGTACATCAGGAACGAGACTATGAGGTCTTTTCATTGGGCCAGCCCGTGTGGGCTAGCTGGAAGGAATCTGGTTGTACTGGATTGGTACTATTATGAATCTTATAAATAGTGGACCTCATCATAATGTCAGTCAAAAAGTAATAATAATTGTTTAATATAAATAATTTTGATAAATAATTATATAAATACAAACGTTTTAGCGGTCATATTTTATGAAATAAAAAGATATCTACTTTAGTTACTGGAAACATATACGCACATTATTTTTAGTAAACTTATATTTTTTTATTATTTTATACATAAAGTTGACAACAATTCAATTCAATAAGGTTATACATGTACTAAATTTGATGCCACTATATACATAATTCTAATAATACAAATATATTGTAATTATATATTACAACATAAACATCATCATATAGTTCAAGTAATTATTGTGGAAACTTAAAATTATGGAATATTATTAGTTATATTAGGTTATCTCGGGATAACTATTGTATTTTGGTATAACAATTAGTTGCTGTAGATAATTACTTAGAGTTGTGTTCATTGTAAATACTTAGAGTTGTGTCGATTGTAAACTCTTGTATTATCATTGTTATATATACCACAGCAGGACCTCCTCACAATTGAGAGAGTCCATTTGATTATTACTATTGTTGCTAGTGTGCATGTGTCCGCATACTCACGAACAAATGGGTCGTGTGGAACGACGTCATCGACATATTGTAGATACGGGTCTAACTCTTCTCTCCCATTCTCACCTTGATTTATCGTATTGGCATTATGCTTTCGAAACTTCAGTATTTTTAATTAATAGGTTGCCAACTGCTACAAATCAAGACTTATCTCCCTTTGAATTACTTTATCGTCGTCCTCCTGATTACTCGTTCTTACGTAGTTTTGGTTGTTTGTGCTATCCTTATCTACGTCCTTACAACGCTAACAAATTTTCTTTTCGTTCTACTCCTTCTATTTTCTTGGGTTATAGTCCTTCGCACAATGGGTATCGGTGCATGGATCTTGCGTCTCGGCGCATTTACATTGCTAAGTTTGTAAAATTTTTTGAAGAAAATTTTCCATCTTGCCCCACCCCCCCTGGTACGTCTTCCCCTCCCCCTTCTTCCCCGATTGTTGCTGGTTCGTCTACTGTTCTCGGGTCCCCTGCTGCAGCCCACAAACCTGTCCTGCCCCCCTTGCTGCCCGCGCCACCATCACCTACTGCTCCCTCACCCTCGTCACCTCCCTGCACCACACTGCCCTCCTCCCGCACCCACCAGCCCGCAAATCTGTCACCTTCTCCCGCACCCAACAGCCCTACACCACACTGTCCTTCCCCCGCACCAACAAGCCCCCCCCATCAGCCTTCCCCTGGTCCGACTTCAACCCCTGCTCGTTCACCCGCCCAGCCCCCCTCTAGCCCAGTCCCATGCCCAGTTGTATCCTCTGCCCCGACAGCCCCTCAACCGATTGCCCCATTACTTCCCTCACCAGCCCAGCCTACTGCCCCCCCCCTCAGCCTCCCTCCCTGTTCATCCAATGCGCCTTCGTCCTCACCCTAAGCCCTCCCGTAAAAAGCTCGAATCCCACCCTTATGCTCTCCATACTACGGCCACTGATACAGAACCTACATGCTTCACACAAGCTGACAAGTGTCCTTTGTGGCGTCAAGCGATGTGTGAAGAAATTAATGCCATGGTCCGTACTAATACTTGGACGTTGGTCCCGCCTAATTCCAAGATGAATGTTGTGGGGTGTCGTTGGGTGTTTAGGCTGAAACGAGACTCGAATGGTGCTATCACGCGTCGACGTGCACGGCTAGTAGCTAAAGGTAATCATCAAGTGGAAGGTATTGACTTTACTGATACATTTAGTCCTGTTATCAAAACTGCTACTATTCGTATTGTGTTATCTTTTGCAGTTACTTTTAAATGGCATATTCGTCAAATTGACATTCAGAACGCATTTTTACATGGTAACCTTGATGAGACTGTTTATATGATGCAACCCCCTGGCTTCGTTGACTCGTCTCATCCCCATTTTGTGTGTAAACTCAATAAGTCCTTATATGGTCTAAAACAAGCTCCTCGGGTCTGGTTTCATTGTCTACAGGAGTTTCTTCTCTCTTACGGGTTTCTGCAATCCCAAGCAGATACCTCTTTGTTTGTTTTCTCTCGTGCAGGTGTCCAGCTTGTTATGTTAGTCTATGTTGACGACATCCTTGTCACGGGAAGTCATCCCACTGCTCTTGATGCCTTCATTACAGCTCTCAGCTCTCGTTTTGTCACTCGAGACCTTGGCGACCTCAACTTCTTCCTCGGTATTGAAGCCATCAAGCAGTCCGACGGCAGTCTTCTACTATCCCAGCGCCAGTATATGGTTGATCTTCTGGAAAAGGCGAACATGGCAAATTGCAAACCCACTACCACGCCTATGGCAACCACGGTGCTCACGTCTCCAGCAGCTGCGCCCCTCACAGATGCTTCATTATATCGACAGCTAGTTGGTTCCTTGCAGTATCTTACCTTGACACGCCCCGACATCTCCTTTGCTGTCAATAAGGTCTGTCAACACATGCATGATCCTAATGATGACCATTTTCAGCTGGTCAAACGCATTCTTCGGTACGTTAAGGCTACTCTTCATCTTGGCTTGATCATATCACCCTCTTCGGACTTCTCTATTCAGGCGTTCAGCGATGCTGATTGGGCTGGCTCCTCTACTGATAGACGTTCCACGGGTGGTTATGCTGTGTATCTCGGAACTAATTTAGTGTCATGGCAATCCAAGAAGCAAAAGACAGTAGCTCGGTCCTCTACAGAGTCGGAATATAAGGCACTCGCCGATTGTGTTGCAGAAGTCTGTTGGACTATGGCTATCTTGGGTGAACTCAAGCTATCTCCTTCTAAGCCTCCTACTCTCTGGTGTGATAACCTTGGGGCGACCTATTTAGCTGCCAATCCAGTGTTTCATGCTCGCACAAAACACATTGAGATTGACTATCATTTTGTCCGCGAAAAGGTCGCTCGTCGTGAACTATTCATTCAATTCATCTCCACCAAGGACCAGATTGCCGACTTGCTTACTAAGCCGCTCCCGACTATTCGCTTTTGTTTCTTTCGGGACAAGCTTCGGCTTGCGTCTCGCCCGCCTTCAGCTTGTAAGGGGAGTATTAGTTATATTAGGTTATCTCGGGATAACTATTGTATTTTGGTATAACAATTAGTTGCTGTAGATAATTACTTAGAGTTGTGTTCATTGTAAATACTTAGAGTTGTGTCGATTGTAAACTCTTGTATTATTATTGTTATATATACCACAGCAGGACCTCCTCACAATTGAGAGAGTCCATTTGATTATTACTATTGTTGCTAGTGTGCATTTAGATTCAATAAATATGAACATTATGAAAACATCTTTGACTTTATAAATTAGCAAGACCACGAAAATCTTACGATATTCAAATTTGACCCGTAAGAAGGCATACAAAAAAATTCAGAAAGTAGACCAAAACAAAAAAGTGGTGCTTAAAATTTCAAAGAAATAAACATCGTTATTATTTATTGGTTCCTTAAACTTCGAACAACTATTTCTATTTATGAAAGCGCTAAGTTATGAACAAAGAAATTTGAATATGAATATCCTTCATTTTTAATTTAGAAATCAGTTAAAATTTAAATAACAATTTTTCTTATGTTCCACCTTTGTTATCACGTTTCAAACCATGAGAACGTTCTCAAGCTAAACTATAAATGTACACATGAAAAAATATTTTAAAATATACAATTTATCACATACTCCTACTAACAAATGTTTCATACTCTAATAGGTTTGTAAGTGTAGAAAAAATAATAAAATAAACGAAAAATAAAGTCTACATACAACGCACGTGATAAAATACTAGTACTTACTAACCAACCAAGGTTCATGCCCTTCATCACTAACCTAACACTATTGTAGGAGGTGATACTCGCTAATGAGTACTGCATCTTCAGAATTGTAATTTCACAAAGACTTGCCCTTTGAAACTCTGGAATCCCGTTACAAAGGATTCAGTTCTTACATTGAACCATTCATGTATGTGTGAATATGGGAAGCCCTATCAAATAGATATTTTTTATCAAATTTTCTTACATAAAAATGCATTAAGACTAAGAAAAATTAAAATAACACATTTAGTTTCATTGATTCTCAATTCCACCACATAATAGAACTTGAGGTAGAACTCAAGATTACATGTATATGCTAAAATATCAAATATATAAGTAACAACTTATTATCAAATATTGATGAAAAAATTAATTTTTCCTCCCATAAGAACATTATTCTTGAACTATTTTTTAATATGATAGACTTTGACATCATCAATAACAGGGCCACAAAAATGAGCATAGTCATAAAGTCTGGTATGGTAATATGGACTATAAAATGTAACTCTTGTTCTGGCTGAAAGTGCCTTAAATCTCAGGCTTGAGGTCTTGCTCCAACCCTTTCCTCCTGAGGTGTATGAGACCTTGAGAACATCCCCACCAGCGAACGCCTCGACCGACATCGTCCCGTGGCAAGAATTCCTTGCATCACCCACAGTGAATGTGAGGTTGTAGAAGTGGTTAGGAATGGTTCTAATGATTTGAGAAATGGCTGTTTCTCTGCCTCCAATTAGCTCAATTGCATAGCTTCCAGATGGGACACAGAAATGCTTTGAGTCTATGAATTTTATTGGTTTGGCATGTTCAACAATCCATCCTGGGATTGGGGAATGTGGATCTTTTTCTTTGGGAAGGATCAAGACTCCAGTTGAAAAATTGTTGAATGTGTGTGGACCCATTTCAAAGTCACCATTTTTCACCAAGTTACCTATTTCCATTCACATCAATAATAATCATTATGACTTGATTTAACTTCTTTAATAAGCACAAATCGTGACGTAATTGTCAATCTGATCTCGGATAGTGAGAAAAACTTTCATTTTAGTCATCAATAGTAACATTGTTGGCGATTAGTTATTGGAAGTGACACATGTACTATAGTCTGCGAAAGTGACAAATCTTGGACTTTCGTCCCTACCGATTCAGGGATTACTGCAACATTTGATACTTCCGAGGACCATATCGTAATACTTGTGCCACTTTGGCACCTATATTGTAGTATAGTCTCCGAAAGTGTCAAATCTTGAGTATTCGTCCGTCCCGTTTTTGGATCATGCAACAACATTTGTCACTTTCCGGACCATATTACAACGTCGGCGTCACTTTGAAGGACTAATTTACAATAATATATATAACGATCTAAGACTAAAGTGCATCTTCGACGTATTTGAAATCAAATTAACAATTAAATCCAAATCTTTTAGCACGAATATAAAATACAAGCGGAAGTATGCCCTAAACGGGCAACATTATACACACACCAAAATAGTGTTTTCCTAGGTTGTGAAATGACTATTTTGCCCCCAACTTAATTATCTTCATTACTACAATTACAAATAGAGGGCAAAATAGTCATTTCATACTAAAATCTCACTATTGTGGTGTGTGTATAACAGATCAGGCCCAAAACTTAGAGGCAAAGTAGGGGTGAAGTTGGACCGGTTTTTCGGTTTTTTGGCCCGAAAAAAACCCATCCGCGATTTTCGGTTTTCAGATTGGCCATAACCGAGACCGGCCCGAGAACCGGAAAAAATAGAAAAAGATTGATTAGGGGGGGCGAAATTTAAAATATTTACTAAAATAAGAAGGTGAGGACATACTACCTTTGGTATATTTTGGAAGAAATTGTTCTTTAATTGCAATGGCATCCAAAATTGGTCCACATGTAGGATCTTCTTGAACACCAGGATTATGTAATGTCAGCTTAACAACATCAGATTTTGCCAAAAATGCCCATGCGTAAGTATCACCTCCATCAGCACTATACAAGGTCTGAATTGGTAATTTACTTGAAAATCCAGGGACTGAAATTTTCAAAACCTCATCTTGAGCACATGTTCTAGTGGCCCCAAATGTGATTGAATACAATTTTCCTTTTTTGACCTTCAACATTTGTGAAATTGAGGCTTCATTTCCAAGCCTCACAGCATGTGCCCCTCTTGGAATGGGGAAATAGAAACCTCCTGGTTGAGGTCCTCCACTCACATATTCTACTATTCCACTTATTTCCCATTTTGGTAGGGAATATTTCCCAATTATGGTTGTTTTCTTGAGGTTTGAAGGCTTGGGAGATACCTCAAAGTTCCCATTGTCAAGTAGCTCTGAGGTCAAAACAAGAAAATTATACTAAAATGATCAATAATAGGTATTCAAACAACTAACAATGTAATGAATTAATATAGTAGCAATTATCAATTTGGTCCCAGATAGTGGGACGAAATTGCACTTTGGTTCTTACACACTAGTGTCAAATAATGGCTCAAGTATATATTACGATATAATTTTCAGTAGTGACGATCGTTGTACATTAGTTCCTATTTTTTCGTAGACCATATTACAACATTTACTCGCCTCCGAGTATATGTGCCCAAATATACAAGTGTTATCTAAGTGTCAAATATTATTATACTAAGTTTGAGACAACAGAACATGGGTTATATATCTATCACATACATAACGTTTGTAAAATGTGTTATCTAAGCACCTTTTTCTAAGTTTAATTATGTAGTAATGATTTACTCAATCTATGATGATTGAAAGAAAAACAAATATTTTTTTTTTTTTTTGATAATTAGCGATGAATTGTGACTACAATGATATTACAAACATGAATACAGAAATTGCTAACTAATAGAAAGTTAGAGTATAATATGAGACAAATATGTCTCCAACAAGGTTCGAACCCATGACCTCTTACATGAAAGGTTGAGCCGGATGCCACTAGGCTATTGAGCCATCGGCAAAGAAAAACAAATATTTGAAACTCAAAATTTCAAGAAAAATAAACGAAAGATAAACTTAGTGTAGGAATAAGGTGAAACGTTCAAATTTAAAGTTAAAATAACATGCATGGGAGTTAATAACATATATATCATCACTATAAAAAGGGGAACACTATACACACAACTGAACAGTGTTTGAATTAGAAGTGAAATTACGACTTAATATGGAAATAATAACGACTCATAATATGTTTTCAAGTCTTCTAGATTCATCCAATAACATCCTTATCACTACATTTATAAATAGAAGAGAACAAAATAGTCATTTCACCTCAAAATTTCACTGTTTTAGTGTGTATAACATATCAACTATAGAAAATACCATCAACGACAATGTAAACCTTCCGATTTTAGAAAAATAGTTGAATGCATGTCGTTTATTATTCGATTAGTGGATGCAATGTGGTACTATTGACTTCTCTTAGTGCATAAATTAGATCGTTAATTCCTATACAAATGTATAGATTATCAAAATAATCTGTTAGATAAATTTTATTAAAAGAAAATTTAATAGGACCATAACTTTCTACGTTATCGGTATACTTACGATCTAATTGTTGAGCAGCAGGTGCAGCAAAGCTTTGATGTAGAAAGGAGAATAATACAAAAGAAACCAAATAGAAGCTAGAAGCCATGTTTAATGGAAGAAGAAGAAATATATAGATAGACACGGTTTGTAATAGAAATGTTAAGACTGATATTTATATAGTGATCGATGTTGAGTACAATTTGTTAGGTCACACTACAACTTGCTATAAAATATTGTGTGAAAATGAAAGCGTAATGGTGCCGTGCATCGTGCCTCCAAATTTGCCTTCAAATATGTCGAGTGTCGACTACGTTGTCTCCTCTTGGATAACCAAGTTTCATGTACGGTTTTCGGGTTATTATAGGAAAAGATGTAGAAAGTTATCGTCCTCCTACAAATAATTCTCCTAAGAATTTTTTAAAGGATTATGTAATTTATATCAAATCTAGGAATCAAATATAGAATTTCCAAGCTTTAGGGACCTTTCTGTAAAACTATATCATTTTTATAACATGTATATCATTCGAATTAAAACACAGCAAACACTCATAAAAATGAGTAATAAAACTGAGTAATATAGAAGCATGGAGTATTATCAAACACAATATTACATTTGAGAACCTACCAAACATAGTGTTCTCAATCACACTATTGAATTTGAGAATACTGACATCTTATTGGTATATAAACTCTCTTTTAATTATAACCACAATAGTATACGTCATGTGGGTACAATACCAACATTAACCCTTTACATGGGTATATTTATGTGAATGATGTAATGTCTAGGATAAAGACCTCTCGGTTTGACCAACTTTAAGAATATTGTTCGATAGCTTATGTTATCCAAATTTTCATGTAGTTAACTCTTTAAACTATTGTAGATTCTCAAATACAATATTGTATTATGAATACTAAGGTCAACAGATTCTCATATCTAAAACAAAATTGAGAATACTCCTAAAATTTATATAATTAACCTTCTAACCTATTGTAGATTCTCAAATTCAGTATTGTGTTGTGAATACTAAGGTCACCATATTCTCAAATATAAAAGAAAATTGAGAATACTCTAAAAGCTTCGTGTTGACATACTATTACCAATCCAAAGTAAATATTATGAAAAATGGTCTATCTCAATGGACGTAGGGCATAGAAACCAACAGTGGAGCTATTTTCAATGGTTTTTGAGTTGATTTTTGCCGAAACAGTAACTATTGTCAATCAAAGCCCATTTGTTTGCCAATTTTTTGGTGTTCGTACCTTTCAATTTGCTCAATTTTGCTTGATGTTTGAGAATTAAGAGAGAGATGATAAGAAACTAGAAATTGTGACAAACGTATGTTGGGGGGCTGAGTGGAAATAGAGACTTAGTTACAATTACTTAATTTTCTAAATTAATGTAATAGGCGAATTCTTAGGAGAACAAGTCTTAGGAGAACCTTAACCGATCCCGGAAAAATACTAATTTGTTATCGTGAACTTCTTAATATATTTTGTGATTGTTATAAAATAAAAATATATTGAATTGAACGAGCTTAATAAACACAAATTCTACATCAATCATAATCGATCCAAACCAAATGTTAAAGTAATGTAGCGGAAGTTATAGATATGAATAATAAGGCCGCAACTTCTGTTACATCACAAAGCTCCCGCAACTTCTTGAAGGGTGCAAATGGCGGGAAATGAATTTAAAAATTATGACACAACCTACAAACACTTATGAAAGTGAACCACGTGAGATGACAAGTCAATTGTTAGACCAGTTGGATTAACATAACATAATAAAAATAAAACAGTATAGACATCAAGATTGGTAACTCAGTTCAGTGTCAATGCACCTACGTGTCTAGAGGGATGCCTGTCTAAGGAAATCCACTATCAGAAAAAGAAGTTGCAATGAGTGTCTTACTCATATGCCCCACATACTCAATGTCCTAACCTAAACTCTTCTATAATGTCCCTAACAATTGAATCTCCCGATACTACACCTACAGCATCGTCCCGATGCCTGACTCAATCAAAGTGTTTGTGGAATGTAGAGAATAAACCTCATTCGACAACCTCAGATTTATGAGCAAGACACGAAGCTCCTAAGACATTCGACAACCTAGCTTAAAACAAAATATAATTTGTTATATGCAATCGTGCTCTCAATATTGTCCACCCTCTTTTATGTCGATGAGCTCATATTTATATAGCTAGGTCATGGGCTCGTGTATATGAAATAAGGTAATGTCTTCATACGTTGAATATGCGCACTCCACTTTAGGAAATGTGGAAGATCTGCCTAGTCTGGCTTCCTTCGTTGATCGATAAGTAACCTAAGTTACCACGATCGATTGCTTGTACTTCAAGACTAAATCTCGTCCATAATCGATCAATAGTTTCCCATCTCAGTCACAACTCAACTGGTAAAGAACTAGAGTGCAAAGTGGCAGCAGCCTCGCCTCTTCGTGCAACCTGGGTTCGATTCCCGTTGAGAGCAAATCTTGTGTTTCGAAGTGGTTAACGAACAAACTCTACTCCCCTAGCCTGATGAGACACATTCTACGAATAACTACGAGTTAATTGGGCAGAAAGTCAAGCGGGGTTATTGGTGGAGTAAGGGGTGGATATCGGGTTTTATCGTTCATTTTGCACCTCGATTGTGTCAAGTATCTTAATTCCGTCTTGATTACATCATTAACATGCAAACAAGCCAGATTGTCGAGTATCTTATGCTTTTATTAATAAAAAGATTGTTTACCTCTAAATATTGAGCGAGCTCATGAATCATGATTTTGTGATTCTTTGTAAACCTAGTATGAGAGGTGGATAAATCTCACTCCCTGATTATGATTTATGAATCTCGAAAATAATTAAATGGGTTATCTATGTTGGAAATTTGTCTTATTTCACACCTAGCAACTATTACAAGAGATCAAAATATATTCTAACTTTACAATAAGAATCAAAACTGTCACTATGTCTTCAATCACTAGTTAAAGCTTTCCTAAATACAATACTTTGTAGTATACAAATGTTGTATTGGTGGATAGGACAAGGCTTTAGATGTATAGAATGGAGAGAAGATGACTTCTTGTGTTCTTAAGGGAATAGAAATGGAATTGGTTTCGTCTGAAAAATTCTAACAGCTCATATATTCACAAATAAGCATTGTCTTTTGGATTAATCAATGTGCCCTTTCATATTGTGTCTATGTGTTATAAACACGAAATAATGCCACATAATCGAACCAATAACTACAAGCACGAAGAGACATCAATGACACCTTTCAAACCAACACCTTTCCTCACAAGTTGTGTTACACAATTTCAGGTTTCACGCGGATGATGGAGTTATCCACAAATTGTGTTACACAGTCTTCCTCATGTAGTCAAGAGCATAAGTATGGGATGTTAAGACATTGGACTCATACATAGTATTAACATTTCAAATCTTCAACGAAGTAAAATGCATCTTAAAGAGTTGTACATTCGACTCCGATGTGTCAAAGACGAAAATATCATACACTCTATATACATTATAATCTCCAATCACACATCTACACATGCACTGTTAAAGGCCATATGCATACCCACTAGTTAGTGAACATTTATAGCCAGAATACAATTTACTAATCGAAGCGGCCCACTTCTATGTTCACAAAGTTGGAGTAGACAAATCTTAGTTAGTAAAGATTGTTCATCGGTAACGTTGATGAACCATTAGCATACAAGCTAGAGACTCCATTAAGGTCAAAGACCATCCTCAATTAACGTGACTACACGCTTAAACTTAATGGCAAAAGTTAAGCGAGCAAACAATAACACAATGACTTGTTATTACTCATTGAATTCTTATATAGAACTAATTATCTAAATAAGAATTGGGTTTCCATCACCGGTGCTTAGTTCACAGTATAAGACCCATGCCATTACATGTACTTCTTACTAGCTCTTTCGAGAGAGGTTTAGTTAGCGGGTCTACTAAGTTTTCTCCGGACTTCACAATGCTCAAGGTGATCACCCCATTTGTTATCATCTCCCTAACATAAGTATGTCTCATGCTTATATGTCTAGACTTTTCAGTATAGACATCACTATAAGCTCGAGACAACGCAACATTTCTATCACAATACAAAGAAATGGTTGATATCGGTTGTGGCCACAATTCATATTCACAAAAATTCTCTTAACAATTCGGCGTTTTTGCACGCTTCAGAAAGAGTTATAAACTCAGATTCCATTGTTGAATTTGCTAGCATGTTTGCTTCTTTGAAGCCCAACTATAGCACCACCACCTATTGTAAATATCCAACCTAAAATTGCTTTATAATCATCATTTAGAGTTAACCAACTCGCATTACAGTATTCCTCTAATACCGCTGGAAAGTCTTTATACACTAGACTATGAGTACATGTTCTCTTTAGATAACTAAGTGCTCTCTCGATAGCCTTCCAATGTTCTTCACTTGGAGAACTAGTGTATCTTGACAACTTATTCACTGCATATGCTATATCTGGTCTAATGCAATGAGTTGCATACATTAAACTTTTAATTGCTCTAGCATAGTCTAGTTGGGCAATGGCTCTTCCCTCATTCACTTTCAATTTGACACTCGAGTCAAAAACAGTAGTAACATCTCCAGTCTTAAGATAATTGAACTTATCAATCATCTTTTCCAAATGATGAGATTGACTCAATGAAAATCCATTGGAGTGTTTCCTGACTTTAATTCCAAGAATAGTATCTACTTCATTCAAATCTTTCATTTGGTATGTCTTTCATGCTATTACTAAAAATTAGCATATCATCCACATAAAGACACAAGATAACCACATACTCCTCATTTGATTTATGGTACACACACTTATCTATATCGGTATGGTGAAAACCGTTTTGTAGTATCACATCATCAAACTTTCTATGTCATTGCTTTGGAGCTTGTTTGAGTTCATATAAGGACTTCACAAGTTTACAAACTTTCTTCTCATTACCAGGAAGTACAAATCCTTCCGGTGCTCCATATAGACTTCCTCATTCAAATCACCATTGAGGAATGTAGTCTTTACATCCATTTGATGTACAAACAAGTGATACAAGGATGCTAAAGCAAATACCATCCTTATTGACGTGATCCTAGCAACAGGAGCATAGGTATCAAAATAATCAAAACCTTCTCTTTGAGTAAACCCTTTAGCTACTAATCTTGCCTTGTAGGAAGCAATAGTACCATTGGTATTATACTTGATTCGAAAGACTCACTTGCACCCTATAGGTGTTGAACTGGGTGGCAAATCAACTAGAATCCATGTACCATTTGACATGATAGAACTAATTTCATCATCAATGACTTCTTCCCAGAAAATAGAATCTCTAGATTCCATAGCCTCACTATAAGTGTTTGGCACTTCTTTATCAACTTAAAGAACATTGGGTATCTCTTTAAACTGATCTCCGTTACTTTCAACTAAGAAAATAGTAGAATTAGGAGAAACAAAGTTTGAACTCAAGTGTTTCTCAACATGTTGCCTTTGACTTCGTCTAGGCTCACTTGATTCAATGACTTCCTTTCGTTTTTCTCTTACCCCCACATTTTCAGAATTTTCTATAGTTGATTCTAACATTTCGTTCTCTATTGAAATGATAGGGTCATGACGAAACTTTTTCTCAAAGAACTCAACTTGTATATATTCAACAATTTTGTTAGTCTCTAAGCTCAATATTCTATAAGCCTTAGAATTTGGACCATATCCAACAAAGACACTTATAATCCCTCTAGGACCGAGCTTCTTGTTAGAATCTAGAACTTTGTAATATGGAATGCATCCCACATTTTGAAGTAACTAATGTTGGGTTTCCTACCATTCCATAACTCATATGGAGAAGTTTTAAACTTCTTAGAAGAAATTCTATTGTAGATGTGACAAACCGTCAAAAGAGCTTCACCTCACAAATCATTTGCTAAACTAGAATTCAGCAACATTGCATTTACCATTTCCACTAAAGATCTATTCTTTCTTTCAGCCAATCCATTTTGTTGTGAAGAATGTGGTGTTGTGCTTTGATGCATTATTCCAAGTGGATCACGAAATTGATCAAACTCTTTTGGAAAGTACTTACCACATCTATCACTTCTAAAAGTTTTAATCTTAGAGTTCTTTTGAGTTTCTACAACGGATTTGAAGTCATTAAACTTCTCAAATGCTTCACTTTTATTCCTTAAAAAGTAGACATAAGTGTATCTTGAATAGTCATTTATAAATGTGAGAAAGTATTGTTTACCACCTCTAGTTAGTACACCATTCAATTCAAAAATGTCACTATGAACCAACTTCAACAGTTTTGAGCATCTTTTAAGTTTCTTAAAAAGGCTTTTTAGACATTTTAGGTTTTACACAAATTTCACATTTATCATCTACTAAACCTTGATACTTGAAATAATCATGGTTGGACATAAAATTTAAACAACCATACTTTAAATGTCCTAATCTAGAATGTCATAAATTAAAAGACTCGATCAAATAAACAACATTCACTTTATGAACATTAACGGAAAGCTTGAACATGTCATCAATAGAGTATCCCTTTCCAATGAATACTCTATTCTTTGTCACTATTACTTTATCGGCTTCTAACACAACCTTGAAACCATTCTTACAAAGTAGATTTGCAGAAATTAAATTCTTCCTAAGTGAAGGAACATAAAACAAATTAAGTAGTGACAACTTATTTCCAAATGTCAACTCCAAGTCCATCACTCCTTTCCCTAAGACCTTTGCTTCAGCATTGTTTCCCATGATAACATCTTCATGTGCATCCATTTCTTTGAGAGTTTTAAACATCTCCTTGTTGTTCCACACATGTATAGTAGCCCCGTAATCCAAGCACCAACTTGACTGATTTTCTATTGTCATTATGTTAACTTTAGTAACCATAGCAACATACTCAACTTGTTGTTGATTGTCGCTAGTCTCTACGTTGGTCATAATTTTTACCACTTTGCCCATTGTTACCACGGTTTGTATTTCGAAACCTGCAATCACGAATGTAATGGCCAGGCTTTTCATAATGGAAACATACACGGTATTTCTTAACAATTTCGAAAGAATCCTGGTTCACTTTGAACATCTTTCATTTCTTGGCTTTGGAATAGTTTCCAGAACTTGACTCCCCAAGTGTTAAGTGATGAACCTTATTGTTCACACCATCCCATTCTACATCTCTTGAAGACTAAATCTCCTCCATAATCGATCAATAGTTTTCTAATATCCACTTTAGGTAATAACGTTGCTTGTCCTCGAAGTAATGATCCTCGACTTCTCTTGTGGATTGGAACAGTCGACTGCCTTAACACTGTGCACATTTACTCAGTGGTTCTGTTCAGCTCACTGTTATAACCCAGGTGCTATGACAATTGGTCTCTCAGAAAAACTTGACCAATTAGACTGCGCTAACAACTTAGCTGTTACTAAACGTCATGTACTCATGTAGCTCTACTTAATCATCCACCAAGTAAACAACCTTGAATGCTTAGTTGTAACGTACCCATCTCAGTCACAACTCAACTGATAAAGAACTAGAGTGCAAAATGTCAGCAGCCTCGCCTTTTCATGCAATCCGGGTCGATTTTCATTGAGAGTAAACTTTGTCCCTTAGCCTGATGAGGCACATCCTACAAATAACTCCGATTTAATTGGCCACAAAATCAAGCGGGGTTATTGGTGGAGTAAGAGGTGGATATCGGGTTTCATCGTTCATTTTACACCTCGATTGTGTCAAGTATCCTAATTCCGTCATGATTACATCTTTAACATGCAAACAAGCCAGATTGTCGAGTGTCTTATGCTTTTATTAATAAAAAGATTATTTACCTCTAAATATTGAGCCAGCTCATGAATCATGGTTTTGTGGTTCTCTGTAAACCTAGTATGAGAAGTGGATAAATCTCACTCCCTCATTATGATTCATGAATCTCGAAAATAATTAACGGGTTATTTATGTTGGAAATTTGACTTATTCCACACCTAACAACTACTACAAGAGATCAAAATATATTCTAACTTTACAATAAGAATCAAAACTCTCACTATGCCTTAAATCGCTAATTAAAGCTTTCCTAAATACAATACTTTGTAGTAGACAAAGGTTGTATTAGTGGATTAGACAAGGCTTTAAACGTATAGAATGGAGAGAAGATGACTTCTTGTGTTCTTAAGGGAATAAAAACGAAATTGGTTCCGTCTGAAAAATTCTAACTGCTCATATATTGACAAATAAGCATTGTCTTTTGGATACATCAATGTGCCCTTTCATATTGTGTTCTTGTGGTTATTTATGTGTTGTAAACACCAAATAATGCCACATAATCGAACCAATAACTACAAGCACGAAGAGGCATCAATGCCATCTTTTTAAACCAACACCTTTTCGCCCCAAGTTGTGTTACACAATTTCAGGTTTCACGCGGATGATGGAGTCATCCCGCAAAATACCTGAATCATTAAACCATATGGTTCTGTGAATTCCATTAATCTAGGTGAATCGAAATAGCTCTGCGTAACTAAAGATTTAGAAAATAATCATGAATTTTAAGTGAAGAATATTAAATTTAAATACATATTTTAAGAAATAAATGAAATCATCATAAACACAAAAATTAGTAAAAAAAGTTAAGCTAAGTAATAGCAGAGAGACTCAAATTGTTGGGCAAATGACTTGAAATGTTTTGGGTTGGGATTCCGTTTGATCACTTAAGTTTTAAAATGTTTTGGTTGGTCACTTATGTTTCTAACTCGATCTCAGATTATATTTTAGACCTAAAATCTGTTAATTATCAGCTAATTACAGTGATCTGCACATGTCATTTTCGAGGGGCAATTTAGTCACATGAAGTTTGTTTCTTTGTTTGCCAAAAAAATTGAAAAATATAAGTGATATCGATTCAGAAACATAAATTATCAACCAGGGGAGCTTATGTTTGCGTTGCTGGGTCCCGGTTAATTACTTATGTTTCGAAGGGTCTTTGTTGATCACTTATGTTTCTAAATCGATCTCCTTTATATTTTTTATTTTTTATTATAAAAAAAACAGAGAAAAAAACCTGAAATGACTAAATTGCCCTGGAACATGACATGTGCAGGTCATATTGATTATTAGCTGATAATTAATAGATTTTAGATCTAAAATATCAACTGAGATCGACTTAAAAACATAAGTGATTAACCGAGACCCCAAGCCAAAGCTAGTGAAAGAGGAGCAGGGAAGGCTAAATAGTGCCAGTAGGATACTTAAACGAGGATAGTTTTGTACTGGTCAGCTTTGAGCTATAGAGTAAGGAGTTATCTATCTCTTAAGAAAGGGACTTTTGAAACCTGCCTTATTAGACGAGACATGGGAGGGCGGGGGATGGGAAACGAAACGAATCCAAAGAAAGAAATTGGGGTTCCCAATGCTTCTCTATGCTAAACGAGATGCGCCAACCTCAGGATGCTTTACTCCTAACCCCATGCCCTTTCAACACCAGTTTAGAAAGGGTTCGCTCATAGTGTAGGGGCATCCCCACTTAGTGATCGGTCAGCTAGTTCATGCAAATCCGAAGAAGTTATCACTGACAAGCCATATGCAGGGAAACTTGAACATGTGGTTCAGGCCAGGCTTTCCTGAGGTATTTACTCTATTGCAACGGTTTTGATTATTTACAACAGCCGTCGCATTAGGCTTATAACTATTGCATTTGTGGAATTATTGCTTATGAATTTGGATGTTTGCACCATAGACAATATGTGTATCTACCTTAAGCCGATAATGAAAAATAAGGACAGAACTCCTTGCGCCAAAATTAATACATATATGTTAGCCTAATCATGGTTTTACATGAGCCGTTGCATTAGTTACGTCTAATGCAATGGTTTCGCATGAGCCGTTGCATTAGAACATATAGCGTCATAGTACTCAAGAGTAAGGCGTTGCATTAGATATTTTTTGATGGTTGCATTATCTCAAATATGTAGTAGTATTGGTATATTTTGTTGAACGACTTGTTAAGTTGAAGAAGGATCTATCCTCTGTCCGATTGTGTATTTATTCTCTTCGTGATGAGTCATGTGATCTCCATGTGCATATGCTTTGAATATATATATATAATATATATATATATATATTTGTAACATGAACCAAGCTAAGTACAATTTCCAGCTACTCATCGTACGTAATTCCACTTGAACTAACATTTTCACTAATTTTCATGGGTCCTCTTTGACTTGTAATAAATGGAAGGAAAGATTAAAAATATATATCATGTTGGAAGAATAAAAATAATTAAGGGCTGATGATTGCAATAACACTTATAATACATGTTTTTGATTCGTCATTTGCGTTTGAAAATGAGTTATCAACAGGGACGAGGGGCGGATCCACGAGTCGAATTTTATTTGATGGTGCAATTCTTTTTGTAAGAATGTCATTTTATTCGATTTTTTACAAACCTAGCTCAAAATCCTCATTTTTTAAACCTAGCAGTTTTACCATATTCATCCATCAAATAAGATTATCACTACTCTACAACATAGAGAATAATGAACATAGTGATGATAATCTACACAAAATTTCAAAAAATAGTATCATTTTATTCGATTTTTTTTAAAACCTAGCCCAAAACCTTCATTTTTAAACCTAGCATTTCATCCATCAAATACGATTATCACTATTTTACAATAGAGAGAATATTGAACACAGTTATAATAATCTCAACTTAATTCTTATAGGCAAAACATCATAACAATTATAAAGAAGCTTGTCAATAATAATATGAGAACCTGAATTTCTAATACATTTTAAATTTCAATCCAAAAAATATATATATAGTTACATTCTTTTTCATTTTCATTTTTGGTTTATGAAAACAACACATTTTTAATCTAAATAAATATTCACATAGTTCAAAATAAGTATGTCTTCATACTATATTTAAATAAAGATAGAGGAGAGAAAAAATTTTAAAAATATAAATTAACATTTTAAAATTTGGAAGAAATAGATCAATTTAAAAGTATGAGCAAAATTTAAGAATAGTAATAGGGGGAAGGAAAGCAATTTAAACTAACAAAATCAATGTCAAGGCAAGGAGGCGTGGTTGAGTTAATCGAATAGCCTAGTGGAAAAGGCTCTTGCTAGTGACCAGAAGGTCCTGGGTTCGAAACTCACCTCATCGCTAATTTACAAAAAAAAAAAAGGCAAGGAGGCGTGGCACAAGAAAGAAAAAAAGGAACAAAAAAAAAACATTGCTGAAGTTCGAACCTGAGCTGCTAGTGAACAAATCTATTTCCATAACCAACAAAACAACAACAGATTTTGTTCAATTGATGCTTGCTTTGGAACTATAACACATCTATAAGCTTTTTTTTTTAAAATCTGGTGGTGCTTGTGCATTGGCTCCGCCACTAACAGGGACGGAGCCAAGAAGTAAATTCTGGTGGTGCAAAGTTGTAAAAGAACTTTTTCAAAAATTGAAGGAATTTTATTTTTAAAATTAAAAATCAAATCCAAGCAAAAACGACGAGGTTTATGATAAGAGTCTATGGGTTCCACTCTAAAACCAATTGGCAATAGAGGGAGTAGCCCAAGATCTTATATATATCGATTCGGGAGGACACCGACTTTCGATGTGGGAGGTGCATCTTAACACTCCCCCTCACGTGTAACCCGATCGTTTGGCGGAATTTTTCCTCGCCGGTTGGTATTCGTGCCGGAACAACATCGGCGGGGTTACACGTGCCTCATTAATTCGGGTCTGGCTCTGATACTATGATAAGAGTCTATGGGGTTCCACTCTAAAACCAATTGGCAATAGAGGGAGTAGCCCAAGATCTTATATATCGATTCGGGAGGACACCGACTTTCGATGTGGGAGGTGCATCTTAACAGTTTACCAATCACTTATCTTTCATAATATTATCAGTCTAACCCATCTATTGGTATCGCGTTATCCATGACACGTGATGAATGCAAATTCGGGGGCTATATCAAATTTTATTTTAGTCTTAGTTTCATTTGCCTGAAATTATAGTTAATGACATGAGAGATATACCTTTCCTGAAAACTCACGTGCCTCTCACACATGTTATAGTTAACCACATATATTAATGGATCGGAACATAATATATGTTATATGCAAGATTTTGAAAGATTGGTAATTGAATTGACAAAGACGTCTTGAAACATAAGTGTAATTAATTGAAAACAATATGTAAAGACTTCTGGTTCACTTTGAACATCTTTCATTTCTTGGCTTTGGTAATTGAATTGACAAAGACGTCTTGAAATATAAGTGTAATTAATTAAAAACAATTTTTAAACCAATTGTTGCAATTAGATACAAAGAGCGCGTTTTGATAAAAAAAGAAAAAATTTCATGTTAAAAAATAGGGTTAGTGGCACAATTGATCATTCATATTTCATAACGTTCACCATTCGATCATTCATGTTTCATTTTGACCTTTTTGATCACCCATGTCTCAAAGAAGCGAACAACAACTGCTAAGATGCACATCCCACATCGAAAGTCGTTGTCATCCCGGGTCAATATATAAGATCTTGGGCTACTCCCTCTATTGCCAATTGGTTTTAGAGTGGAAATCCATAACTCTTAACATGGTATCATGAGCCAAACCCGAGTTAATGAGGTACGTGTAACCCGCCGTTGTTCCGGCAAATAGTACCGGCGATGAAAATTCCGCCGACGATTGGATTACACGTGAGGCGAGCTTTAAGATGCACATCCCACATGGGAAGTAGGTGTCCTCCCGGGTTAATACATAAGATATTGGAGTATTCCCTTTATTGCCAATTAATTTTCAGGTGGAACCCGATATAGTCTTAACAACAATAACGAGTAAATTGAAGAGAGTAAAGCTGATTATTTATTGAAAAAAAATTAATCTCAGCTAAACTGAATTTTGAAAATATTGTTTACATAAATTTCTTGTTGTATTAGCTATAAAATCAATAGGTAACGTGAGATTTGATAGTAGTGCATGTTCAAAATTGGATCGATAAGAGGAGTTGTAGACAAATGGTTGACTTATCACATAAAATAATACCGAAAGACTTTATTATCTAATAATAATTCAAGGCATGTGAGATAACAACACCCTTAACGTGTTCCTGATGAAATCATCATTAATCTACTATGTCGATCGAACCATTTCCTGAGCTCTTCGTTTGACATTGTTATTATTGTTGATGTTGCATTATTAATTCCCATCACATGCCCTAATGTCTGTGTTTAAAGATTCGCCAGTTATAACTTATAAGAAGCTAGATAGGTTATTGGCTATAGGTGTAGGAGCTCTAATGTGTTCATTAAATCAGTACAAATCCACCACACCTTAGTTAGGACTTCATTGTATAATATCATTATATTTTTGATGATGGGGCGGTTAATGAGGTCATCCATGTATTTATTATGGAGCTTACTGTTTTAATATTGGGGTCCGGCCCTCCTCAAGCCCAATTCCTATTTTGGGAAAGGATACTGTGATACGGGCTCTGATCTGGCCGTACTCGTGTCAGCAATCTGGAGGAAAGTAAAAGTTTGTCTATAACTTCACAAGTGTCAACTGAAATCGTAATGTGAAAACTACTCTCCATACTATTTACTTAGATATCATCCTCCTCGGATCCATACTAACTTAACCTTCGGAGTGGCAACGATCGACTTCGGTCGTCGCCTAGGAACCTGGAGCACTTGGGGCACTCGGAGCACTCGGAATCTTGGATAGCATAGCATGTTGTTCCCTTTCTCAGGTACATTAAGGTCAGCAGCCATGCCAAGGGGTTTCAGGATGCCTCGGATAGACACCTTCGATACGATAGGAGATCCCACGAACCACTTAAAAGCTTTTGATTCGCAGTTGTCATTTTGGGCTAGTTAAGACGACGTATATACAAGCGCATTCCCAAGCAGTCTAGTCTGACGGGGGCTGCACTCAAATGGTTCCACAAGCTGCCCCATAATTTCGTGGACAACTGGCAAGACATACCCGACTTATTCTTGGAAAAGTACGGAGCATCGATTGTGCCGGATGAGGATGAAACAAAGTTGATGCAACTGAGGCAGCGTCTAGGAGAGACGTTGCGGAGTTACCCAGGAAGGTTCGAGAGGGTAACCACAAACATACCTTCGGCAGACGATAAGATAGCAGTCAAATCATTCTACCACGGTTTGATGATAGGACCATTAAAAGAGAAGCTAGTACTTGAACCAATAAATTCTAGAAGTGAGTTGGCTATGCTAGTTATACAGTATATAAAGCTGAAGGAGGTTGTCTCGGATGAGAGACGAAGCAAGGTTGGCCAAGGAGCCAAGATAGAAACAACTCGGTCCCCAAAGAGGGGAAGGGTATGGGATATGATTTCAGGCCACGACTCCCACGCCTCCCGAGCATGATAATTCCCCGAAGGAGAGAGAGAGAGAGAGAGAGAGAGAGAGAGAGAGAGAGAGAGAGAGAGAGAGAGAGAGAGAGAGAGAGAGAGAGAGAGAGAGAGAGAGAGAGAGAGAGAGAGAGAGAGAGAGAGAGAGAGAGAGAGAGAGAGAGAGAGAGAGAGAGAGAGAGAGAGAGAGCTTAAAGAAGGGAAGTCCTCATGAGGAGCTAGAGATGATACTATTTAGGGAAGAGAACCCTGAGAAGACATTCAGGATTGGAACCAGCCTTACCCAGACCAGAGGCAATTGTTGTATCTGATTAAGAGATACGAGGAGGTAATCGCATGGACCCCGAGGGATATACCGGGGGTTCACCTAGAGGTAGTTTTGCATCGGTTTCACGTGGACCCCCTATACCGGCCCATCAAATAGAAAAAAGAGGAACTTCCCCGAAGAAAAGACTTAGCCATCCGAAGCAAAGTAAAAGACTTGGTAGAGGCATGAGCTATCCGAGAATTGCAGGTCCCGGAGTGGATAGCCAATGTAGTGATGGTAAAGAAGTCAAACGGGTTGTGGCGCATGTGCACGAGTTTTACTAACCTCAATAAGGTGTGCCCGAAGGACTATTACCCTTGACCCTGCCTCGGTCGACTGGTGGATGGAAGTGTTGGCCACGAAGTATTTGAATTCCTGGATGCTTCCCGAGGATACCACCAGATTTTCCTCGATAAGGAGGACGAAGAGAAAACAACTTTTATTACGGAGTATGAGTTTTATTGTTGGAAGGTTATGCCTTTCGGGCTAAAAAATGCCGGGGCAACTTACCAGCGGATGGTGAACGCTATCATCTCTGACCAAATAGGAAGAAACATGGAGGTGTATGTGGATGACATGTTGGTGAAGAGTAGGAGGGCCATCGATAATCTGGGCAACTTGGAAGAAACCTTGGAGGAGATCCAACTGCGGATCAACCCCGAGAAATGTTCATTCGAAGTCACTTCGGGTAAGTTCCTCGGATTCATGATCAGTGAAAGAGGGATCGAGCCCACTCTAGACAAGATAGAGGCTATTTTGAGTATGGCTCCCCCAGAATCCTACAAAGAGGTCCAGAGAATTACAGGTTGTATGGCTGCATTGAGCCGATTTATCTCTCGGACCGGAGACCGGAATTTGACATTTTTTCAGGAAGATAAGGCAGGCCTCCACCAAGGTCGAATTCAAATGGGAGTAGGACTGTAACAATGCATTTACTGAATTGAAGGAGTACATAGCTTCTCCGACGGGGCAGTGAGCAGTGTCTTGGCACGAGAGGATGAGAAGGTGCAATGGCCGATATACTACGTAAGTCATGTCCTACACGGACCCGAGGCAGCATATCCTTTAATAGACAAGTTCATGCTAGCTCTAGTAAAGTCAGCTCGGAAGTTAAAAGCATATTTCGAGGCTCATTCTATACAGGTCAAAACCAACCAGCCCTTGAAAAGGATATTTTCTAGGCCCTCTCAGTCGGGAAGGCTGACCACTTGGTCGATCTAGCTGACTGAGTTCAAAATTTCATATGAACCACGAGGTGGGATTAAAGCCCAAGCCTTGGGGGACTTCACCAACGAATGCACTATTTTCGAGCCACCGAGTGAGGGGGCGACCTTAAAGAATGAAGAGGTGGTGCAGCCCGAATGGGTGTTACACGTGGATGGGGCCAGCAACCCGAAGGGGTCCGGAGCGGGCATATTGATTGAATACGCCTTGAGGTTCTCCTTTAAGGCAACCAATAACGAGGCCGAGTATGAGGCGATGGTGGCAGGGCTCGCATTGGTACTCTCTCTGGGAGTCACGCGACTCACAGTAAAGGGGGACTCGAAGCTAGTCATTGAGCAAATCCGGGGAGATTGTGGGGTAAAAAAATGAAGAGTTAAAGAAGGACTTCAATAAAGCGGGGACCCTTGTGGATATGTTCGATTGCATCATCTTTGAAAACATTCCCCAAGCAAAGAATGAGCACGCCGACCATCTCTCTCTCTCTCCTAACCACGACGTACTACGAGGAAATGCCCGAGGGTGTACATATAGAGCATCGGGAGCAACGGGCGTACCGGGAAATTCCCATAAGGGCGGTGGTAGATGAAGCCGAGGATTGGAGGTCCCCTATCGCTCGGTTCCTCTTGAGCGGGGTCCTACCTGAGGATAAGGTGGAGGCCAGGACGATTCAGCACCGAAGCCACAAGTTCCAGATCATCCAAGGGGAACTCTTCAAACATTCACATCTCGGGATTATGCTCAATTGTGTTGTTGAACAGAAGATTCAACAGACGTTGTTTGAGGTCCACGAGGGTGAGTGCAGGCATCACATGGGAGGACGGTCATTGGCCTAGAAATTTACCAGAGCATGATATTTTAGGCCCACTTTGCTAAAGGATGCCGCGGACTATGTGAAGAGATGCGAACCTTGTCAACGGATGCAATCAATACCGAAGCTACCCATGGCCGAGATGACACCGGTGTTGAGCCCCATCGCCTTTGCTGTGTGGGGGATAGATTTGGTTGGATAGTTTCTGAAACCACCTATCAAGTATAAAGATGCCATAGTCGCGGTGGATTATTTCACTAAATGGGTAGAGGCAGTTCCTTTGAGAAACACAAAGGCCAAGGATTTAGAAGAGTTTCGATGGAAGAATATAATCACTCGGTACGGGATTCCGAAAATCTTAGTCTCGGATAATGGCCCCAAGTTCGATGCTCAAGCAATGAAGGACATGTGCAATCGATTGGGAATTGAGCATCGGTTTGCCCCAGTATCTTACCCTCAGTCTAATAGTCAGGTGGAGGTCATGAATAAGACCATCTTCACAGGGATTAAAAAGCATTTATTGAACACCGGGGCCAGATGGTACGAGGAGACTTGGTCCTTCGGGTGTTTCAAGCCAGCAAGTCGAAACAAAAAGAAAAGCTCAGCCCCTAAAATGGGAAGGACCATACCGAGTGAGAAAAGTGCTAGGGCCTGCAACCTACCTGTTGGAGGAGACTTCGGGGGAGCCCATCGAGCATACCTGGCACGGGATTTGCTTGAAAATATATTATTCCTAAGGTAAGACTTGTATTAATGATCATATGTATCCTTGTCCTTTCATATTTTGTGTACTGGGGATCCCCACCTTTTATGATTCCGTACCTCATTTTTTGTAATGATTGGGAAAAGTATAAATGAAAAAAGGACCGAGGATGTTGAAATTTCTTTGAAAATTTCTTTGATGATGCCTATCTCCGACTAGATGGACCTCGGGAAGCCTAAAAAACTCACGATTAAGTGACCTTACCCCGAGGTGTCCCATCAGAGAGGCTAAACAACTCACGATTAAGTAACCTACTCTAATGATGCCTATCTCCGGATAGATGGACCTTGGGAAGGCTAAACAACTCACGATTAAGTGACCTTACCCCGAGGTGTCCCATCATAGAGGCTAAACAACTCATAATTAGTGACCTACTTTGATGATGCCTATCTCTGGATATATGGACCTCAGGAAGGCTAAAGAACTCACGCTTAAGTGACCTTACCCCGATGTGTCCCATCATAGAGGCTAAACAACTCACAATTAAGTGACCTACTCTGATGATGCATATATCCGGATAGATGGACCCCTGGAAGGCTAAACAACTCACGATTAAGTGACCTTACCTCGAGGTCTCCTATCAGAAAGGGTAAACAACTCACGATTAAGTGAACTACTCTAATGATGCCTATCTCCGGATAGATGGACCTCGGGAAGGCTAAACAACTCACGATTAAGTGACCTTACCCCGAGGTGTCCCATCAGAAAGGCTAAACAAATCATGATTAAGTGACCTACTCTGATGATGCCTATCTCCGGATAGATGGACATCGGGAAGGCTAAACAACTCATGATTAAGTGACCTTACCCCGAGCTGTCCCATCGAAGAGGCTAAACAACTCGCGATTAAGTGACATACTCTGATGATGTCCATCTTAGGATGAAGGCTAACCGTACGTTAAAATTATACCACCCCGAAGTGCCTTATTTCAAGGTCGGTTTATGAGCAAACCCAGTGCGGTATCCCTCATAAAAGGGGCAACTGGTATAACTTGGGGTAGCCAAGTATGAGAGTATACTCCGAGGAAAGAGTAAAGGGAAAAGTAATGATAAGTTATATATAAAGTAATGATAAGGTGAAAATTTATGAAAAAAATTACTTTGAAACAGTGCGTAATCATTAGTTCAAGCAAAAATACAAAGTAATGGCACTCGCACTGTTGGCAAGCCCGATGAAGGGGATATACAAAAAGTTGTACACAACGACTAAGTCTAAATATCCTCCCGGGGCTACTGGATTCGGAGCCACCCTTCCCTTGATCCTTCTCTTTGACTGAGGAGTCTTCTTCGGATGAGCTGGAATTGTCATCTTCGGAATCATCGTCTTCCTAAGAGTCGGAGTCGTCTTCGGGGGGAGCTTCCACCACCATAGGCACCACGTATTCCTCACCATGCCGAACCTTAACATAACTCTCAAAGAGGTCACTTATTTAGGGCAGGTGAGGAGACAAACTTCTGTTGTAATGCCTTAGAGAGTCGATAGTGTTCACAAGAAGGAGTTCGGTGCATTCCGAACTCTCCTTGAAGAAATAGATGGCTTCAGATTCCGCGGTCTGCAGCTTCTCCTTGGTCTTTTCCAGCTCACCCTCGGTGACCTTCAGGGTTTCTTTCACCTCTGCCAACTCCCCTACCTGAGCAGGAAAAGCCTCCTTGAACACGCTGTTCTCGGCAATGCTCATGGCTTTGAAGTGACGGTCCTTCTGACGTTTTACCTCTTCACCATGCACCCTGGTGAGGTACTAGTTCTGCTTAATCACCTGAATGTTCAGTTGTTGAGCCTCGGCTAGTTGTGCTCGCAGAGTAATGCTTTCAGCTTCAGCGGCTTCCCGAGCAGCTTCAGCCTCCTTCATCTGATCTTGGGCACAAAGGACGCTTTCTGTGGCCGAGGACTCACAAGCTTCCCCATAGAGGAAAGAAGTGTATGCGAATTCGGGAGCCTGCAAAAACACCATTAGATGAGTAAGGATATATATAAAAGAAAAAAAAAGAAGAGAAAAAGGTAAGATGAAAGATAAAATAAGGATCGGGTTACATTACCTTTAAGAGATGATGGGATAAGGCGTTGTGCCGAGCAAAAGGAGGGGAATTCATAGAGTCATCTACGTCCCGAGGAATGATGCAATTCTTCAAGAGTAGGGAGGTTGTATGTGTAACGCCCCGCCCCCAACCGGGTCGGACGTTCTTTTATTTGATGGACTGGCCTCACAAACAACTACGGGTCTTTCCAGCACGTTTTTGTCCTCACTCACGTGCTCAGCGGGACATGTCCCAGTGGGTCACCCATCCCAGAATTACCCCAGGTCAAGCACGCTTAACTTTGGAGTTCTTATGAGTTGGGCTACCGAAAAGAAGATGCATCTTGATGATATGAGTAGTACTAATCAAATCATAACAAACATATCACATCACCCACTTTGGGTCGGTATTACAATCTCCCCCACTTAAACACTCAACGTCCTCGTTGAGCCACATCCATTCCACATCCAGGACCGTACCATCCGTGTGAGACTCTAGAGGTGGCTCCTACGGCCTCAAGAGGTCACTCCCGTCCTCAACATAGCACTTTGCGCCGCATAGCACTGAGATCTCACATTTTGGACGACCCCGCTCTGATACCATTTGTAACGCCCCGCCCCCAACCGGGTCGGACGTTATTTGATTTGATGGACTGGCCTCACAAACCACCACGGGTAGATTCTTTTCGGTATCCCAACTCATAAGAACTCCAAAGTTAAGCGTGCTTGACCTGGGGTAATTCTGGGATGGGTGACCCACTGGAAAGTGTCCCGGTGAGCACGTGAGTGAGGACAAAAACGTGGTGGAAGGACCCGTGGTGGTTTGTGAGGCCAGTCCATCAAATCAATTAGCATTCCGACCCGGTGTTCCGGGGAGGGCGTTATAGTATGGGATCCCATAGTGGAAGTGCAGTCATAAGAGAGGGTGACTCCCGAAGGCAAAGTACAGTGAACTCGGATAAATCGAGCATCTGCTTCTGTTGAATCCCAAAGCTCCTAGGAAGAGGGGTTCGGGGAGGAGAGGTACGAGGAGGTGTTGGGGAACGAGTAGGAGAAGGGATTACCTGAACCGGTGCGGCTTTCTTCGATTTCTTAGGCTTCGGAAGGGAAGAAGCAGCCTCGGCTTCGGGTTTCCTCTTAGACAGCTTCTTGACCGTTAGCATCGCCAAAACGAGATCTTGATATTTAAGCTGAATGAGGGGTTTAGAAGAGTCCACCTTCCTCTTTAGTAGATCCATTCAGGAAAAATAGAGGGGTTAGAAGTGTGAACAAAAGATAAACAAATTGAAAGAAAAATTAAGGGAGTCTGAGAACTTACAAAGAGGGGTGGATTTATCAGCCACGGGCCGATTAGATAGACCAGCCCGGGCTAACACTTCAGGATCACAAAAGACTTTGTATGGAAGAGGAGACTTGAAGCTTGCTCGCAGCTTCTTCAGTTCGGCACTCACACCATCTTCAGCAACCGAGCTAACCAAAGCGGATCCATCCGCCTCTGTGACACCCTTTGGCACGAGGACGGAAGGGGTCTCGGACCAAACCCGTGGCACAAAAGGGGGAAAGGCATCTTTAACCAAGAGCCACAGCTTGTGATATCGGGCGTTCTCTATCTTGGTAGTCGTACCCTTGTAGCACAGGAAGTTGTAGTTCTTCCGAGGTGTGAACCAGGAAAGAGGCCCCCCATGTTGGACCAAGTACATGGAGCCAAAGAGGTCCAGGGACGGAACCACCTCTACGACAGCACAAGCTACGTGAAATACCACCAAGGTCAACTAGGCTAGAGGTCCCAATTGGCCTGGTGCCCGGGAGATGTTCTCTAGCAGCTCCGAGACAAAGGTAGTCACTGGAAACCGAAGCCCAAGATTCGGGGCTTCCCAGAAGACAGTTGTGGAACCCTCCTTTTGAGGGTGGTCGGGGATTCCTTCCGCCCTAGGAGCCCGGCTCCTTTTACCCTTAACTAGTTTGACCGTGGCGACAGTGGAAGGTTTGAGTTTAGGGGTTACCTTACTACCACCTTTAGCCGAGTCAGCTGGTTTGGCGGAATGCATCGCCGAGAGAGGCACGGCGTCCAGAACTTCCTCATCCTCCTCAACCAGAGCCTGACGCTCTTCTTCCAGAAGACCCAAAGTCCTCCGACCCTCAGCAGTCAAAATATCCTGGGATCCCTGAATGAAAACAGTATCGTCAGGAACCACAATCAATTGTGTTAGAGTATTGCCTATGAAAGGGTTAGAAAGATGCGAAAAGGGAATACGGTCAAAGAGAATGACAGGATCCGTGATTTGTGTGTATTCCCGAGCCAATCTTACCTGGTTCATCAGGTCATCGATTACGGTGTGCCTGTCAGGACCCGAGGCAAGAATGTCAAAAGCCACGGGATGGCGAGTCACCACTTGGGATGATTGGAGTTCTTGATCTCCGTGACTAGCCTCGGGGTTAGTGGAGGCGGAGGGAGCATTGCTGTTGTCTTTCCGAGGACTTTCCTTGGTAACTGGAAGTCGAAGTAAAAAGAAAAGCACGAAGAAGTAAGGGAGGAAGAAAAGCTGTTATGAAAGCGAGAAAGTAATAAGAGAAAGTAAGAGAATGAATGAGGGGGGGCAAACCTTTTATAGAGGTGAGGCGACTGTTGGTCTTTTCGGTCCGACCCATGGCCTCCCCGGCCCACAAGAATTGGTCCAAATGTCTCAATAACTCTTTTAATACAATACCTTCCCTCAACATCCACGACTGATCGGGTAGGTAGGGTATTAAAGGGGCAATTGATGGGGCCATTAATGAGGCCACCCATGTATTTATGGAGCCCATTGTTTCCATTTTGGGGCACGGCCCTCAAGCCCAATTCCTGTTTTGGGAAAGGATTCTGTGGTACGGGCTCTGATCTGGGCCCTCCACATGTTAGCAATCTGGAGGAAGGTAAAAGTTTGCCTATTGTTACACTATAGAAAGTGTAGCTGAAGGTAGCATTTGTTATGCTTTGGTGAGTATAAAAAAGATCTGTAACAAAAAACTCTTTTTCTTGTAGTGACATAACAACATTTCATAGAACAAACATCCAATACACTTAAATTATGTTACAAAACGTGTTGTACTCAATTAAATTAGAAAAGGTTGAAAATTTACATCAATTTTTTGAATTACTTGATAAAAACAACAAAAAAAAGAAAAATATATCTACAACTACTTCATGTGTAAACTTACTACAATTTGATGACTTTACGTGAAGATGGTAGAATTTTTAGATAAAATATGAGAGAAGCAAGTTAGGCAAAGAGATATAGATTAAAAGGATAAAAATGGATTTGTGACTAATGAAAAGTGGGATTTGAAGATACTAGAATAAAGAGTATTTTTGTATTTTGTGTGCGTACAGGCTAATGTCGTCGATTGATTGATATTTTTCAATATTTCTCTAGATAAAGTAACATAAAATCTAAAACATTATATCATAATTACTTGTTCATAAACAAAATATCATCACTTATGCTAGATTTCGGAATGAATGAAATATGACGAAATTATAAGCAATCTTGGTAGATTTTGAAATGAACAAAAAAACGAATATTTCTTACAAGATGGACATGTCGATTTTGGTAGATTTTGAAATGAACAAAACATGAGCCTCTTCTAATAGTGTTGCGCCATGCTGGAAAAGTTATTCACGGTTTAATATGTGAGTCTAAATCATTCGACATGTGGTGTTTTGTTCAACTCCATGAGATTTGGACAGAAGAAATGATATTTTCAAATTCTTGAGATTATTCAACATGAAGTTGGAATTGATTAAGATAATTTATGAAATTGTAATATCAAAATGTGTTGTCTTAGTAATTTATTTCTGTTCATAATGTGTTTCGCCATCATAGGATATATCTACCTTTGTATTGTATTCGTTCCTTATCTACTTCTCATTTGTGTATTTTTAGCTTGCTTGGAGAATTAATTAGTTGTACTTATAAAAAAGTGACTAACTTATTGTACGCATTTACAATTGTAGTGCTAACCCTATAATTAGATTGAGTCATTATGTTTAATCCTTATTATGTATTAAGTGATTTCAAATAAAAAAGTGACTAAGTTAATTTAATTCGAGCACTTTTGTCTTATTAATTGCGTATTATATTTTAATTAATCCATTTAATAATCACATTACGTCTTATCTTCGAAGAAGAGGATGACTCTAATTAGCATCCTTTAATATCGCAACTAGCAAACATGTTTTTTAGCACTGCTTGACATCATTCTTGTTTATATCAATATTATTTGATGTCCTAGAATTTTGTGAACGATGTAAACTAATTTTTTGAGAGAGCCAAAAGTGAAAGTATTTTGTGTCCGATGGAATTCGGTTGTGTAAGTAAGTTATGTTTTTCATTATATGTTTTTGATATAGTATGAAACATCTTCAGGTCATATGGCATTCTGATTGACAGCAATACTTAGTTGTAGAAAGTGTATTATTTCTCTGTCTAAGGATATGCTAAAAGTGTACGAATAAGTAATAATAAGCTTTTTGAATTGAGTGCTAACCCTATAATTAGCTTGGGTCTTTTTGTTTAGTATTTTATTTGTATTAAGGGATTTAAAACAAACAACAAAATGACTAAGTTGATCTAATTTTGAGCTCTCTGACCTAGAGAACTACATACTTAGTTGTACAAGTGTATTACTCTTCTGCTTTATGGTATCCTAAAAGTGTTCAGAAGAGATGATTGTAGGCTTTTATATTTATATGTTAATAGCAATAACTTGATATGGTCCTAATATACGTTTTCTCAAATACAAGTTAGAGTGAGTTATAATAGTATAATCGTGGCCAATTTGGAGCAATTGATGGGTATAATTAGGCCAAATCATATTACCAATGATGTTGAAATTGATACTACTGTTTTATCTATTATAAAATCACTGTAAATAGAATTCAACATTATGTACAACTATATAAACAGAAAAGGATCTTCCCCAAGATTTTTTGATGCCAAGTTTTTAGCTTTTGTGCCTATTCTACAATCTAAAAGCTTTATGAGTCTTTCACTCTACTATTGCTGATTAATTAGATGTAAGTTTTTGAATATTTAGTTAATTAATGTTTCTATGTAATAGTCCAAAGGAGATATGAAGAAGATTTTAATGTCGTATTCTAATCTTGTTGGATATGAAAAGAGCTTTTAGGTGCAAAGTGTAATAACTGTTTGTCTAACAGAATGAATGAGATCTTTTTTCAATTCAAAGGTATAAAAGTTTTGTTAAACTGTATCCATAGATTAAAATTTCTAAATATTTCGTACAAAACATCCGAAAAGTTTTCATTTTTGAAATTATGAAAACAAAATGTTTCTCTAATTCTGAAATCAATTTTTTTCGTATAAATAAGTTTAACTTTTCTACTTTTCTTAGAAATATAGGAACTACAGATTTTCTTTTAAAAAAAATATTATATATTAATCTAATATAATTAATTCATAACTTGTTGGCAATATACGCATATATATAACATAGTCTCACACTTTTAGCGTGTGAGATAATTACAATTGTCTATTCTTTTTTTAGATCCAACTTTTAGATATTTTACAAATAATATAAAATGATGTAAATATTCTACATAAATTTTAATAGTTTCTTAACATCTTATTTCAAGTTTTAATAGCATTGAGTTCAAAAATATTTTATTTTATTTTAGTTTAGTTCATACTTAATATATAATATTTATGATACTCAAATTTATTTATATATAACTTATTTTGATTTTCTAATTTGGTTTTACATCGTTTCTTAATCTTTTTAATAATATTTTCGAAATGTTTCTTAATTTTGTAACGAATATAGAGGGTTACTTGTGATGTCGCTCGAAGAAGATACCCTAGAGAAAATAACTTCAAGGTACTACATATTCTACGTATATCCTACGTTTTAGATTGTTTATGTTATAATTACAAATACAATTTACATGGAAAGATGAATAGAATACATTAATATACAAAATACATCCTACAATGTCGAGTGGTGAGAAAAATTATATAGTGTCACCACATATAATTTTGTGGTGTAGATTGATTTTAGTAACGTATAAACACTATTAGGAATATTAAAGCAAAATTAAATACAATATATATAAATATATAGTTAAGTCTCTCCGTAGAGAGAATAGAGTAACAACTCTTCTAATAACATTTTGTTTTCTTATTACTCATATAGATAAATTTATGGTTCCATTTTCGAGCATATATATTAAAGAAACCATTCACGTTTCTAACAAGTAGTATCAGAGCTAAGGTTTTGTTTGAAAAAAATTAAAAATGACGAAAATGGTTCAACCTCAAATTCCAAAATTGACGACTACAAATTATGATTAAAGTATACAAATGAAGGTTGTAATGGGTTCTCAAGATTTATGAGATACAGTTGAGTAAGGGTACACCGAGTCAAAAAATGCAACTGTCGAAACCCCGCAAAAACAATTTTAAAATATTACCGCAAAAAGGATACGAAGACATTGTTTATCATTTTCTAGGGAGTTGACACATCAACATTTGAAAAACAATATTAGAGGCAAGTACATCCAACTTCCTATATGAGAAACAATGATACTCGAGGGATAAAGATAAATACACTTTTAATGACTAAACAAATTGAAGGAGGGCGGGTTACTCAAATCGTTATTTGTGTGAGCGAAAGTGAAGGCTACTAGAAGAGGAGTTTTAGAAGGTTCATTCTTGACGACAACTCACAGATTCAGGCATGTGTCGATGAAATTAACTTATCTAAGTTTTAATGTTGAATGAATACAAAAATTAAATGATACACTTGCTAACTAAAAATAATTAAATAAATAAATTTATAACTAATAAATTAAATAATACAATTGAATATTAATTAACTAAATGTTCTTTAGATTTCATCCATTTTCGTAAGTATGCATGATATTTAATGTTTCATATATTATTTAAGGGTTTTTTGCAGGGGATATCACCTACTTTTTACCTATGTCACCAGTTGACCACTCACTTTTCAGAATGTCCTGTTGATCACTCACTTTTTAAAAAGTGTCTCTTTTGGCCACTCGACCACTTTTCCGGGTAGTCAACTGCCGGTCAACTCATGTGGCACCTATGTGCGCCTTTACTAAGGTTATTTTAGTCTTTTCAAGTCAAATTTGGCCCAAAATTTTCTATTAATTACGTACTGGGCCCAAAATTTTCAATTAATTAGATATTTGGCCCCAATTTTATGGTTAATTACAATTTGACCCCCAAAATTTCAACTAATTGACCAAAATTTTCAATTAATTTTGGGGGTCAAATTGTAATTAATCATAAAATTGGGGCCAAATACGTAATTAATTGAAAATTTTGGACCAAATTCGACTTGAAAAGACTAAAATAGCCTTACTAAAGGCGCACATGGGTGCCACATGAGTTGACCGGCAGTTGACCACCCGGAAAAAGTGGTCGATTGACCAAACGAGACACTTTTTAACAAGTGAGTGATCAACCAGGACATTTTAAAAAGTGAGTGATCAACTGGTGACATAGGTAAAAAGTAGGTGATGTTCCCGGCCAAAAACCCATTATTTAATGTTGCAACGGTCAAATTTGACTTCCGACTCCATAAAGCGCTCTATAGTTACGTGTGGAGTGAACATTATTGAAACATCACATTATATATTTTTGCTAATACTTCCTGGGAAACAATTAAAACTCATAGAAGTTAATATGGCAACATTTCGAATGATTGGATTCTATATGGTTTATTTTAACAAAAGCGCTATTGAAATGGTTGTTTAATTATTTTAAAACTTGGTTATTAGTCTTATTTCAATTGATTTTTTTGATACAAAACTAACCAACTTTATTACAATGAAGAGGAACTTAATGTAGCTCTCTGCGTGTACGGCTAAGTCTCATAAAGGAAACCATTACTGAGTGATGTTATTTCTTTCGCAATATTTCGGCGTCAACTCTAAATGTGGAGCATGTGGATGAGCTAGCAACATTGTTGAGATAATTTGCAAGATGGCACCTACCAATTCATTTTCCTTATGAAGCTTCGAATGGAGGTCCCATGCATTATACATGAATGTACCCTTTAGAGTCGTGAGTACTATTTGTCTAGCGTTAAAATTTCCAATTATTTGTTTATTATTCAATTACTGTTCTAAACGTTTGTAGGTTCGTAAGGGTTGAAGAAAATGGTAAGACAAAAGGCGCGTGTCGAAGGATCAATATGTGAGGCGTATCTCGTCAAAGAGGTTTCTAACTTCTGTTCCATGTTCTTTGAGGAAGGAATAGAAACCGACCAAACTCGGCCTACGAGGCACGATGTGCCAAACCAACCGGAAGACCCTACTCGTTTGCTATTTTTTTTACCGAGTTCGTCGAACGTTTGTTGTCAAAAATAGATATTACATGGAACTTAAGGAATCTAACACCGAACA